>SJYA01000455.1:590742-737966 GCA_006410615.1 Neotragus moschatus | reverse complement strand
GAGGGTTGGGAGGAGGGGTGGGGGTGGGGGTGGGGGTGGGGAGAGGGAGGCGGGGATAATTTTGGTGAATGCAATGAGTTAGGAACACAGCTAAATTTTTTTCCAGATGGCCCATCAATTGTCCTAATATGTACTTTTCTTTCACATATGTGAAACGCCACCCTTATCATATGCTAAGTTTCCTTCTCTCTTTTCCTAACATTTCTCTCTGTAAGACTTTACCAAATCGTCTGGTGAGCTGTCCACCTTCCCTCTGGCTGTGTTAGTGCTTTCCAAGTGCAGTCAAATTCTTTATTCAAAGTGACTCTGCATTTCTCTGACTGCATTCATTTATTCATGCAACAAATACTTATCAGCACTTGCTCCACACCAAGGGTGGTGGAGGGATTAGGAGGGACAGAGGGAATAACACACAGGAGCCCTGCTTCAAAACTGGTTTTAGCAATTAACCCGCCAGGCCACTGCGATTCCACAGTTCTCAAGTTCCAGACGATCTTCTCTATCTGCTCAAGGACTTTCCTGGAAGCCACATCCAGGCCCGGTTGCTTTCCGATGCCCCAAGCCATAACTTAGCCAAGGCCAGTGGAAATGGGGCCAAAAAAAAGTTCAATTTTAAATAAACCTGGCTTCCTCTCCACCATTGTTAGAGAGACCCTTATCCAGTTCACCCTGTTCCCATCAGATAAGAAAAAGTCAAAGTAGACAGGGTCATTGGGAACTATGGTGTGCTGTGAGCTTTCAGAATTTTTTTTTTAAGGGAGAGGAAGAAAACAAGAGAAAGAAACTGAGAAGACCAGCTTGTCTAGAAATGATCTTTGAATTCTGGCAGTGGAAAAGGCAGTAAAGGATCCATCTAGTCCTGTGACCTTCAGCGTGTCATGTAACTTCTCTGAGCTCCATCTCACACTCAGGGTCAACAGACAGGCGCGGTGCCCAGATCTCTTCTCGCAGGGCTTTATCTGATTCTCAGGGCACCTTTGTTGGTCATTACCCTAGGTTTACACACCGACACCCAAGATGCAAAAGGGAAACTGACATGGCTGAAGTTGCTTGCTTAGAAAAAGCAGAGCAAGGATTCAATCTGAATTCCATTCAGTTGAATCTGGGATTCAATCCTGAGCTAGGAATTTGATTCTGAATGCCTCATCCTTTCTACTTTACCACAGATATCTCATTTTTTAATGAAAGAGATGGTCCAACTCCCCTCCAGCCCCAGGTCAGGGGGCCCTGCTGTTCTGCCGGGCACTTCTGAGAAGGACAGGGAGGAGGGACATGCCCACCAGAAACCAGGACTCACTCTAAAATGTGTATCTGGGATTCCCTTGAAAAACAAATTAGCAAGGGTACGAAAAGTTGATTGGTAGACATTTCTTTTGGGGGTGTGTGTGTCAGCTGGCAGAGACAACTGAAGCTTTATTCTGAGAAAAAAAAAGGGGGGGGTGGGGGCTTTTAGTTGGGGGTCATGGGCAAAAGAAGCAACCCCAGGCAGGTGACTCCCCACGAGTGTGGGCTGAGGACAGGTGCAGAGCCTCAGGTCTCCCATTCAGATGCTCCCCCATGGCAAACACTTCTAAATAACATGCCTTCCAATTTTTTACTGAGAGATTTGAGCTGAATTCTAAGAGCATAAATTTTTAGATAAGATTTCATGTCTTACCCATAATTCCTGACCCCAAAATTTAAATAATTACTTCTACCAATGACCTTTATCACTTTTTTTGCAACCATTTTAGTACTAATAATAATTGAAATTTTATTTGAAGAACCTAACAGCACTTCCTCTTCTGTCACTGATGACAGAAATTGCTTGAAAGGGTATTGGTGGACTTTGAACCTTGCTGTATCAAGTATTTCAAAGGACTAATGAAGCTCTTATTTGCAGAATTTTCGTTGTGAGAGTAGTCACCTTGCAGCTACCCTGGCCACCAACAAAAGAACATAACTACCAGGGATTGATCTAGGTTCTGTGGAAGGCTGAGGTTTAACAATTTGCGGGGAAGAGCTCTTTAAGAAAAAAACTACAAAATGGCAAGTGTACCAGCAGGTCTGAAAGGAGACTGAGTTACTGGGCCCAATTCTTTACCATTCCTGTGTCTATTTCTTTGCTGGGTGACTGCATTTCTGGCTCCTAAAAGTATATTTTAGGAGTATATATTTAGCAGAGTATATTTCCAGGGGTCTCAACTCTTTGGCCACATGACTCACATGGCCAGAGGAATGGGCCCGCAGCGACAGGATGCCACTGCTGAAGCTGAGGCTTGCCTCCTTACGCCTTCCCATCACCATGAGAAGGACTTTCTCTGGTTAACGGCGGAGTCCCAGCAGTAAAAGGTGATCCATGGAGCAGAGCCAACCCTCTGAACCCCGTCTGGATCACCTGGCTCCCAGCTGCAGGGCCCCAGCTGACCCGCATCTGTGCAGATGAAGTGTGGTTGTGGACTTCCCTGATGGTCCCGTGGCTAAGACTCCACGCTCCTTGTGCATGGAGCCCCACATTCAAGCCCTGCTCGGGGAATGAGAGCCCACATGCTGCAATTAGGAGTATGCATGCCGCAGCTAAAGATCCTGCTTGCACAAAAGGACAAATATATATACGGTTGTAAGCCACTGAATTTTGGACGGGAATGTTACACAGTGGTATTGCAGCAATAGCATAGCTATTGCATACAGGTATAAAAGTGAAGGTTTGTTCTTAATAAGAGAATACATTGCACCAGATCCTTAAATTTTAGCTACTGACAAATAGAACAAAAGTCAAAAAATCTGGAAAAATACGTAACATTTTTATGAATTGTCTCTATGATTTACCTTTAAAATTACTGCATTTGGGGGTTGCATTTTCTTTGTTTGCCTTTTCACACATGACAATAATTTTGAAAGTTTGTGTTTCTATAGACAGAAAGAGAGATGATTAAGCCATAGGAAAACAACAGAATGGGAAAGACTAGAGATCTCTTCAAGAAAATTAGAGACACCAAGGGAACATTNGGTATTCATTGGAAGGACTGATGCTGAGGCTGAAACTCCAATACTCTGGCCACCTCATGTGAAAAGTTGACTCATTGGAAAAGACTCTGATGCTGGGAGGGATTGGGGGCAGGAAGAGAAGGGGACGACAGAGGATGAGATGGCTGGATGGCATCACCGACTCGATGCATATGAGTTTGGATGAACTCTGGGAGAGTGATGGACAGGGAGCCCTGGCGTGCTGCAATTCATGGGGTCGCAAAGAGTCGAACACGACTGAGTGACTGAAGTGAACTGAACTAGCACAATTTGGGGACTTCCCAGATGGCGCTAGGGGTAAAGAACCTGCCTGTCAATGCCTGAGATATAAGAGACATGTGTTTGACCCCTGGGTTGCGCCAATCCCCTGGGGGAGGAAAACGAAATTCTGTTGATAATTTAGAAAACTTTCTTCCAGTTATCAAACCTGGGATAATCTCTGGCAAGCTTCCTTCAGGGCATTGTAAGTCTTCTTGCGGAATCCTCAGCGTAAACTTCTCTTAATTGATGAAACTCATTATCCAGTTTGTCATCAGTGTCGGTTTGTAGTGGCTCATTATGCATTTCATGTTCTCTTGGTTCACGGATTTGAGTCAAGTGCACAAAAACGTACTATTTTTTCCCAGTGTGTCCATGTGACCCAATTCTAGCAAAGATTCCAGGAGCTTCTTCATACCTGCTTTTCAAATTTATCTCCTACTCTTAATGAGTTACTGCTTTTGGAATGACTTGATTTTTTGTTGCTCTTGGTACCGTTTTCTAATATTGATTTTCTATTGGTATCATTGTTCAGTTTTATAGCTTTTATTTCAAACTCTGTTAAGTTTGAAATAGTCATGCCAGTTATTTAATAATATACATTTAAAGATGACAACATTTGAAAGTACCTTCATCTATATTTTCAAATTAGAAATCTGTAATTTCATGATGTTTTATTGAAACTCAAAGGTCTCACCTTCAAAGGTGCCTTTACCAGTGATTCATGGGGCTTTCCCATCTTTTTCCAATCCTCTGTCTTCTTTCTCTTTCTATCAGGTTGGTACAAGTGTAATTGCAGCTTTGAACCATGAATTGTAAATCATTATGACTAGGCTCAAACACATCTTTTTAAAATCAAAATAAGAACCATTACAATCTACACATTTTTGCCAACAAGAAATAAATTTGCTTATTCTGTAGCAAAAAAATCTGTGCTTCAGGATTCGACCAACTTTTAGAAAGCATTTTCTGCCTCCTGCTGGTTGTGGAAGTGTTTTCCCTGCAAAAAGTTGTCAAGATGCTTGAAGAAGTAGTAGTTGGTTGGTGAGAGCTCAAGTGAATATGGCTGATGAGGCAAAACGTCCTAGGCCAATTCGTTCAGCTTTTGAAGCTTTGGTTGTGTGATGTGTGGTCACGTGTTGTCGTGGAGAAGAACTGGGCTCTTTCTGCTGACCAATGCCAGCGACAGGTGTTGCAGCTCTCAGTGGATCTGATCAATTTGCTGAGCGTTCTTCTCACATGTGATGGTTTCACTGGAAATTAGAAATCTACAGTGGATCAGACTGGCAGCAGGCTGCCAGTGACCACGACTTTTTTTTGGGTGCAAGTTTGGCTTTGGGAAGTGCTTTGGAGCTTCTTCTCTGTCCAACCACTGAGCTGGTAATCACCAGTTATTGTATAAAATCCACTTTTCATCGCACATCACAATCTGATCAAGAAATGGTTCGTTGTTGTTGGATAGAATAAGAGAAGATGACACTTCAAAACTATGATTTTTTTTATTTTTAGTCAGCTCATGAGGCACCAACTTATCGACCTTTTTCACCTTTCCAATTTGCTTCAAATGTTGAATGATCGTAGAATGGTCAACGCTGAGTTCTTTGGCAACTTCTCATGTAGTTGTGTGAGGGTCGGCTTCAACGATCCTGTCAATGGGTTGTTGTCAATTTCCGATGGCCAGCCACTGTGCTCCTCATCTTCAAGGCTCTCGTCTCCTTTGCAAAACTTCTTGAACCACCACTGCACTGCACACTCATTAGCAGTTCCTGGGTCAAATGCATTTGTTGATGTTGCAGATTGTCTCCGCTGCTTTACGACCGATTTTGAACTTGAATAAGAAAATTGTTTGAATTTGCTTTTCGTGTAACATCATTTCCCTAGTCTAAAATAAATATAAAACAAACTGCAAGTAATTAATCATTAGCAAAACACAGAAAGTGAGAAATGCTCATTAAGACAATGTATAACATAACTACACTTACTTAGGAAGGTATTCCAGTATCAAACGGCAAAGTCCAACAATGTAAAACTGCGATTATTGTGCACCAACATACTACCAGTTGATCTGAGGTTAAATCTGTACTGACCCATTTGTTGTATGTCTTCTTTGATGAGGAGCTAAGAAATGTTTAGATCAGTTACATCCCCAAGCCCTAAAACATTGATAGATAGATGGATAGATGGATAAGTAGATAAATAAATGCTTGTTGTTTGACTTAGTGATTGAGTGAGTCTCCTAACTGGCACCAGAGTGAGTCTGCGCTGTGATTCCTGTCAAGCTGCTCCACCCACTTGCAGGGCTGGTGAGAGTCAGGGTCTGCTGTGGCCTAAACCCCACCGCAGCTCCCCACCCACATCTCCTCTAATACCTGCTCCATTTGTAACTCTTTTCCATAAAAAAAAAAAAAAAAGGAACAGACTCGCTCTTTTTTTGTATAGTACACATATTCTCTCTCTCTCTCAACCTGAAGTCTCTGTTCAGCCTATAATTATATCGCCTACTTTTATATTCTTATTATAGTACGATTTGGCTTTAAGTGTTATTTTCACCCCTTCAACTCCTTACCCCATTGCAATCTCAGACCCAACATGCCCTAGCTGAACTCACCTGGTCCCTGCACAGAAACTGGGTTTGTCTGCAGTTGCTCCAGAAGCATCTTGGCCACCTCTTTTCTTTGATCACCCCCTGTCATTTCTTTGATCTGCTCACCATTCTCTAATGCATGTATCTCTCTCCTTCCCCATAGCCAGCACCCCACGCTAAGCACCAGCTTCTCTCACCTGGACCAGTTTCCTGCAGGATCCTCTGCCGTCTCTGCAATGGTCTGTTATCACTTGCATATGATCACTGCCCTGATCTAGAACTTTGAAGACTCCCCAGATCTCCTGGGATGATGCCCCAAGGTTCTACATGGCCTGCTCCCTGCCTCTGCAAACTCCCCTCTGCCCCGGCCCCCTGCTCTCTGTGCTGCTGTCCCTCTGGCCTTCTCTGCACCCCTCCAAAATGCCAACTCCTCCCCGAGTCCATGTCTCTGCACATGCAACTCCCACTTGGCCTGGTAACTCTAGTCATCCTTGGTCTGAGTTTAAATGTCACCTCCTCTGAGAAGGCTTCCTTGACTCTCTGGACAAGCCTGTGCCACCCATTTTATGCTCCCATTGTGCACTGTTCTTTTCCTTCTTTACATTTCTCAAAACCATGAAGTAGTTATTTGTATAATTGGTTGCTCAGTGTCTGTCTTCCCTGTTAGACGTCTAGCTCTATGAGGCAAAAAGCCCATTTATTATAATAATAATAGCTACCATATATACAACCCTTCCTATGTTCTGCATACTGTCCTAAGCACTTTACATTTACCATCTCATTTAGTCCACATAGTAATCCTTTTAAGATAGATATTATGATTTTCCTTATCTTAGGAATGAGGCAACTGAGACACAGAGAGGTCAAGTAACTTGCCCAGGAAACACAGCTAGTAAATGATGGAAACAGGATTTGAAGCTGATCTGAGCTGATTGTTTCAGAGTTTTTGCTTTTTCCCACTTTCCTTTCTGCCTTCCATGTCTGTCTTGTTTCTCATCATATTCCCAAAACTCAGATAATAGGTGTTCAATAAATATTGGTGAACAAACATGTATTTACTGAGTGTCTATATTAAGTGCAAAATACTGGAAAAGAAATTTTAAACTATATGGAGCCTACCTTCAACAAGTCTTGTTGTTGCTTTTCAATCATAAGTTGTGTCCGACTCTTTGTGACCCCATGGACTCAGCACGCCAGACTTCTCTGTCCATCACTTATCTCCCAGAGTTTGCTCAAATTGATGTCCATTGAGTCTGTGATGCTACCTAACCATCTCACCTTCTGCTGCCTCCTTCTCCCCCTGCCTTCAGTCTTTCTCAGCATCAGGGTCTTTTCCAGTGGGTCAGATCTTCGCACCAAGTGATCAAAGTATTGGAGCTTCAGCTTCAGCATCAGTCCTTCCAATGAATATTCAGGACTGATTTCCTTTAGGATTGATTGGTTTGATTTCCTTGCAGTCCAAGGGACTCTCACAAGTCTTCTCCAGCATCAAAATTTGAAAGCATCAGTTCTTTGGTGCTCAGCCTTCTTTATGGTCCAACCCTCACATCCATACATGAGTACTGGAAAAACCAGAATTTTGACTAGACAGACATTTGTCATCGAAGTGATGTCTCTGCTTTTTAATATGCTATCTCAGTTTGTCATAGCTTTCCTTCCAAGGAGCAAGTGTCTTTTAATTTCATGGCTGCAGTCACCATCTGCAGTGATTTTGGAGCCTAAGAAAATAAAATCTATCACTGTTTCCACTGTTTCCCCTTCTATTTGCCATGAAGCGATGGGACCAGATGCCACGATCTTAGTTTTTTGTGAATGTTGAGTTTCAAGCCAGTTTTTCCACTCTCGTCTTTCACCCTCATCAAGAGGCTCTTTAGTTCCTTTTTGCTTTCTGCCATAAGACTAGTATCATCTGCATATCTGAGGTTGTTGCTATTTCTCCCGGCAATCCTGGTTCTGCTTGTGATTCATCCAGCATTTTGTAACATATACTCTGCATAGAAGTTAAATACTCTAAAAGCCTGAGGAAAAGAGATCTTTCTTGATGAGGGCATATAGAAAAGCTTCTTAGAGGTGGTGCTTTTTCATAATGTTTGGAGAACAGAGGCCAGATAGAAGTTACACTGGCTTGTGGGCAGGCACAACAGGGAGACGGAGAATGAGGAGCTGAGTGAGGGTGAGGGCTGGCAGCCTGCAGGGGCACCCATGGGCCTGGGTGGAAGGGTGAGCCTAGGGGCCGTACACAGAGCTGAGGGAGCCCAGAGGAAGGGCACAGTGACCAGAGGAGAGGGAAGGTCTCAATCTGGGCCCCAAGAGATGAGTGAACACATGCTGGGAGGGAGGACTTTGTGGGAAGCCAAACCGAGCTACACAGAGCTTGCAGGCAGGAAACTCACAAAGGGTCTTCAGGAAACAAAAGCACATTCTGTGGGATATTTATAGGATTCCACCGTCAAACTCATTTGGAAACTTCTGGTTTGAACAAGGTTGAATAGAAATCTTTCCTGCAGGTTTTCTCAGAATTCTTCATATGTTAAAATGCACTGAGTCTGCAAGACAGGGATATTATGTACAATGTGTCAGAACATGGTTGCAGACCATTTATTAACTTGACAACACATTATTTATAAAGAAGTGGCAGGAAAGCAGGCAGGAAATATAACATGGGTGTCTCAGATGCCAAGCTAGGAATTTTGTCCTCTGTCCTTGTCTTAGAAGCCATCAGAAGAGTAAACGATTCTTAAGCAGGATGAGGGTTGGGAGGTTGCCTCTGATGCTAGTGTGGGGAAACTACCATTTATTGTCCACTTGCCAAGTTCTAGCAACTGTGGTGGCATTTTATATACATATGTGTTTTATTATTATTCTAATTAATTAATTAATTATTGACTGCCCTGGGTCTTCGATGCTGTGCATGGTCTTTCTCTCCTTGCCGCAAGTGGGGGCTAATTTCTCTTGCTGTGGAGCACGGGCTCTAGAACACAGGCCCCAGACTTGGGGCACCCAGGCTTAGTTACTCCATAGCATGTGGAATCTTCCTCGACCAGGGATGGAACCCGCGTCCCCAGGGATGGAACCCGCGGCAGGTGGAGTCTTAACCACTAGACCACCAGGGGAGACCCACCTGTATATTTAATCTTTACAACTCTGTGAATTTCCAAGGTATTTCCCCCACTTTAAAACTGAGGAAACTGAGGCTCAGAGAGGCGGTTGAACCAGCAGCCCGCACCTAGTGAGGGGAGCCAAGAGGTGGGCCAAGAGTGGGGGCAGGGTACGATGCGATGGGCATGCGCACTGAGACCTTCCGAGCGGCACAGTCCTCTCCCCACACCGACGCTCTGCAGCTGTCGGCCACCAACATGCTGGGTGAGCTGGCCAGGTCAGGACCCCTGTGGGCCTCTGTCCCCTCGTCTGTCCCCAAGATGATTGCTCCTGTTCCTCCCAGCTCTGCTCCCCTCCTCAGATCTCTCATCCACACAGCCATGCAGAGTAGAAGCCCTCATCTGATCCTTGTTATGGAACCTGGGGGATTATCACGTACCTGAGAGACCAGCCTCACCTCACAGCCCATACAACTTGATAAGTGTTCAGTTCATGCATATTTACTGTCCTGAGAGCTGCCGTCTGTGGTCTATGAGGCAGAAACTGCTGTGGGTCCCCATTTTTTCAATACGGAGTTTTGCCCTAGGCCTTGTCCTGGTTGAGGTTTGATCAGACATGTCCACATCAACAGTCCATTTCCTACACAGTCTGTTTTGCTGCCTCCCATGGAAGCCCACTGGAGAGGGAAATGGCAACCCATTCCAGTATTCTTGCCTGAAGGATCCCATGGACAGAGGTGCCTGACAGGCTACAATCCATGGGGTCGCAAGAGTCAGATACGACTAAGAGACAAAACAACAAGGGAAGCCCACAGTTCAGGGCTGGAGCCCATGCTTCCAGAGTAGGAATGGAGAGAGGGGAGGAGGCGGGGGGAGCTAAACGACTCCAGACCTGGGCATGATTCTTGGTCCTGACACCCACTCGCTGCGTCACACAGTGCAAATGAATTTGCCACCCTGAATCTCAGTTCTCTCGTCTGTAAGTTAGCCCTAGTTGTTATCCCAGAATTGTTGGGAGGATGAAGGGTCCCCAAAACACCCTCCCCCTACTCATGCCCACTTCCAAAAGCCTGCGATGAATGATGCCCAAACAAATGAATAAATAAATAAAGTGATTTAAGCTCTGGTGTCAGAGGTGTGGCTCAGTGGTAAAGAATCCACCTGCAAAGCAAGAGACTCAGGAGATGTGAGTTCGGTCCCCGGGTCAGGAAGATCTCCTGGAGAAGGAAATGGCAACACACTCCAGTACTCTTGCCTGGGAAATCCCACAGACAGAGGAGCCTGGCGGGCTACAGTCCATGGGACCACAAAGAGTCAGACCCGACTGAAGCGACTTAGCAAGCGTGCAAGTCAGAGGTGTGTTGTTTTGTGTGTTTTTACATGACCTGCATGATAATGATAAAGCCTTGCATATAAAAGGCTCTAGGAACTTTTCTGAGTGTTCTATAGACTGCAGCTATTATGGACCAGTTAGGATTTGAACATAGGCTCCATGACCCATGCTGTTAACCCTCCACTGTTTCATTCAGGAGGCTTAGTATTAATATAAACCACTGTGTATTAGACTGTGAGATCCCAGGGGCCAGGCACCAACCGTGTCATCTGCAGGGTCCAGGCCTAGCCCTGAGTGAGTTACAATGGATCCACCCATTCATTCTTTCAGCATCTACTGAGCACCTGTGATATGTCAGGCACTGTTCTGGGAGTTGGGGATATAGCAATGAAGAAGGCAGAGAAGACCCATTTCCATGACATCTATGTTCTAGTGGGGACTCAGGTACAAACTAGGTAAACAAATGCACAAGCAAGAAACCTATCAGCCAGTGATTCATGCAAAGAGTTTAAATACGATTATGTGGCAAACAGTGACAGGATGGCTGCTTTTGATGGGTGGTCAGAGAAAGATTCTGTAAGGAGGCGACCTTTTAGCTAAGACCTGAATGATAAGAGGTGACAAGTCATCCAAAAACCAGAGGCAAAAGCATTCAGACAGAGGGAACAGCAAGTGCAAGGGCCCTGAGACACACACAGACTGAGGATATCTGGGAATAGAGAGAAGCTGAGCACACAGTGAAGGGGAGCAGTGACGGGGGCCGGATCCTGAAGGTTTCATGAGCCAAAGGAAGGAGTTTTTTTGTTTTCCATTGTTTACTCTTTTTTCCCCAAGGTGTAACAGAAGCAGTTGGAGGGTTTTAAACAAGGAAGTGACATGATCTGTTTTTCATTAATAAGCTTTATTTTTTTAAGTGTAGTTTCAGGTTTACAGAAAAATTGAGTGGAAAGTACAGAGCATTTTCATACACCCTTCCATCCCCTAACTCACTCACCCACTGTGCACAGGCACGCTTTCCCCTATTGTTAACATCTTGTATTACTGTGATACCTTTGTTGTAATTAATGAGCCAATATTGATGCATGATTTTTAACTGAAGCCCGTCTTTACATTCCGGTGTATTCTGCGCTGCACATGGGTTTTGACAGATGTGTAATGAATGGCATGTTTTCACCATCACAGTCTCACACAGAATAACTATACAGCACAAAAAGTCCCCTGTGCTCCACCTATTCACCTCTCCTCTCCAGCAAAACCCAAGCAACCACTGATCTTTTCACTGAGTTTTACCTTCCCCAGAATGTCATGTAGTTAAAATCATACAGTATGTAGCCTTTTTAGACGGGCTTCTTTCACTTGATCTGATTTTTTCTCTTTTTTTAAGATCATGTTGTCTGGTTTGCAGAGAACAGATTGAAAGGGGACAAAAATAACAGCAGGCAGGTCAGCCAGGAGGTAAAGCAGGTGGGTCTAGGGGCTCAGAGAAGTGGGTGGCCAAGCTAGTGTGCAGAAGTGCACAGACTACCCGTGGGGACTGGCTCTTGGGAGCTGCCAATAGACGGACTGCAGAGGGACGTTCAGGGAAGAAAAGACTGAGGATTTAACCCACAGGGGTTAAATCAGGTTGTAATGGTGTAGATACCTTGGATGGCAGACTTCCAGCCTCTACATGCCAAACTCCATCATCAGCTGCTAGCTCCCGGTCCTCCAGTGACTTTTAAGTATTTTCTCTGCTCAGTGGTCTCTTTGTTGCATAATCAATAAACCACTAACAGATGTAAGAAGCTTCCAGATTTATACACTGCTGATCCCCTGCCTGGAAAACCACCCTCTTTGTCCTCCTTAAAACCTTCCTGGCTTCTCATAGCGCCTGGGGGAAAATCCACCTGCAATTGAATCTCAGCAAAACTCATCCTGATCTTGAATCAGTTCAGCTTATTTTGGTCTCAAGTAGCTACTTTAAGCCTAAAAAAAAAAAAAAAAAAAAAAAAAATAGAGGGCAGCTTGATGGCTTTTTTGGGAGGCTACAGAGGCCCCTCACGGATGGAAAGGACACGGAATTGAATAAACGACCAAATGGAAGGGCAGGTCCAGGATGCAGCAGGAGCCGCCGCCCTCGGGGGACAGGGCGGCCTGACTCCAGATCCCCTCTCTCCGCTCCATTCATGCTCCCAGAAGCAATGGGTGCTCCTGGCTTGAGTCAGGCGTACTGCACGCCCCGGGTCAGATCAGTCAGTTCTTGGCGCAGGGCGTACACTGTGCTTCGTGGAACAAACAGGGCATACACCTCATGGGAGATGGAGCTGTTAACATTCTGCCAGTCAGTGGAGAAGGAAACGGCAGCCCACTCCAGTACTCTTGCCTGGAGGATCCCATGGACAGAGAAGCCTGGCAGGCTATAGTCCACGGGGTCGCAAAGAGTCAGGCACGACTGAGCGACTTCACTTTCACCCTGTCCTCAGTAATCCCATCACTCATCACAGCGCTGCTGAGACTCTCTTGCCATCATTTCTTGAAGTGTTTCTCTTTCACTAACAGTGGTTTCTTCACGATCTCTATTAAATCATGGCCTTAACGCACTTAGCTTGACATCCCGCAGCAGACATCCCCCAGTAGCTGTTCCCCAAGTTCCTGTCTTCTACATCAGCTAGAATTTTTAGCTAGCCTCTTGGCTTGCCAAGGTAATGGCATGTTCCATCCACCTGCCTGCTAGGGGTGAGCAAGTGGCAAAGTTCTGATTAATGCACAAGAATGGGAGGGGGCATGAACAACTTCCAGACTCACCTTTTCTGGGGAGAATCAAGCCCTCCCCTCCCCATTCTGGTTCTGCTAGTTGGAATGTGGACACAGTGGTGTGCCCTATTGGACTATGGAGAAATGAGTAACTTCCTTGAAGCTGCAGAGTCACCAGATAGAGAGATCTGGGGTCCCTGACACCCTGAAACTGTCACATCAGCTTTGAACTGCTTGCTCAGTGGCTTCAGTCGTCTCTGACTCTTTGTGACCCTATGGACTATAGCCCACCAGGCCCTCTGTTCACAGGATTCTCCAGGCAAGAATATTGGAGTGGGTTGCCATGTCTTCCTCCAGGGGACCTTCTCAACCAAGGGATCGAACCCTTATCTCCTGCGCCTCCCGCATTGCAGGTGGATTCTTTACTGCTGAGCCACCGGGGAAACCGTTGAACTGCTTACCCTCAGAATATTCCAAGAGGCAATAAAACCTCTTTTCTCTTTAAGCTTTCCTGCAGCCCAATATAACCCACACTAATAACCACACTTAACATGGTGACTGACACTTAGTAAGTGTTCAATAAATTATGGTTGTTGAATTATTAATTCACTTGCAAAAAGAGAAACCTTCAATACCAGCATTTAACACATCAACTGTTTGCATATTCCCTCTGTACTCTTCTCTACGTGCAGCTGATATTTTTAACAGAGGTATAATTAGAGCAGAAGTAGAATTTTATATCCATCCTTTTCCCTTTAATAGTAATTGCATAATAAACATTTTCCGTGTTAGGTCATATTATCATCGTTTTAAATGAGTGTGTAATTTTCTACCAAAGATCAACCATAATTTACTTGACCACTCCCTTGCTGTTTGATGTATGCATTTTTTCTATTTTTTATAATTACAGAGAATGTTGCGAGAAAGTTGCTTACAACTTTAGTTTTTGCCCCTTCGTTTTGACAGTTTCCTTGAGAATGAGATTGTTGCCTTTTCTCATATCTTTGAACACCCTCTATCTTCACCAGCCACTCTCAGACTTTATAATTTCCAGTTTGATTCTGAACAACGATCACAATGCGAATAATAATTACAATAGCAATGAGTGTCCATTCTTGAGTGTAGACCATCTTGCTGTGCCATGCTGGGCACATGCCATAAGTATGAATCTTCACAGCTATATGGGCTTCCCCAGAGGCTCAGTGGGTAAAGAATCCGCCTGCAGTGCAGGAGACCCTGGTTCGATTCCCGGGTCAGGAAGATCCCCCGGAGGAGGACATGGCAACCTACTCCAGTATTCTTATCTGAAAAATCCCATGGATAGAAGAGCCTGGTGGGCTGCAGTCCATGGGGCCTCAAAAGAGTCACACTCGAGTGAGCAACTGAGCACACATATCTGTATGCTCTTGATCAAGTGCTTGGTACATCCCAGGTAAGGTGAATGGTGGTGAAAAGTGCAAATCCTAGAGTCAGATTGGATTCAAGTCTCAGCAGGACTGCTTCCTAACTGTGAGATCTTGGGTCAATTACTTCATCTCTCTGTGGCTCCGTTTTCTCATCTATAAAATGGGGTTTTACAGATGAGAAATCTTTCTACAAGGTTGCTGTGAGGATTGAATGAGATAACAGTAACAGCTGGCATTTTGGGATTGCTTCCTAGGTGCCATGCACTAGTCATGTCCGCAGAGTCGGACATGACTGAGAGACTAAGCACACATAACATAGGTATGTGTATATACATACATGCCTACACGCGCACATATATTATGCATGTGTGTGTGCTAAGACATTTCAGTCATGTCCAACTCTGCGACCCCACGGACTGTAGCCCGCCAGACTCCTCTGTCCTTGGGGATTCTCCAGGCAAGATTCCTGGAGTGGGTTGCCATGCATTCCTCCAGGGGACCTTCCCAACCCTGGAAGGTTACGTCGCCTGCATCGGCAGACTGGTTCTTTATTACCAGCATCGCCTGGGAAGCCATATACACACGTATATACACGCACCACATCTTCCTTCTTCATCCCTTGATAGACATTTAGGTGTCTCCAGGTCTTGGCTACCGTAAACAGTGTTCCTATGAACAAGGAACGGGGACATGCATGCGTCTTTTTGAATTACAGTTTTGTCCAACTATATGCCCAGAAGTGGGATTGCTGGATTATGTGGCAACTCTATTTGTAGGTTTTTGAGGAGGCTCCATACTGTTTTCCACAGTGGCTGCACCAGTTTACATGCTCACCAACAGGAATTGTTCTCTTTACTGTGCTCATCAATCCAGAGCCAGAGCCTCAAAAGTCCAGCTTCTCCAGCACAACCTCTGCCCCTGACCCCGTCCCCACTAACCCCACACCACACAGCCTTCATCTCGGGCCACCTGAGCAGCTCGTGG
Organism: Neotragus moschatus; assembly: GCA_006410615.1. Lineage (NCBI taxonomy): Eukaryota > Metazoa > Chordata > Mammalia > Artiodactyla > Bovidae > Neotragus > Neotragus moschatus. The sequence goes on along the minus strand of SJYA01000455.1, from coordinate 722,564 downwards.
TCCTTCTCACGGTTGCCATTGCAGCGTGGAATACCCCAGACATTCAGCTTTGGACAATAACCTCCTTCCAAGCACTTCCTCTGGGCCAGACTTCTGTGCTTGGGGCTTTATGTCCCTATCTCACTTAATCCTCAAAACAGTCCTAGAACATAAGCACTTACCCCCTATTTTACAGGTAGGAAAGCTCAGCTGATAATGTGAACTGCCCAGGGTCACAGGGCTAATGGATTCAAGAGCTGAGAGTCGAAGCCAAGCTGGGAAAGAAAAGCCTGGCGTCCTGCTGTCCTCACCCACCATACTTGCCTGGACTGGTAGGGGCCAGCATGGCGCTGTGATGGTCCCAGGTTGCTGCTGCCTGTCCCAGAGGGTGCCGGCACTGCGCCCACCAGAGCCACCTGGCCTTCGAGGCCCAAGGCACAAAGGCAGGGCCAGGAGCCAGGATCGAGCTGTTAGATGAAGTTTCTGCATCACCCTTGAAACAGTCTACTCTTCAGCTTTTGCTCTGAGCGGCGGCAGCGGATCCCAGAATAGTTCTCTCCCACTGCAAGGTGACCCAGTTAACAGGTTCCTCTTGTCATGTGAGGCTGGCTGAACAAGACATTCCCTGGCCTCTCTCTGCTCGGAGAAAGCCGGACCCAGCAGTTCCCTATCCCCCTTCCCCTGGTGCTGCTCCTGATTCTCCTGCTGTCCGCTCATCCTGGATGCTTGGGGAGTGGGTATTACATTCTGAGCGCCGTGCTTCATGGCCTCAACACAGGTTCACAAACACCACAGTTCCTTTTCACAGCAGGCAGGGGAAGACTTATCCCATCTCACAGCTAAGGAAAGGAAGGCACAGCGAGGGTAAGCAAAGGGACCAAGGACACACAGCTGGCAGGGGGCAGAGTCCAGAGCTGCCTGACAAGAACAGCATCTTCATAGCACAGCAAGCTCCGCTGGCTGCAGGGCTCCTCGCCAGGAGCCTGAGTAACCACACCTTCCTCACCTGTCCATTGGAAGGGGGCTCCTGAACGCCTGGAGGCAGAACTGGGCTACAGAGGTTGAGACCAAGGACTCTGAGATCCACCAGATCAAGGTTGGGGCTGGGATTTGAACGGCAACGTTTATCGAACCTCAGCCAAGTTTCTTCACCTGTCAGAGACTCAGTTTCTAAGTCTTTAAAACGGAGACAATGGTCATATCTGCATCCTAGCGTTATTACGAGGAATGGGTGAGGCAGTGTACTCGAGACGCCCAGCAGATTCTTCTCACTTTGCACATCCTTGATGAAGCAGCTACTATTGTTGTTTACTATTATTACTGACATCCCAAATTTAAACAAAAAGGAAAAGTTTGAGGCTGGTTGGTGCCAGCGAAGAGCTGTTGTAGCAAAGGCCTTCGTGGTTTTCCCCACACCATCATGCCACACGCCTAGGAGCAATGGTTGTATTTACAATAACCCAACTCTACGATTGGCTAGGGAAGGGACTGGCAACCCACTCCAGTATTCTTGCCTAGAGACTTCCGTGGACAGAGGAGCCTGGTGGGCTGCTGTCCATGGGGTCCCACAGTCAGACGCAACTGAAGTGACCTGGCATGCATGCATGCGTTGGAGAAGGAAATGGCAGCCCACTCCAGTGTTCTTGCCTGGAGAATCCCAGGGACGGAGGAGCCTGGGGGGCTGCCGTCTATGGGGTTGTACGACTGAAGCGACTCAGGAGCAGCAGCAGCAACTTTGTGATTGGCAACTTTTTCAAGGCCCTGGTTTTGCTGAGTGAGCCTGACTGAGTGGCCCCGGGTGCAGGTGTTGGTTGGAGCGAGGTCTTTCCCTGCCTCTCGTGGNGGGGCTGCCGTCTATGGGGTTGTACGACTGAAGCGACTCGGGAGCAGCAGCAGCAACTTTGTGATTGGCAACTTTTTCAAGGCCCTGGTTTTGCTGAGTGAGCCTGACTGAGTGGCCCCGGGTGCAGGTGTTGGTTGGAGCGAGGTCTTTCCCTGCCTCTCGTGGCAGGAACTCATCATAGGAAGGGAGAGAGGTGTAGGGGACTGTGGCCCAGTAAGAACGGGGCTGGACTCGTGGGGCCAGATGCTGTCCATTCAAACCCTGCCCCCACCTCTCCTTCAAAGTCAGGCCTCAGATAAGTGGCTAAACCTCTCTGAGGCTCCATTTACCTCTCTGTGAACAAAGGAGCATCATATGAACCTCACGGGGAGCTGGTGAGGGTTGGATGAGTGACCCATGTGCAGTACCAGCTGGAAGCCAGCGCTGAGTCATTGAGACTCTGAACTTGGAGAGTCTAGACAAGTGAGCTCCAAGCCCAGAGGCACCTTCTTAAGAAATTGGAAGAAGGGACTTCCTGGTGGTCCAGTGGTTAAGAATTTGCCTTGCAACGCAGGGAATGTAGGTTTGATCCCTGATCAGGGAACTAAGATCCTACATGCCAAGGAGCAACTAAGCCTGTACACTGCAACTCCTCAGCCCACACGCTCTGGAGCCCACGAACTGCAGTGAAAGATCCCACACGATGCAGCGGAGATCCTGCCTGCCACAGCTAAGACCCAATGCAGCCAAATAAATAAATTGTTTTTTAATTGAAAGAGATGATTGCAGTCTGGAGGAAACAAGAATGGCTCCAGAATGATAATGAGATTGGCACTTGGTCCTAAAAGCCAAACGTGACTGAGATGTCTGGAGAGGCTCAGGGAGGGCATTTCAGGCAGACTACCCTTGGGACACAGCCTAGGGGAAGGGGTGAGCAGCTTACTCTCGCACTCTGCCCAAGATGGCAGCTCTTCATGGGGGCCCTTCCTCTGCGACCTCGTTCCACAACTCCATCCCTGCCCCCACCTCATCTCAGTGACCACCTCCCTCCTATACACAATGTCCCCTTAACTTGCATGATTTCCTTCAGAGCACATCTCACACTCTGATATGACATTATTTGGTCGTTTGCTTTTTTGTTATTGTCTGTCCGGCGCAGTGATAAAGAATCCGCCTGCCGATGCAGGAGACACAAGAAATGTGGGTTCGATGCTTGGGTTGGGAAGATCCTCTGGAGGAAGAAATGGCAACCCACTCCAGTATTCTTGCCTGGAGAATCCCCATGGACAGAGCAGCCTGGTGGGCTACAGGCCAAAGGATCACAAAGAGTCAGATATGACCGAACGGCTAAGCACAGCACACATTTGTCTGTCTACCCGAAAAAGACCGTGAGACCCTTGAGGGAGAGGACTGCGTCTGCCTCATTTCCTGGAGCACCTCCAGTTGACGGAGCAACAGCGGCACATAGTACATGCTCAATAAACAGGGCTAAAGCAGGAGGATGTATAACAACTCAGAAAGTCTGGGCCAGGAGAAGTAGGGACAAGGCAAGGGGCCACAGGGTAGATTGATGCCACAGAGAAAAAGGCTGTGAATCCTGGGCTGAGGAATTTGGTGCCTTTTCTTTTTCTTTCTTTGGTTCTTGTGTTTTAAATTTTCTTTTCTTCTCTTTTTTTTGTCCGCATAGCATGAAGAATCTTTGTTTCCTAACCAGGGGTCGAACCCTCACCCCTTGCAGTGGAAGCGCAGAGTATTAACCACTGGACCACTGGGAAAGCCCTGGTGGCATTTCAAGAAGAATCAACAGAACTTGTGACCAACCAGGTATTGAGCTGGTCAGGTTTCAGGCCTGGGTGACTAAGACTCTGGGTTATCTCTTCCGGACCAAGTTCCAGGTGGGATGCAGGGGGACAGATATGGACCAGTCACATTTCATCTCCTGACGAGCTCCCATTCTAGCAAGGGGTTCACAGAGCAGCAGAGCCTGAAAAGGTAGGGAGGATTTTAACACAGAGAGGTCTGGGATTGGGCCCACCCTGAGTAAAGGCAGGGTGACCAGGAAGATGGAGAGCATGCAGAGAGCCCAAGAAGTACCCAGGAGGAGAGAGCGCAGGACATGGAACCCTCCCTGGGGTCTGGGGTGGGATTCTGTCCCTGGCTTCCCTGGGGAAGGAGCCATGGCTAGGCTGCTTCCTACCTGAATGCCTCCCCTGTGGGCACGGACACAGAGAGGAGGGGGGCGATGCCCCAACAAAGGGACATTCTTCTAGCCATGACCCAGAATCAATAGAGGCTTGTTTGCCTGCTGTCTGGGGAGCAGCCAGGCATGCTGGCGAGGGGACCTGGGCAGTGGGGTGGGAACACAGAGTCCTGAGATGGGCCTGGACCTGGAGCATTGTTCTAGCCTACCCCCCTGGGGGTGCAGTGAAAAGGAGGGAGCCACACCCAGGCATCTTTGTAAAATGGGGGAGAGGAGTGCTCCAGAGAGCATTCAGGTCCATCTTCACCTGCAGGTGGGACTCAGTGACTCGTCTGCGGTATGAATTTGCCTAGCTTATCCAGAGCAGCAGCAGCAGCCTGGCTTCAGGAAAAATGGATCAGGAGCAGAAGACTTGAGCTAAGTCCCAGCTCTGTGATCCCTCCCAATCTTGATTTCCTTATCTGAGAGAGGGGCTAATAATACCCCCCAGCACAGAAAGGAATGGTTGGGTGAATCCAAGGAGATGGTGTGTGCTAAAGTGCTCTGGAAACTGCAGAGTGTTTACACAGGTTTGGATGCTAGAAGATGGTGGCCCCTGGAGGACTCTGCAGAAAGACTGAACTTCGTGTTCAGACCTGCTCCACGCTGAGAGCCTGCTGCTCCAGGGGACAGGCAGCAAGCAGACCGCCCACCTCCCAGCCCTATCTCCTCTCCTTGCTCTACCAGCACGCACCCCATCTCTGATCAACGTTCCTTCTTTCCCACACTGGCCGTTTATTTCAGACTGAAGTTTCATAGGATTGGAAAGAAACAGCTGCCGCTATGCCGCTATGAGAGCATGCTGTGCCAAGCACTTGGGGAGTGTGAGTTCACCAAATCCCTGCAGCAGCCTGTGTGCCAAGTCCAGTCACTGTCTCCATCTTACAGATGAGGAAACTGAGGTTCAGAGTCGTGAATGAATTTGACTGATGTCCAGTTGGAGAGTGTCTGAGCCTGGTACAAAATACATGTCTTCAGACTCCAAGGTCAGCTAACGTAGCTCCTTCCCATTCCAAATTTTACCCCTCCTGCCTTACCCGCTCTGAGTTGTCAGTCAGGGAGAGGGGCAGGGCTGCCTCTGAAGGCAGCCTGTTGCACTGTCAGGGCACCAAAATCTGCCCGCTCCCTCCCCAGCATGGAGACTAGGCTCAGACGGAGGGTGACACAGGAAGGGGGCAGGGGGCAGGAGGCGGGGGAAGGTCTGCAGCCCAGGCCAGCAGGACCCAGTGAAGATTCGGAGGGAGGCCAAGGGGACCTTCGCCCGGGCTTCCACCTGCCGCAGATGCACTTCCCCGGGGACTTCCTCCTCTCCTTCCCAGAGGATGGGGCCCTTCTGGGGAAGCCTAAAAGGAGACAGAAGGAGGTGAGACTGGACTGGCCCCTGCTGGCTTGTGTCACTTTCGTTCATGTTTGCTTGTTCCGAACGGGTCCCAGAGTCCTGGCAATGCCCCCGTGCATCCCTAGATCAGTCACTCTCGTTCCCCAGTGGCTCAGTGGTAAAGAAACTGCCTGCAATACAGCAGCCATGGGAGACGTGGGTTTGATCCCTGGGTGGGGAAGATCCCTTGGAGGAGGGCATGGCAACCCACTCCAGTATTCCTGCCTGGAGAATCCCATGGAATAGGAGCCTGGTGGGCTACAGTTCATGGGGTCACAAAAAATCAGACACGACTGAAGCAACTTAGCATGCATCAATACTCAAACCTCAGCTTCCTGCCCTAGTTCACTGTGAACACAGAAGCTGAGAGCCTGCCCACACCAGCACATCACCCTGTCCTGCGTCTCTGCTCCTATTCTTAGACTTCCTTCCTTCTGGGATGAAATTGAGTTCCCCGCAAATCCAGTCCCTCCCTGAATGACATCAGACCCCACCCCTGGCCTATTCAGGGACATCCCTCAGCAATCTCCCCCTCTCCAGAGTCATCTAATTTCCGCCCCCTCCCCCAACACTGGGCCATTCTCAGAAGCATACAAACAAGCTATTGTTTCTCTCATCTTAACGGGCTGACCAACCACTCTTGATCTCACTTCTTTGTGGAGTCCGTTGTTGGAGCCGATCTGCCCTTTAGGTCCACAAAGTGATCTACACTGGCTGTGGTCTCGACTCCCTCCCCTCCTGCTCTCTCGAGCCCCCTCCCAACAGGCCTCTGCATCCACCATGCCACTGAAACACCCTTGTCCGGTTATCAGTGACCCCCACATTGCCAAGGCCACTGGTCCGTCCTCCGCTCTCACCTCTTTCTGGACACACCTGCCCCTCTCACAGCCTCACGACTGGTTCTCTTGACCAAGATGTGGGGAAATGCCCAGCACTGAAGAGGGACTGCCCCCTTCTTTGTGAAGGACTCTGTGGTCCAACCTGGGTCAGGGTCCACCTCTGCACCAATCATTTACGCCAGCGACGGGACCACGTGAGACCTGGCGTGGCTGGTGGGGTCATGCAGTGAGCCATGTTGCCCAGGAAGGGCGACCGCGGCCAGGAAGGCAGCCTGTCTGCTGTCTACTACCCCACCACACCACGGTAGACTTGTGAGGACGCAGCTGGCCTCTGGGACTTGGGTAGTGGGTGGAAATGGGGAGGAGTGGGCAGGTTCAAGAGATATTTAGGAAGTAGATGGTCCATTATTCAGTGAAGATTAGAAGAGGGGACTGAGGTTCAGACAGGAGCCTCACCACTTCCTATCACATGCCTGACCAGATCAGGACAGCTGAGGTGAAGTGGGAACCTAGGAGGAGTCATCTGACAACTCTGGCCCCATGATATACAGTGCAATACACAGGAAGGCACCCTGGCTGGGGGGCAGCCCCTCTGGTTCAGTCATGGGGTTGGGGTGAAGGTTCGGGGGTTACAAAGGGATGGAGCCTGAGGCCAACCGCTCAGCCTTCGGAGCCTTCAGCTTTGTTCCCCAGGACGGCGCACTGTATCACCTGCCCTCTCGGGTTTCAGGGAGAGATGGCTGGGGTAAGAAGACTTTTAACCACACCAGCAATTATTTTTGACACAGTAATGGCTTTCTCTGATGACCACAGGACACTTGCCCCGGGGATCCTGGGGCCTCTGGCTGGGCAGGAGTTCAGTGGGATCCCCTGCCCATTCCGACACACCCCCTCCAGCTCTTCCTAAAGTCCCTGACTCTAGAAGTCAGTGTTCTTCTATGTTCCATGAGCAGAGCGCCTGAATCAGAATCACCTAGACTGCTCACATGAAAGGCAGATTTCTAGGCCTTGTCCCAGATCTGCAGAACCAGAATCACAAATTCTGGCCCAGGAAACTGCCGTCTGGTGCCTACTGGAGCATGAGGACCAACTGCCACAAAGCCTTTCCTATCACACTCAGAGGCCAGGGTTAAAGCCCACAGGCTCCTCGGTGGATGAATGTGGGTTGAAATTCCCATTCAGGTGTAAATGACTGACAGCCAATCTTAATCCAGACAGGATAGTGATGAGGGGGAGAGGAGAATAGGTGGAAAGGAGGCAAATCTGAGCAAGATGAAGAAATATGACTCAGGAAGGGGAAGGGGGAGAAGGTGGTAACATTCAAAGGCTATTTTTGCCAAGGCTAGGGGTATGAAGAGCTCAGGTAAGGATGTGATTTTTTTACACCTGCCTGGTGCCTTCACATCCATTAACTCATCTGACCTTTGAGAAGTAGACAGGAAGAAGAGTATTGCCCCCATTTTACAAATGAGGAGACAGGCAGAGAAACGAGGTGGTGTGCCCAGGAACATTTGATTCAACCTTCAAACATTTGTTGAGCGGACTGGTGGTCCAGTGGTTAAGAATCCGCCTTGCAATGCGGGGGACGAGGGTTCGATCTCTGGTCTAGGAACTAGGATCCCACGTGCCACAGAGCCCATGCGCTGCAACGAGAGAATTTGCACGCTGCGATGGAAGATCTCCATGATAGAGTGAAGATCCTGCATGCATCAGCTAAGACCCAGTACAGCATAAAATAAATGAATATTTAAAAAAACTTTTGTGGACCCTTGATCAGTCCTAGGACACAGCTGAATGACGCTGAACCTAGGTCACCAGACCAAAGCCAGAAGCCCGGCCCCCCTGGGAATCCTCTGCATGTCATCCTCTCCCCCCATCAAGTTCCAGTCTGGGTTAAGGTCAGCTGTCAAATGGGAATTTCAGTCTGCATTCATCCACTGGGGAGCCTGTGGGCTTAAACCCTGGTCTCTGAGTGTGATAGGAAAGGCTTTGTGGCAGTTGGTCCTCACGCTCCGGGGAGGGCAAGGGAAGGCAGTTTGTCCATCCCTGCCAGATCCCAGTTAAATCTCTAGCCTTGCTCCTTTTACTATTTCCTTCCTTCTGCCCTCGAATTCTAGACTCCGAGTTCATGCTTGATGCTTTATTGAGGGGGAGGTGGGGAGTGACATCTATGTTTATAATGTCAAGAAATGCAGTAGAAAAACATCTCCATGAGAGGGAAGAACTATTTCTTTACATTTGCTGCAGCCCGATCCAAGGAAAGTAGATGCCAAGGCCCCTTAAGAGGCTCTTTTGTTTGGAAGGAGGGGTGATGTTTGCAAAGTGGAAGAGCCAGGCGTCTACATTGCTCTGCCCATAGAGGGGGTCATGCAAAGACATGGACAAGAGTGTTTTGTTGTTGTTGTTTGTTTTTAATATTTTATTGGCTATACCGCCGGCATGTGGAGTCATAGTTCCCTGACCAGGAATTGAAGCTAAAGCCCCTACACTGGAAGTGAGGAGTCTCAACCACTGGACCAACAGGGAAATATCTTTTTATTTTTAGGCCACACCACAAAGCTTGCAGGATATTAGATTCCCAATCAGGGATTGAACCCACGCCCTTGGCAGTGAAAGCATGGAGTCTTAAGTGTTGGACTGCAAGGGAATTCCTGGACAAGGGTGTTGAGTGCAAACAGGCAAGAGGAGATAGGGGGCCAGCAGTCAAGAAGGAAATTCTGGGACTGGAGGAAAGAACAGAGGCATCTACTCCACAGTTTTTATTGAGCTTTGCTCCACAGTGTCAGGGCAACCTTGCCTTCTGTCTTTGATGAAATCTTTGGTGAAATTGACTTTACTTGCTAAGATGAGTANCTCGAATTCTAGACTCCGAGTTCATGCTTGATGCTTTATTGAGGGGGAGGTGGGGAGTGACATCTATGTTTATAATGTCAAGAAATGCAGTAGAAAAACATCTCCATGAGAGGGAAGAACTATTTCTTTACATTTGCTGCAGCCCGATCCAAGGAAAGTAGATGCCAAGGCCCCTTAAGAGGCTCTTTTGTTTGGAAGGAGGGGTGATGTTTGCAAAGTGGAAGAGCCAGGCGTCTACATTGCTCTGCCCATAGAGGGGGTCATGCAAAGACATGGACAAGAGTGTTTTGTTGTTGTTGTTTGTTTTTAATATTTTATTGGCTATACCGCCGGCATGTGGAGTCATAGTTCCCTGACCAGGAATTGAAGCTAAAGCCCCTACACTGGAAGTGAGGAGTCTCAACCACTGGACCAACAGGGAAATATCTTTTTATTTTTAGGCCACACCACAAAGCTTGCAGGATATTAGATTCCCAATCAGGGATTGAACCCACGCCCTTGGCAGTGAAAGCATGGAGTCTTAAGTGTTGGACTGCAAGGGAATTCCTGGACAAGGGTGTTGAGTGCAAACAGGCAAGAGGAGATAGGGGGCCAGCAGTCAAGAAGGAAATTCTGGGACTGGAGGAAAGAACAGAGGCATCTACTCCACAGTTTTTATTGAGCTTTGCTCCACAGTGTCAGGGCAACCTTGCCTTCTGTCTTTGATGAAATCTTTGGTGAAATTGACTTTACTTGCTAAGATGAGTATTTGGATCAGCTTTGGGAGTCTTGGCTAAAAAGACTTAAAAGTGGGTGCAAGTTGTCAACAGAGGCTATTCTCTCAAAACAGGTTTCCATCTCCAGGTAATTTTAAAAAGGCTCAGCATTAGGCTGAACAGAAAGATCTTTTGTCTCCAAACACAATGAATAATGACAGTCCCGTTGTGTCCCTGGAGTGATCGTCCAGTGTGATACGGATCTTCCACAAGACTGGAGCGTTTTGGTGGAAGGTTATTTTTCCTCCTAGACCTTCTATTTTTTCTGGCTCCAGACTCATCAGTAGAGTACCTCTCTCAGTTAATTTCGAGGACAACACCAGCCTGGCCCCTTCCAATTGCCCGGGATCCGGCTCACCACACACAAAGGGGCTTTGTGAGTTCCGGTGAATTATGCACAATGAGTGATGGAGCCGAGAAAAACTTGGTGACCAGGAGTGCTGAGTCTTGCCAACATTGCAACAGTCCCCATTTCAGCAGTCACTGTCCCCTGGAAGGAGATGTGGCAGAAGGCCATTGTTACCCTTCTGTAACTGAGGAAGAATTTGTGAGATGTTTGAAACTTTTTTTTATCCAAATTGAATTTACATCATCCCGAGCATCCCCCAGCTAGATCAGCAGAGTCCGAGGTCGCCCTTTGTGGACAATGCCTCCCCTCCCCCACCACTCTGACCTCTTTGGATCATTCAAGAACGGCGAGAGTTTCTAAAACCCAAGAGATGTAGACCTACTTGACATTCACTCCCAAGATGGGGAGAGAGTCTTAAAGTCCAGAGGCACTCTCGTGATGCCAGCACCCTTGCCAGGCAACACCACTCCGGGAGGGATGCCATCCTCACGCTGCACTCCTGTTTTCAGGTCTCAGCCCATGCTCCAAACACCGGGAGCATGTGAGTAGGCATCACCTCTCACCCCCTGCCACCATGCCAGCCTGGTCATCTCCCAAGCTATATTCCTCTCAGTCACTGGTCATCCACTGTCTGAATCAACCACTTTCTCAAACCCTCAAGCCCTGAAGATTCAGGCAACTCCTTCTGAACAATAATAGGTCTTGAATTGCCCTGAATCAGGGCCAGAACTTAGAAATTCAAAACAGTTCACCTGTGGGAGCAAAGTAAGGGTGGGTCATGGAGGAACTACCTCATACCACACCTAACCCTTTGGAGGGGAGACAAGAGAGAATTGTTGGCACCTTTTATGCTAAAGCAGAAAAAAAAATATTTTCAGTAGGTCACTCCTATTTTTATTTTTTATTCAAGAGAAGCCTTGTTTTTTCTTTCTGTCCAGGATTTGTTACCTTCAGACTTTTAGAAAGTTTTGTGGCATTTGAGAAAGTGGATGACTGGGCAGTAAATCTTGAGGGGATCCCCTGAGACAATGTTTTGGGAAGATGCATTGTCCATGACTGTTTCTGAATTGTTGCACTCTGCCTGCCAAATGTCATAAGACATTCAGTGTTTGTTTCTGGGTAACTGCGTGGATCTCTGTATCTTTTTATCTGTCTTCCTCTTGCTATAAAATTATAAAAATAAGTACCAAATCCTGCTGATGTCAGAAGTGTTTCATAGGAGCCAGAGGTCTCCATCTGGTCTATAGCAAGAGCTCCGTCCCTGTGAACTGTACAATTCTGGAAGCCTTCAGAGTTACTGCCTAGTGGGCAGCCCTATGTCCCGCGTGTTAATCACAGACGTGCAGATGTCAGGCTGTCTGTGTTTGAACCTCAGCTCGATCAACATTTTATCCTGTGGAACTTAAATTCTCTGAGTTTCAATTTCATCAGTAAAGTGGGGCGGGGGGGCGGTGTGATACTAAAGGTACCTAATTGACAGTTATTGTAGGGATTAAAATAATTCACATAAAGTATTGAGTTCTGTGCCTGACATAGTAACATGTCAGTAAGTATTTATGATTATTATTAGTAGTAGTATTACCATTTGTCTAATGCCTATTATTTACCAGGCACTAAAAACTTCCCTTCCATTATTTCAAATCCTTACAACTTTATATAAAGTGAGGTTCAGTGACTTGCATAAGGCAACTGGTTTTCAAAACTAGTTCTTTTTTGGTTTTGAAAGCTCTAAAGTCTGCTTTATCTGAACTCAATTAACTGTACCTGAACCAAACTACAGACTGATTATTTACTACATCCTGTGTATATACACAAAACTTGGGTGCTAGTCAAAGTATTTAGCAACCAGCTCAGCACAGGACTCACCTTCAGAATGAAGCTGTCTAACCCCAAACTGGGGGAGAGAGAGGGGGAGGGCTCCAGTTCTGAACCAACTATTAGCACTTGAGTTGCTGGATAGTGTCAAATAAGCAAAATTGTTCCCAAACCCATTTCCAAAGCCCATATTCCACTTTACAGACAGCTAGGCAATATTCTCTTTTTCTTGCCAATTTGACAATAATTATTTCAGTCATTCTCTTTTCCCATAAAATGTCTCTTCCAGGAGCAAATCTTTGAATTGGTCTACTGGAGACTTTTTCCCTTGCAGCAAGATTATAACTAAATTTCAAATGTGCTCATAACGAAAATGCCTGGAGAGTTTTGCTTTTTTTGTTGTTCTTTTGAAAAGACTTGGGCAGGGGTGGAACTTGGAGTAGGGCATAGGCAATAACTATTTACCAGTGAGGGCAGAAAAATTTCAAAACTTCAGAGCCAAGGTGGCTGAAGTGGTGGGTCTCAGCTCTGAATCAACCCTGAATACAATAAGGTTTAGATCCATATTGACTATGGAGATTTTATTGTGGTTTATAACAATACAAATACTGATTTCACAACATCTTATTGACATTAGGGATTTTCTGAAACAATGGATGCCGTGGTATTGATGCTAAGAAATATTTTTTCTGTAGCACATTAATGATTGTTAGAGGCAGGATACACTGAGGAATGCTAAAAGAGTGGGTGAAACTTTAAGGAGAAATAGAATATTTCCCTAGCCTCAGAGTATCTTCTTCAAAATACTAATTACCATAGTGGTTTTAACAGACTTCCACAACTTCTTTGATATGCCTCCCTCTGGGAAGTGGAGCTTAATTCTCTTTCCCTGGGATTAGACTTAGTGACTTGCTTCTAGAGGATAGAAAGTGGAAAAATAGTAACTTCACAGTTGAGAAATCGGGCAAGTTAAGGTTAATTACTTTAACCAGGGGGTTGACAACAAGGAAGGCATGTTAATATCACATATCCCACCTCACCTCTGGGGTATTCTTCCCCCAAATCCATAAGCCCAGTCTAATCTTGAAAAACATCTGATAAAATCTTGGGGATATTCCACAAAATACTTGACAAGCGCTCTTCAAAAGTCAAAGTCATGAAAAAACAAGGAAAGACTAAGAAACTGTCACAGAATGGCAGAGATTAGAGAAACACGTAAATGCAGGATCTTAGATGGGATCCTGGAACGGAAGAAGGACATTAGTGGGAAAACTGGTGAAATCTGAATAAAGCCAGTAGTTAACAGTGTTGCGCCAACGTCAGTTTCTCAGCTTTGATGAATATGCCCTGATTATGAAACTTTAATGTAACATTAAAGGGAGTGCGTGAACTCTCTGTACCATTTTTACAACTCCTCTGTAAATCCAAACTACTTTCCTAGTATAAAAATAACAAGGAGAAGAATAAAACCACAAAACTTCAAAATTTCTCAAACAAACATACAAATGTTGAGAACTGCAGTTTACACAACCCTCCCAGAGCTGAAGGAAAAGAAAACTATAACACTAAGAATTATAGACTGTGCAGCTGATTCCACTCATCCCAGTGGATGCACAGTGAGTGCGTTGGTGGTCCTCTTGTGGACTAGCATTATTCACATTCAGAGCCTGTGATCAAGGGTTGGGGTCCAGCCCGTACCGGATGGAAACATTGAGGTTTTCCAGTAGGGCTGAATGGGAAGAGAGAGGGTATTGCAGTATGAATGGAGGGAGTGGTGGAAATTAAAATAATTAACACATATAGAGACCCTCCCCCCATCCCCACCCCCGGTGGTACAGCAGTTAAGACTCTGCACTCCCAATTCAAGGGCCCAGGTTCAATTCCTAGTCAGGGAACTAGAGCCCATGTGCCTCTACTAAGAGTTCACATGCTGCAGCTAAAGATACCCTATGATGGAACTAAGACCCAGCATAGCCAAATAAATAAATATATATATATNAGTTTTCCAAATTTGCTGGCATATTGAGTGCAGCACTTTCACAGCATCATCTTTCAGGATTTGAAATAGCTCAACTGGAATTCCATCACCTCCACTAGCTTTGTTTGTAGTGATGCTTTCTAAGGCCCACTTGACTTCACATTCCAAGATGTCTGGCTCTAGATTAGCGGCCTGGTGTGCTGCAATTCATGGGGTCGCAAAGAGTCAAACACGACTGAGCGACTGAACTAAACTGAAGGACAATCAGTCTAGTAATACTAGAAAACTGGGCTATGTGCCTTATAGATGGTGACAATATATAATTTTCCTGAAAGATAAAGATTGTACAGAGTAGAGTAAGTCAGATGACCTGAGATATACTGGGCTACTTGTAATGGAAGCTCTTAACTTAAGTCTTACTGGTGACTTTACTGATACTATTGGCTATGTTATTTGTATTTCACCTGCTTTACAAAACTGCTGTTTCTTGTACTGCCAAATGTGTGTGTGAGGCCTCTGATAGAATCATATATAGTTCGATATGAGATCGATGATGATAACAGTGTAACTCTAGAAATGGGAAGAAGCAACAAGAGGAAATATTTTTTTANTGTATTTCACCTGCTTTACAAAACTGCTGTTTCTTGTACTGCCAAATGTGTGTGTGAGGCCTCTGATAGAATCATATATAGTTCGATATGAGATCGATGATGATAACAGTGTAACTCTAGAAATGGGAAGAAGCAACAAGAGGAAATATTTTTTTAGACCAAGAGGCTAGTAAGACAGGTGGTCCAGAAAATTTTGGATACTGTTTTATGGCCTAGTCCAGTAACAACACATTGAGTGGCCTGTCAACAAAATCTTTGCCAAACCTGAGAATGGACATCTTCAGCACCATGGGATAAAATGCTCATGAAATGCCCCCCTCAAAATCATGGTCAAGTTTATGAACAAAAAGCAGCTCTGCCAACTGAAGACTGACAGTTGCCATCTATGTCTACAAAGAGTAAATCTTGGCCGCTGTAACTGCTGACTTTCAACGCCCCTGAAAGGCATTCAGGGTGAAATCAGGTGTGAGGCACTCTGTGCTCTGGGAAAAACTGGCAGAACAGGCCTTCAGATAGTCAGATCTTTTCAAGAGAAGATTTTATGAGTTCCAATTCTTGCATCTTCTCATACCTAGAGAAACACTCACGTCATTAATGGTGACATCTGCTTTGGCTATTAAGGAAAAGTTTACAATTAAAAATCAAAATAGAATAGCTATAGTTCAGATATCCTGAAAAATAACTAGGTGATACTATGGGTGTAATTTCAGATTAGACATTGTATTGCTAAACACTTGAGTTTTCTGAGTCATGTCAGGCTTAGATGCCACTATTCTCAAAACAATGTCTGCTGAAAGCTAGTAACTACAACCTTACTTTTTATAAAACTAGGCAACTGGCTACCTGGCTACAAGTCTCCTGAAGTGCCAGGTCCAGATGGGGTTTCAGGCCTATTCTTCTAAAAAAAGAGAGAGAGATTTATTTTGTCTATTAAAATTCCAGTTATCCCTCCTCCAGCTACTTCTAATTGGGTCTGTTACAACAAAATGACAGACCAAGAGACTGAGATTTTAATCACACAAGGCTCAGATCTAGGACTTGGAACTCAGGAATGCTTCCAGTTCGGTGTCTATTCTCCAAGATGAGGCAATCCTAGGCCCCACTTTGACAGGAAGTTATCACAGTCTTAGTTGCCCAGTTCCCTAAACTAAAGCTGAACAGGACTCTGGGGGGGCTCTCGAGTACAGATCTGCTCTGTCTTCTCCATTTCTTATGTACAGGATACAGGCTTCATTCAGCCTCCTGGACCTTCCCTGAGCTCCAAAGTGTGGATTCAAACAACTGCTAACCAGGGAGGGGAGGGGATACAGAAACAGAGGAGAAACAATCAAATGGTGGTACAGCCTTGAGACAGGTCCTGGTTCCTACTCAAAGAAGTATTAATAACAATGTCTTCGCATTCTTCTATAGAACTTTTCCAGTAGTCATGTATGGATGTGAGAGTTCAACTGTGAAGAAAGCTGAGTGCCAAAGAATTGATGTTTTTGAACTGTGGTGTTGGAGAAGACTCTTGAGAGTCCTTTGGACTGCAAGGAGATCCAACCAGTCCATCCTAAAGGAGATCAGTCCTGGGTGTTCTTTGGAAGGACTGATGCTAAAGCTGAAACTCCAGTACCTTGGCCACCTCATGAAAAGAGTTGACTCATTGGAAAAGACTCTGATGCTGGGAGGGATTGGGGGCAGGAGGAGAAGGGGACGACAGAGGATGAGATGGCTGGATGGCATCACTGACTTGATGGGCGTGAGTCTGATTGAACTCCAGGAGTTGGTGGTGGACAGGGAGGCCTGGCATGCTGCGATTCATGGGGTCATAAAGAGTCGGACACGACTGAGCGACTGTACTGAGCTGATGGAACTGGAGCCCCTACCCAGGTGGAGGATGGTAACTTCAGACTGAAGACAAGATTCCTGGAGCACAACTCTGTTGCTTCACCACTAACCAATCAAACAAAAAAAAAAAAAAAAAGTCACAAACCCTGCAGCCCTCACCTCAAATGCCTCCTGTTTCTGGGGACCAGTGATGACCACCCTGTTAGGTCTCCTCTTTTGCCCCTGTCTATTTCATCTCTGAGAGGAGCCAACAGTTTCAAACTAAGTTGCTGTTATTACAAGAGTGAATGCTGGTTTCAGGCAAAAAAATATCTTGACTTAGATCAGGTAGAGACTTCTGCTCTATTAGACAGGCCTATGCCCATGCACAGCAGGAAGAAGTTACAGAAGAAAGAGACCTCTGCCCCAATTCTCAAGAAGTATCTTGAGTATGAAGTCTCTCAGAGGGGAGTTGTTAGGGGAAGCACACTGATTGAAACCGCCCAACCTGGCCAGGCACCATAGTAACCATTTGCATGAGTTGTTTTACGACAGGAGGTCCTGCTAAGGAACACGGAACTAATAAGCCACCACCAACCGGAAGAGTTCTGGAAAGGTCAAAAGGAGACTCCACATATCCGACCACCTCCCAGAGTCCTTCTCTCTGGCAACTTTCTTGGCTGAACAAGGCATGTGCCACCAGGAAGTACTCTGAGTCAGATGATTGGCTAAGGAGAACCCAGAAACTAATCCCATCACCATAAAACCCAAGACTGCAAGCCATGTGGCAAAGCTATTCTCCTGGGTTCCCTTACCCTACTGCTCTCCACCCGGGTGCCCTTTCCCAATAAAATCTCTTGCTTTGTCAGCAGATGTGTCTCCTCAGACAATTCATTTCCGAGTGTTAGACAAGAGCCCAGTTTCAGGCCCTGGAAAGGGTCTTCTTTCCTGCAACAAAATTATTAAAATTGGGAAATCAACATCATATGGTACTATTATCTAAGCTATAGACTTACTTCAGGTTTTACCAACTGTCCCCAAATGTCTTATTTCACAAAAGAAAATGCAAAATCAAGCATTGGATTCAGTTGTGAAGAGAATAAGTTTTCACTCAGAAATAAAATGGGGGGGAGGGAAGTGAGCTGTGATCAAGTTGGGTTCAGTCGTAGAAGAAATAAAGTTTTATTTCTGCATATCTGAGCCACACAGTATAAATACTGAACTTGTTATATTAACAATTAATAAGTGTTAATGGTATTAGTAATAGAATTCATGGCTCTTTTCTGTCCTGAGTCTTTCTGCCTTTGAAACACAGTTATACTCATTTGGTTTCAGCCAGTTACTCCATGAAAAGTTTTTCTTGAGGCAATGTAGCTTAGTGGGCAAGGTAGGAGTTCTGGAATAGGACTGCTGCTGCTAAGTCACTTCAGTTGTGTTCAACTCTGTGTGACTCCATAGACAGCAGCCCACCAGGCTCCCCCGTCCCTGGGATTCTCCAGGCAAGAACACTAGAGTGGGTTGCCATTTCTTTCTCCAATGCATGAAAGTGAAAAGTGAAAGTGAAGTTGCTCAGTCATGTCCGACTCTTAGAGACCCCATGGACTGCAGCCTACCAGGCTCCTCTGCCCATGGGATTTTCCAGGCAAGAGTACTGGAGTGGGGTTCCGTTGCCTTCTCCGTCTGGAGTAGCAAAGACCTGAGTTAGAAACTAGCTTTGCCACTTGCTGCTCGGATGACCTTAGGCCCAGCTTGAACCTTTCTGAGTCTCAGCTTCCTCACTTTTACCATGGAGGGTAAAGGTCCCACTTAGCACAGTGGGACCTGGAGCTAGACAGTGCTATGCTCACATCTCGGCCCTGTTACTAGATCTGGAACCCCAGGCAAGTACCTTCACCAGTGTGGGTTTTGTCTGCTCATTTGCAAAGCAGAGAAATACCAGCAAGGCATTTTACTGGGCTATTGAAAGGAGAATGATTCTTGTACGGCATGGGCCTGGCTCATGGCCCATTTCATTCCAAGGTTTGAAATGACAGCTTCATTCCCTTCTATCCACCCCTCTGGGTTTGAGCATGTGATTCTTCCTCAGTTTCTCCATCTGTAAAACAGATGAGCCAGTGGTACCATCTCTGACATGAAGAAAGAGAACTGCAGGTGGAAGAGCTTAGGGTTCTGGAAAGCAGTGGCCTTGGCCATTGGCAACGGTGCCCTGTGGCCTTGGCAGAGCAAGCAGTTGGCCGCAGTAACAAAAACAGAAAGTGCTTTGGAATCCTGGGCCCTGCCAAGAATGCAGGCAAACCTGCTCTTCCACTGCCACCCTGGGGCTCCAGACCTTCCCATCCTCTCACCCCAGCCAGCTTCCCTGGCCTCTCCTCTGCATGCATCTGACACAGGGCTTGTCCTGCCTGCCTTCTTCAAAGAAGACAATCAGTCCTGCTACTAAGAGGGGAGGAAGGACATTGCCTTGTCCTGGGCAGTTGTTGGGCAAGAGAGGGCAGCTCCAGCATTGACCCATTGCTGGGAAGAGAGGAAGGAACCCGCAGTCCTGGCAGGTTTCCCCAGAAGAGTCTCACTGGCTCCAGCCCTGCCAGTCTCCTCCCTGCAAATAACAAGTTCAAGGTCAGGTCCAGAGAGCAGGCAGGAGTGGTAGAAATCCCTCTAGCCTGGGAGGAGGGATGCTCACCCACCATAGCATTTGCAGGAACAAGAAAGGGCTGGGGCTAGACCTCTTGCGGTAAGGATCCTGCCTTACTCAGCTTGGGGAGGAAAGAGGAAGAGGTGGGTGGGCGTGTTCGGGGGTGGGTGGGGACAATGTCGTTCTCTTCCACTTCCTGCCTGGACGGTGGGACCACTCCATGTACCAGGCTTGGTGCCAGGCTCTTGATTTCATATTGTCTTGTGGAAACCACATAAACCCTGAAGGACTCGGAGGCATCATTCTTTCTTGATAAAGAAGGAAACTGGAAACCCAGAAAGGGAAGCCACATGCTCTAGTTGCTTGGGGATCCAAGGGATGTGCCTGATTCCAAAGCCCCTGTTCACTGGGTTTGCTGTGGGATGGAGGAAGGACCCGGAACCAGGCCCAGAGCTGCCCTTACCTTCAAGGGCCAACACCTCTCCAGGGGCAGCCCTGTGACCTCAACAAGTCATGCCAGCATTCCTTTCCCTGGACCAACACAGTCTGGGGACCCTGGATCTGGTCGGGACTGTCCTGCTCACCCGGCATGGAGCAGACATGGCTGAAATCATACGTTACATGTGCTCTCTCCCCAAGCCCACTGACTGTAGGTTATCCTAGGCACTGGGTGCAATTCCTCCCTCTATCTTCCCACATGCAAAGCAAATGCCAGGAAGGTGACAAGGGTTCAGTAGGTGTTTACTGGATAAACTTGCTAATGAGATGGAGCTAAACCCCCTTATCTATCAGAAGAATTATCTGAAACCCAGTGCAGGAGGGAAGGGACTCACCCAAGGTCATTTAGGCCTGTTCAGGTTCCATCCAGTTGGAGTCCCCTCATTACTCAGTCCTGGCTTAAGCCCATGGTTTTGCCAAGAGGGACTGCATTTGAGGAAGCCCATGGGAAGCCAAGACCCCATCTGGTCTCCCAAAACCCACCCCTCGGTAAGACAAACCTCCAAAGAAGTCTGGGCAGCCAGACCCCAAGGCACTCACCTTAAAAGATAGATAGACTCAGTTGGGACTTCGCTGGCAGTCCAGTGGTTAAGACTCTGTGCTTCCACTACAGGAGATGAAGATTCAATCCCTGGTCAGGGAACTAAGATCTCACATGCCACATGGTGCAAGAAAAAAAAAAAAAAAGTAGACTCAGTGGTCTGAGGCTAGAATTTTCTGGCCTGGAAAATGGGAACAGCATGTAAAGTTTCTGTTCCACCTAGTGACAGACGCAGCATCCATGGAGCTTGAGCCTTGCATGATTCTCTGACTTGAAAGGCGAGTCTAGGAAGTAATTCTGAGTCTATAATGTGAAGAGCTCATTGGAAAATCCCCTGATGCTGGGAAAGATTGAGGGCAGGGGGAGAAAAAAGTGACAGAGAATGAGATGGTTAGATGGCATCACTGACTCAATGGACATGAGTTGGAGCAAACTCCGGGAGAGAGTGAAGGACAGGGAAGCCTGGAGTGCTGAAGTCTATGCGGGTGCAAAGAGTCAAACATGACTTATCGACTGAACAGCAACAGGAAGTAATTCTGAGTCTATAAGGGAATGAAACCTAAAAATTCCACTTTGCCCATTATCTCCTCATTTATTCATTTGTCTGTTCACTCATCCATTAATGTTGCATTTGCTAAACTTCACTCATTCCCAGACTAATCAATTGGCCTCACCCACTATAACCCATAAGCCTGTTTACTCCATGCTTTCCTATATCTGACTATATTACTTGAATAGACTTATCTTCAGCCTAAGCAATAGTATAGTTCATTTAAATACAGCTACAACAACCACATGTTTGACCACATGACCTAGAATCCTCTCCCGTGCACACTCAGGTATCTCTCTTCTCCGCATCCCAGTTTTGGCATCCTAGAGGTAGAGGGCACTGGGGCACAATGACCTTCCAGTCCCATCGTCCTAAGTCCATGATGCAAAGAGTCACACCCAGGCAAGGAAAACCCAGAGCCCAGACAGGATCAGGGAAGAAGGAGCTGGTCAAAAGCAACATGTTTATCTGTCAAGTTGCCAAGGCTGAGTAGCGATTCAAGAGGCAAGATGGGACATCCTTATCGATTAGTTTGTAAGCCACTCTTCAGGGACGAAGAGAAACTAGTAGGCAAACTCCCACCCCCAACCAGGAGGTTTTATCAGCCCCCAGAGCATGAGTATACACTCTTCACTGGACTTTCCAGAGGCTCTGTAACCCCAGATAGAGGAAGTTAACCCTTGGAGAAGTTTTGTTTTGTTTTGTTAATATTTATTATTTGGTTGTGCCAGGTTTTAGTTGCAGCATGCAAGATCTTTAGTCGTGGTACATGGCATCTAGTTCCCTGACCAAAGACTAAACCCAGCCCTCTGCACTGGGAGTTTGGCAGCTTAGCCACTGGACCACCAGGGAAGTCCCTAGCCTTGAGGAAGTCTGACGCTGAGAAATGACTGGCAGCAAAATGACCCAGCTGGCTTTCTCCAGGTCGGGCAGGAGGAAAGTAGGCTCCTTCAGGGGCACCTGCTCAGCCCACATGCCCCTAGGTGACCCTGCCCCAGGGGCGTCCTGGGCCCCTCTTTGTTCTCTGCAGTTCAGCCCCTCTTGGACTAGCTGATTGGCCAGAGGTGGGCACCCACCTCGGAGGGAACACCCTGAAGGCCAGTCAGATTGGATTTAGGATGAGGAGAGCCTGGTTGGTCAAGCACAGGTCACGTGAGGAGACTTGCTGAAGAGACCTGCTTGTTTGAGAGAAGAAGGAAACCAGGGTTCAGAGAGAAGCACGGAGGTGGGGTGGGGAAGAAGAGCACCCCCAGAGGGCCTTCCATCCTGATTCCTCACCAGTCCCAGGAGTGACATCCTTGGGTCACTGGCCTGTCCTTGAGGTCTAGAGACTGCCCTGACTCCTTATATTGAACTACACTTTCTGCTTAAACTAGCTGGGATGGGCTTTTGTTTCGTGTACCCAGATCAATCAGTGATACGGTGAAGCAAGTCCTTCATGGTCCTAAATTAGACTTGGCAAGCTGGGATAACAACGATGGGAATGACCCCCGGTACATTGGATTGGTGCTTTGTGATTTTGAAAGTCCCT
Organism: Neotragus moschatus; assembly: GCA_006410615.1. NCBI lineage: Eukaryota > Metazoa > Chordata > Mammalia > Artiodactyla > Bovidae > Neotragus > Neotragus moschatus. The sequence goes on along the minus strand of SJYA01000455.1, from coordinate 700,385 downwards.
AACTTGTGGGTCATCACTTACAGCCTGGAGGGACTTGCCCCACACTTACTCATGCCCAAGACTCTTCTCCCAAGAACATGTGGGGGTGGGGGGTCTGGGGGACTTCCTTGGTGATCCAGTGGTTAAGAATCTGCCTGCCAATGCAGGGGAAAGGGGTTTGATCCCTGGTCCTGAAAGGTCCCACATGTCATGGGGCAACTAAGCCCAGCACCACGGCTACTGAAGCCTGCACACCCCAAAGCCCATGCTTCACAGCGAGAGAAGCCACTACAGCGAGAAGCCCAAGAATCGCAACTGGAAAGTAGCCCCCGCTCGCTGAATCCAGAGAAAGCCTCCAAGCAGCATGGAAGACCCAGCACAGTTAAAAATAAATTCTTTAATTAAAAAAAGGAACATAAGAGGAATAGCCCAGCTTTGGAGGCAGGCAGACCTAGGCCCTCATCCCTACTTAACCATCACTTACAACCTGTATGATCTTGGGCAGCTTATTTAATCTAAGTCTTGCTTCTTCATTTCTACAAACTGGAAAGCAGGACGGTGTAAACACTGGAATCACTCCTGGTTTTGCCACCTACTAGCTAACTACTGTGGAAAAGTGATGTCACTTCTAAAAACTTCAACATCTTCAACAATAAAGCGGGCCTAATAAAGCCTGTTTTAAGTGGCTGTTGTAAGCTTGAAGCACGCCAAATGCTTGATTTATGAGGCCTGATCAGACTGTGCCTTAGATCTTTCAATTCCCAGACATTTGAGTTACATGAGCTAATAAATTCCCGTTGCATTAAAAAAAAAGTTTATCATAATATCTGGTACTTAGTAAGAGTATTCAGTGTGAGGTGGCCATAAGAGTAATTTATTATGTAAAGTACTTAGCATGAAGCTTGACACACAATTGCTAATCAGAAATTATGTACTGTAAAGTGCACACTGGTCAGCGCTGCGGGTTTGACAGGACCTGGCTTAGCAGGATCACTTGTGAAACAAAGGAGTTTCAGTTGTTGGCAAGCTTCATGTGTTGTTTTTAGTTGCTAAGCCGTATCCAACTTTTTGCAACCCTGAAAAGCATGATCCATAAGAGTAAAAAAAACTGATAAATTGAACTTTATAAAAACTCAAAACATCTGCTCTTTAAAAGACATTTTTAAGAGAATAAAAAGACTACAGACTAGGAGAAAATATTTGCAAATGATACATCTGATAAAGGACTGTATTCAGAATATGTAAAGAACTCTCGAAACTCAATAATTAGAAAACAAGTAACTCTGGGAGTTCCCTGGTGGTCCAGTGGTTAGGACTCAACACTTTCACTGTTCAGGACCTAATTGGTGAACTAGAATCACTCAAGCTACAAGGCACAGACCAAAAAAAAAAGAAAGAAAGAAAATGAGTAACTTAAACAGCAAGCAAAATATTTCAACAGATACTTCACTAAAGAAGATAAATGAACGGCCAATAAGTGCATTAAAGATGCTCAACGTCACTAGGGAAATGCAAATTAAAGCCTCAGTGAGATGCTACTACATGTTTATTACAATGATTAAAGTTAAAAAGACTAAGCATAGCAAGTATTGGTGAGGATATAGACGAAATGCAACTCTCAGATGGTGCTGGTGGGAAGGCAAAATGATACACCGGCCCTTGGAAAACAGCTTAGTAGTCTCTTCAAAAACTTAAACATGCACCTACCATATGACATGATCATTCCAGTTCTAGAAATATGCCGAGAGGAATGAAAGCATGGTGTCCGTGGAAGGACCTGTACATGAATGTTCTTGGCAACTTTATTTGTTACAGCCAAAAGCTGGGAACCTAACTGTCCATCAACAGAGGAGGAGTGAACTGCAGTATATTCACACAAAGGATTCTATTCAGCAATTAAAAAATAGAACGACTCCTACTAGATGCAATAAGATGGATAAGCCTCAGTATGATGATGTTAAGTGAAAGAAACCAGACATAAGGAACACTTACTTATTGCATGATTCAATTCATATGAAAGTCTCAAAAATGGAAAACAGATTGGTGGTTTCCTGGAGACAGGGAAAAAGCTGGAGGGAGGGATTATAGAAGGGCAAGAGAAGTCTTGCAGGGGTGATAAATATGTTTAATATCTTGATTATGGTGATGGTTTCACAGACATGTACATGTACCCAACATAAAATTCCACACATTAAAAATATGCAGTTTATTACATGTGGATATAGCACCTCAATAAAGCTGTTTTTCAAGAAACAGCACAACAACCAAGTGTTTGCCCTGTGTGCTTCTATCCAGCCCTTGCCAGTTTCCATACAACATCCTAATACACCCACCTCACCGAGTGCCATTGTGTCCACTGGATCAGAAAGTTCAACTGGTCGACCTGCCTGCACTGTAGCATGCACCACCTGGAATCTTCTCTTCCTCTGGATCCCACTCCAAGCAGAAACCTTGTGGATAACTTTGTCAATGGGTAGGAATACATACTCAAATATGGAGCACTGTGCCTCCAAATTCTGCAGGCCTACCAGTGCCATGCTCATTTTTTAGTGGCAGGGTTACAGTGCAGAAACTTGCTTTCCACCCTGGGAGAGCAAACATGACAGAAACATCACAAGATAACAGTCCCTGAACGTTTGTGACATTGACCTCCTACCTGCAACATGCCTGTAACTTACTAGGGAATTTCAGGTATCTGCCACTTCCTGCTCACTAAGTCTTATGCACAAGGTGTTGGACCAGCACAGTATCCTGTGGAGTGGTGAGATCAGGCTCGCTCACTGACTTGTGGACCAAAGTGGCACTATGTCTCCAGGGACTCGTGCTAACTTCAGGGTTAAGCTATCCCAAAGGTCTAGATTTTTCCCTTTTCCCTCAGGACATTCATCCTGGTTAATTGTCCCAGTTCCCTCTGGAATAGCTAGAAAGAAGACGCAGAGCAGGTGCTTGAGATGTCACTGCAGGGTCCTAGCTCAAGGACACCAGGCTTCCCTTGAATTCAAGGAGCTTTCAGTCTGTGGTTGATCTAATTTTAGAAATCGAGTACAGGGATTTGATTTTGATCAAGGCAACTCAGAATTTCACAGAGCTTACTACACAGAATAGGCAAGAATCCCCTTGACAACCATCACTTACATGGCACCCACCATGTTCTAAGCCCTTTAGACCCCTTATAGTTCATTTGGACCTCTTATACCTCTGGGCTTCCCAGGTGGCACTAGTAGTAAAGAGCTCGATTGCCAGTACAGNTTTTGATCAAGGCAACTCAGAATTTCACAGAGCTTACTACACAGAATAGGCAAGAATCCCCTTGACAACCATCACTTACATGGCACCCACCATGTTCTAAGCCCTTTAGACCCCTTATAGTTCATTTGGACCTCTTATACCTCTGGGCTTCCCAGGTGGCACTAGTAGTAAAGAGCTCTATTGCCAATACAGGAGGCGTTAGAGACACAAGTTAGATCCCTGGGTTGGGAAGATCCCCTGCAGGAGGGAATGGCAACCCTCTCCAGTATTCTTGCCTGGAAAATCCCCATGGACAGAGGAGCCTGGTAGGCTATGGTCCACGGGGTGGCAAAGAGTCGGACATGACTGAAGCAACAGCCCGGCACAGAGCACATACCTCTGTGTGCTGCTGCTGCTGCTGCTCCTGAATCGCTTCAGTTGTTTCTGACTGTGTGACCCATAGACGGCAGCCCACCAGGCTCCCCCATCCCTGGGATTCTCCAGGCAAGAACATTGGAGTGGGTTGCCATTGCCTTCTCCATACTTCTGTGTAGGTACACTTACAATCCTTATGTTATCCTACACATAAGGAAACCGAATGGACTAGAACAGAGAAGCATGGGATGGACCAGAGCAGAAGGAATTAGCAGAGAAGTGGCTTGAACCCATAATACAAGTGAAAGTACTTCAAAGTCAGCCCAGGTACAGGCATCAAGCCAGTGGTAGGGAAGCTCATCACTTGCACACAGCCCTGGGAATGCTCAGCAAATAACCCCCACCAAACTCCCACTGCCAGGAGCCACGATCTACCAATTTGGAGAAGATGGGAGGAGGGGGCGAGGTAGTGGAATGAGGGAGGAGAGAGAAGAGCCGAGGTGGTGGTGGGGAAAAGACGGCAAGAATTGTCCCCACGTTTTACCACTGAGGGATCCGAGGGTCAGGGAGGACTCGAGATCTGCCTGTGTAGCACAGCCTGGGAAAGTCAAAGTTTCATGAATGAAAGCTCTAAGAATCCTTCCAGAATTTGGAATCTGGAATTCTGGAAAGGCTGCAGTTCCCAGAGGTCAGCTATAGTGGGGTGGGGGTGGGGGCTGTCCCAGTAGTGCCAGGNGAAGATCTTCATGACCCAGATAACCATGATGGTGTAATCACTCACCTAGAGCCAGACATTCTGGAGTGTGAAGTCAAGTGGGTCTTAGGAAACATCACTACAAACAAAGCTAGTGGAGATGATGGAATTCCAGTTGAGCTATTTCAAATCCTAAAAGATGATGCTGTTAAAATGCTGCACCCAATATGCCAGCAAATTTGGAGAACTCATTAGTGGTTACAGGGCTGGAAAAGTCAGTTTTCATTCTAATCCCAAAGAAGGGCAATGCCAAAAAATGTTCAAGCTACCACACAATTGCACCCATCTCACACGCTAGCAAAGTAATGCTCAAAATTCTCCATGCCAGCCTTCAACAGTATGTGAGCCATGAACTTCCAGATGTTCAAGCTGTATTTAGAAAAGGGAGAGGAATCAGAGATCAAAGTGCCAACATCTCCTGGATTGTAGAAAAAGCAAGAGAATTCCAGAAAAACATCTGCTTCTGCTTCATTGACTATGCTAAAACCTTTGACTATGTGAATCAAACAACAAACTGGAAAATTCTGAAAGAGATGGGAATACCAGACCACCTTACCTGCATCCTGAGAAATCTGTATGCAGGTCAGGAAGCAACAGTTAGAACCGGACATGGGACAACACACTGCTTCCAAATTGGAAAAGGAGTATGTCAGGGCTGTATATTGTCACCCTGCTTATTTAGCTTATTTGCAGAGTACATCATGCAAAATGCCAGGCTGGATGAATCACAAGATGGAATCAAGACTGCCGGGAGAAATATCAATAACCTCAGATACGCAGATGACACCACCTTTGTGGTAGAAAGTGAAGAAGAACTAAAGAGCCTCTTGATGAAAGTGAAAGAGGAGAGTGAAAAAGCTGGCTTAAAACTCAGCATTCAAAAAACTAAGATCATGGCATCCGGTCCCATCATTCCATGGCAAATAGATGGGGAAACAATTGAAACAGTGAGAGATTTTATTTTGGGAGGCTCCAAAATCACCGCAGATGGTGACTGCAGCCATGAAATTCAAAGACACTTGCTCCTTGGAAGAAAAGCTATGACAAACCTAGACAGCATATTAAAAAGCAGAGATATTACTTTACCAACAAAGGTCCATCTAGTCAAAGCTATGGCTTTTCCAGTAGTCATTTATGGACTTAAGAGCTGGACTGTAAAGAAAGCTAAGTGCTGAAGAATTGATGCTGTTAAACTGTGGCGTTGAAGACTCTTGAGAGTCCCTTGGACTGCATGGAGATCAAACCAGTCAACCCTAAAGGAAATCAGTCCTGAATATTCATTGGAAGGACTGACACTGAAGGTGAAACGCCAATACTTGGACCACCTGATTCACTGCAAAAGATCCTGATGTTGGGAAAGATTGCAAGAAGAAGGAGAAGATGACGACAGAGAATGAGATGGTTGGATGGCACCACTGACACAATGGACATGAGTTTGAGCAAGCTCCAGGAGTTGGTGATGGATGGGGAAGTCTGGCGTGCTGCAGTCCATGGGGTCGCAAAGAGTCAGACATGACTGAACAACTGAACTAAACTGAACTGACCTGTCCATCAAGAAGCCGCCTCTGATTGCCCAAAGCCCTGGGCTCACCCAACACAGCACCCAACCCACAGTCTGTAATCACCAGTTGACCTGTCTGCTCTCCTTTGTAGGACAAAAATCTACGTCAGAGGCATAGTAGGTGCCAGTAAGCATTTGAGGAAGGAGGAAAAGAGAAGGGAAAATTCAAGGGAAAGAATTTTTTAAAGTTGTAATAACAATAGATACCGTTTATTTAATTGAATGTGTACCGTGTGTCAGACACTGGCTTGGTGTGCTACTTCAGAAACAGTCTCCTCTAAAGCTCTCAGTTCTCTGAGCTTCACCTTCAACTTGCATTAGAGGAGAATGACGTCTGGAGAGGGTGTCCCCTGCCCAGGGTTGCAAAACGAGTAAATGACTCCACAGCCTGGGTTCTTACCACCACTTTGCAGCCATGGGGCTGCTTCCCTGAGCTGTCATAGGAGCAGAGGAATTAATCAACAATGTTTGGAAAGAAATTCTAGATGGTACCTCTCCAGGTCCACTGGGCTTCTTTGGGGTAAATGAGGGCATGGCAATCCACTCCAGTATTCTTGCCTGGAGAACTTCATGGACAGAGAAGCCTGGTGGGCTGTAGTCCATGGGGTCACAAAGAGTCAGACACGACTACGCAAGCATGCTCCATTTTTCACTCCCCTCCTTCCCTTCTCTGGGAGGGGAGGGCTTGGATAACATCAGGGTGGTTCCAGCTATGGCAGATGTACCTGTCCTCTGGGCTGCTCCCCTGGTATCCACTACCCACGACTGCTCCTGGCCACAGCTCCTGTTTTTCTGACCATGGCTCTCTCTGGTCTACAGTCTCCCTGGGTAGTTCTACATCCTCGTCTCCTGGAGTTCGAGAAACACTGTGTTGCCTCTCCATACCTCCATCCTGGAGCAGATGGGCTCTAAGGCTGTCCTGTGAGGCTCCAGATTCATCCTCTTCATCAGGACTGCTCCAAGTGTGGTGCACATTATCTGGGAACTTGTTAGAAATGCAAAATCTCAGGCTCTACCCAGGAGCTACTGAGTCACAAACTCTGGGGTGGGACCACACAGCATGGGTCTACCTAGGTTGGAACAAGCCCGCTGGGGGGTTCTGATGCATAGTCAAAATCAGGAATCACAGCCCTAACTCATACCTTCCCTGAGAGCTCACAGTGAAAAGTCCACGCTCCAAGTGGGCCAGGGTCCAGGTCTTGACCTGTAAAAAGGAAGTTGAGGGTAAGAGAGCAATTTAGAAAAACTCTTCATCCCTCCCACGGGCATATGTCTTTACACTGAAACTGTGGATTCTGAAACTGTTACGCTTGTTCTACTCTTTGAAAATATCCATTTAGAAAGTCATCGCTGAGGACCATCACCTGCTGAATCTCCCTCCCCTAGAAGCAACAGATCCCGCAGTGTTAAGGGTGAGGAAGGACAAGAAAATGCCTGGGAATTAAAAATTCATGGGATAGCTGTTCAAAAATCTTTCTTTCACTGCATATATCATGCGTTTCCAGTTCCAAACTGATTTAATCTTCATGTCAACCCCAAGAGGCCCAGGCCCACAGTATCAAGTTCACCCTCTGATGCAGCAGTCAGCGCATGGACTCTGGACCATCACCTGAGCCCATGGGGAGGGTCCTCATTTTCACTCACCTCCTCTCTCCATCCTCGCTGTGGTCACTGCTCATATTCTGGTCTCATCAATCCAGCCAACCACTTACTACTGCAGGATCTTGGGCAAGTTACTTAATCTCTTTGTGCCTCCCTTTACTCATCTGTAAAATGAAGATTCCATATTCAATTTCAAAAACAGCTTTTTGAGCACCTACAATATTCCGGGCGCTGGAGACATGGCAGTGAACTAAGCAAAACTCCCTGTCCTCATGGAATTTCACTATGGTGGGGATAACAGCGCCTGGGTGGAGCAGGAAGGAGGAGGGTTCATTTTGATAGGGCAGCTAACAAAGGTCCCATTAACAAGGTGACATTTGAGCTGAAATTTGAAGGCACAAACTACCTGAAGAGCTGGGGAAATGGCATTTGGGTTGAGGGAAGGACAAGTACCAGAATGCTGAGGCAAATGGGAGTTTGGAGAGTTGGGGGTTTGACAAAGATGTCAGTGTGGCCAAACAGAGTGAGAGAGAAGCAAAAGGAAGATGTCTGATAAGGAGCTGGGAGAGAGGAACGCGGTCAGGAGGGATCCAGCTGCTCTTATCAGGACCTTGACTTTGATGCTAAGGAGATGGAGGCGGATTCGAGCAGAAAAGGGACCTGACGTGATTTTGTGTTTTAAGGTCACACTGGCTGCTGTGTGCAGGGGTTAGCCCCAAGCAAGGCCAGAGGCAAGGAGACTGTTCAGAAATGGGACCACTAGACTTCCCTGGTGGTCCAGTGGTTAAGACTCCATGCTTCCACTGCAGGGGTCATAGGTTCGATACCTGGTCAGAGAACTAAGTTCTCATGTGCCTTGTGGCCAAAACAAACAAATCAATCCCCTAAAACACATTACTTTTAAAAAAATAAAAAGAAATAAAGAAATGAGGCCATTACTGTAACCCAAGCAAGGAAGAGTGGGACCCAGTCCAGTGGGCAGCAGAAGAGAAGTGAGAAGCCATCAGACTGAAGACATGTGCTCAACAAGACTGGCAGCTAGATGGGATGTGAGGAGTGAGAGAAAGGGGTCCAGGGGTGGGAGTCAGGTTGGGGTCAGGGATGGATAGGTAGACTCCAAAGTTTTTAGCTTGAACAATTGAAAGCCTGAAATTGCCATTTACTAAGGTCCATCTAGTCAAGGATATGGTTTTTCCAGTAGTTATGTATGGATGTGAGAGTTGGACTATAAAGAAAGCTGAATGCCAAAGAACTGATGCTTTTGGACTGCGATGTTGAAGAAGACTCTTGAGAGTCCCTTGGACTGCAAGGAGATCCAACCAGTCCATCTTAAAGGAGATCAGTCCTAGGTGTTCATTGGAAGGACTGATATTGAAGCTGAAACTCCAATATTTTGGCCACCTGATTTGAAGAACTGACTCATTTGAATAGACCCTGATGCTGGGAAAGATTGAAGGTGGGAGGAGAAGGGGATGGACAGAGGATGAGATGGCTGGATGGCATCACTGACTCAATGGACACGAATTTGGGTAAGCTCCGGGAGTTGGTGATGGACAGGGAGGCCTGGCGTCCTGTGGTTCACGGGGTAGCAAAGAGACAGACACAACTGAGTGACTGAACTAACTAAGATGGGGAGGGGGCTTCCTGGGTGACACCAGTGGGAAGCCTACCATTGCAAGAGACAAAAGAGATCCAGGTTCAATCCTTGGGTTGACAAGATCCCCTGGAGGAGGGCATGGCAACCCACTCCAGTATTCTTGCCTGGAGAATCCCACAGACTGAGAACTTGGCGAGCTACAATCCATGAGGTCTCAAAGAGTCAGACATGATTTTCAACTTAGCACACATGCAAGATGGGAAAGACAGAGACAGGAGCAGATTCAGGAAGATCCTTTCTTGACACATGGAAGTTAAGACTCCTATTAGACATCTGTAGAGGAGCTAATGGGCTGCTGGACATATAGATCCAACAGAGGGGATTTGCAGACTGGAGACAGACACGTGGGAGACTTCCACGTAAAGGCGGTATTTCTAGAAGGTCATGAGAGCACCTACCTTGTATGGGTGCTGTGAGGATGAAATGAGTTAAAACATGCAAGCGTTTAGAACAGCATCTGGCATGTAGCAGGTACTCAGTAAAGCCTGGCACATCACAGACATCACTTGATGTCACTTGTACTGCCCTACTAGCTTCCCACCTGAGTTACCTCCATGCCTCCTCCACACTGCTGGTCAGAGTGATCTTTCTAAAGCCTGGATCTGACCATCCCTCCCTGCCCAAAGCTGCCATGTCTCCCTATTGCCTACAAGAAAAAATGCAACACCCCCAAGTCCCTCAAGGCCTTGCCTTACCCAGACACTGCCACCTTCACCAGCCCCCATTTCTGCCACCACCACCCACCTCCCACTTTGGCCTCCAGCAATAATAAGGAACCCTTTGTTCACAGCTTGCTGTCTTTGAACATGCAGCTGCCTCTGCCATGACTTGTTCAGCAACAGCCTCTGACCCATTCTCACATCCTCTACAAAGCCTCTCTCCCCACCAAGGGGGCTGCCTCCCTTTCCTGTAGCCCTGCTACCTACTCTCACTGGTATTCCTTGCCCTTAAGAAAGACTGTTCTTTCCACTTGCGCGCGCACACACGCATACCCTTGCCCTGTTCCTTCCATTCGCATTCCTGCAACACTGAACTACCAGCCTGAGCTACAGGCAAGGGGTTTGAAGGACAATTTTCCATGATGGATTTTATTATTGTTCAGTTCAGCTCAATCCAGCCGTTCAGTCATGTCCAACTCTTTGTGACCCCAGGGACTGCAGCACGCCAGGCTTCCCTGTCCATTTCCAATTCCCGGAGCTTGCTCAAACTCATATCTACCAGGTCAGTGATGCCATCCAACCATCTCATTCTCTGTTATCCCCTTCTCCTCCTGCTTTCAATCTTTCCCAGCATCAGGGTCTTTTCCAATGAGTTGGCTCTTTGCATCAGGTGGCCAAAGAATTGGAGCTTCACCTTCAGCATCATCAGTCTTTTCAATAAGTATTTAGGGTTGATCTCCTTTAGGATTGACTGGTTTTATTTCCTTGCAGTCCAAGGGACTCTGAAGAGTCTTCTCTAATACCACAGTTCAAAAGCATCAATTCTTCGGCACTCAGCTTTCTCACATCCATACATGATTACTGAAAAACCATNACCTTCAGCATCATCAGTCTTTTCAATAAGTATTTAGGGTTGATCTCCTTTAGGATTGACTGGTTTTATTTCCTTGCAGTCCAAGGGACTCTGAAGAGTCTTCTCTAATACCACAGTTCAAAAGCATCAATTCTTCGGCACTCAGCTTTCTCACATCCATACATGATTACTGAAAAACCATAGCTTTAACTATACGGACCTTTGTCGGCAAAGTAACATCTCTGTTTTTTAATATGCTGTCTAAGTTTGCCATAGCTTTTCTTCCAAGGACCAAGTGTCTTTTCATTTCATGGCTGCAGTCACCATCTGCAGTGATTTTGGAGCCCAAAATCTCACTGTTTCCACTTTTTCCCCATCTATTTGCCATGAAGTGATGGGACCAGATGCCAAGATCTTGGTTTTTTGAATGTTGAGTTTTAAGCCAGCTTTTTCATTCTCCTCTTTCACTTGCATCAAGAGACTCTTTGGTTCCTCTTCTTTTTCTGCCATAAGGGTAGTGTTTCATCTGCATATCGGAGGTTATTGATATTTCTCCCAGAAATCTTGATTCCATCTTGTGCTTCATCCAGCCTGGCATTTCATGTGATATATTCTGCATATAAGTTAAATAAGCAGGGTGACAATATATAGGCTTGACATAGTCCTTTCCCAATCTGGAACCAGTGTGTTGTTTGTTATTATTACTATGTTTTAGATCACCAGACAGAGGCCCACAGGAAAGAAGCTACTTGTGCAAGTCACTCAGCTGGAAAACACTGTGGCCAGGAATGGCCTCCAGGCTTGTCTGATTCAAAGTCCTAGGCTCAAATGCATACACACATGTCACAGACACACAGAATTAACAATCTCAGGGTACCTCGGGGAACGGGGAGACAGGGTCCTTTGGTCTTTCAATTGTTCCCTACTTGGGGAGGGATCCAGGGCTAGGGAGAGTGTAAAGGATTTAAGCTCAGAAACAAGCTTCACTTGTTCAATAACTCATTCATTTACTCCCTCATTCTTTCATTTGTCCATTCACTCATTCACTCACAAGCAATTAATTGGTTCTACTTTCAATTTCTTATCATACTCTTCATGGGGTTCTCGTGGAAGGAACACTGGAGTGGTTTGCCATTCTCTGCTCCAGCACTTTGGCCACCTGATGCAAAGAGCTGACTCATTGGAAAAGACCCTTGAAGAGAACTGACTTATTGGAAAAGCTGGGAACGATAGAAGGGAAAAGGTGAAGAGGGCAGCAGAAGATGAGATGGTTAGATATCATCACCAATGCAATGGACATAAATCTGAGCAAACTCCAGGAGATAGTGAAGGACAGGGAAGCCTGCCATTCTGCAGTCCATGGGTTGCAGAGTCAGACACAACTTAGTGACTGAACAACAACAATAACTTTCAATTTCTACTCCCAGCAGACACCGATCCTACCCTCTAAGAGCTCAGAGACCATGAGGAACCTGGACAGGGGACAAAGGTGACATTCAAAGTACTTGCAGTGAAACTTAAAAGGGGAGAAAAGTCTACCTTGTGGCCCTGGGAAAAGGACATCTCCTCCTGATGCTGCAGCCTGTGCAAAGGCCCAGAGGCTTGAAGCAGCTGCTGGAGACCTTCAGGAGATCTTCCAGCAGTAGGGTACCTGGGGAAGGGGACTGGAGGCTTGATGGGGGTTAACTGGGAGAGAAGGTTGAAGGCATGGGCAATGGCCAAGGTTTGGGTTGGGTTTAGGATCAGAGAGTGAGTTTGAAATCAGATTATTTCTTTTTAACTGTTCTTCCAGAAGGGTTCCTTGTGATTTGTTTTAGTGGTAAGGAACTGGTTATGATCAGGCCTGCCAAGAACCTAAAACTCAAGGATAATTTCAGGGTTGAGATTCAGTTCAGTGCAGTTCAGTTCAGTCGCTCAGTCGTGCCCGACTCTTTGCGACCCCATGAATCGCAGCACGCCAGGCCTCCCTGTCCATCACCAACTCCCAGAGTTCACTCAGACTCACGCCCATCGAGTCAGTGATACCATCCAGCCATCTCATCCTCTGTCGTCCCCTTCTCCTCNTAATTACTGGGCCGCGCTGGGCGAGCTCGCGCGGCTCCTTTCAAGTGCGCTCTCCAAGCGCCCCCCGCCCAGTGATCCGCATCCCAACACCCGGGCGGGGAGTGGCGGGGCGAGGGGCCCCAATTGGCTGGGAAAGCCGAGGGGCCAAGCTCTCCGGCGGGTTCCCAGGCGCCATTTACCCATTCTTTCGTTCACTCACCCACTCCCCACTCATTCATTCACTTACCAAACAGACGTTCGCGGCGTCTGTGGCTGCCTTTTCGGTAAAACGAGAATAATAAAGAATCCGTCTGCAATGCAGGGGACCTGGGTTCAATTCCTGGGTTGGGAAGATCCCCTGGAGAAGGGAAAGGCTACCCACTCCAGTATTCTGGCCTAGAGAATTCATGGACAGTCCACGGGATCGCAAAGAGTCAGACACTACTTTCACTTCACTCAAAGTGTGTCTCACAGGTTGGTTCTAAGGGCTAGCATCGGCATGGGGAGGAAAGAGACGGCTCATTTACTAAAAACTCATTCTGTTCTTCACCATCTCAATATGCATCGGCTCACTTAGTCCTCACAAACACCCAGAATGAGGTGAAGCTCCATTTCACAGATACACAAGACAGAGGCCCAGAGATGCTGGGATTTGCAGAGGTCACACAGTAATAGGAGTGTCAGACGTTTGGCCCTGTGCTGAGTGCTTCTTTTGCCTTATCTCATTTAATCCTTGCAGCAACCCCAGACACTGAATATTCATATTTCTTTTTTTTTTCTTTTTTGAATATTGATTGCATCATGCAAACTCTTAGTTGCGGCATGTGGGATCTTAGTTCCCTGACCAGGGATCAAACCCAGGCCCCCTGCATTGGTAGCTCGGAGTCCCACAAGTGTTAAGTATTTCATCCCCATGTTCAGATGAGGAGACCGAAGCTCAGAGAGTGACTTGCTGAAGTGGCTGACACGGCTGAAGCGAGGTTTGAACCCCCCAAACCCAGTGGGGACACCACAGCTTTCCCCTGAGGAGCTGAACTAGAGCGATCCTGCTTCTTCCCCTGCCCTTTCCAGCCTCAAGCGTAGGATGGGCAAAGTCTCTATGCCCAGCTGTCTCCCACCTCATGGACCAGCACAGAATACTCAGGGGGCAGTTTAGAGGGGGTTTGATGCTGAGGAAAGGGCATGAGATAGACACAAGCAACCTGAACATTTAGACTCTGTAAGCCTCAGTTCCTTATCTATAAAATGGGCACAGCCGTCCCCATTCTGCCTCCCTTCCTGCTCATGTGTTGTTCTTGAGTCCATCGACTGTGTTCATTCTCTTAGAACACTTCTTGAGTGCCAACTGCCACCTTGGTGCCACCTCTAGAGCGATCAACTGTGCTGCTTGCCCAGGGCTGAGGGGTACCTGGGCTGCAGAACTCAGAGTGCTAAACTGAGATAATCCTGGGCAAACCAGGACAGTTGGTCTCCCTGTCTGTGCTGGGTGCTGGGGATCTGAGCCACATCAGAGCCTGGCATGACTCCTCTGAGAACTGGAAAGGTTCCTGCCCATGGGAAGAGATGCCCCATGGGAGCTGTTGGCACTAGAACGGGGCAAGGACGACGCGCCCTGCTGATGTGCTGTGCTCAGCTTTTTCCCAGTCCCCTGGCTCCAGGCCCAGGCAGATATGCCAAAGCAATCCTACCCATTGCCTGGCTGGGAACGCTGAGGCTGAGAGACTGGCAGTGGCTTTCCCACAGCAGCTGTTATGAGTCAACGCCCAGGGGCAGGGGTGATCAGTCCCACCTCTCTCTACCCGCCCCCTCGCTGTACAACCTTGAACAAGCCACTCTACCTTTCCAAGTAGCTTCCCATCCTCATCTGGGGGTGGGGGATGGGAGTGACGGGGTGTCTCCAAGCTCAGTGTGGGTGGTGACTGTTACTGAAAGCTTTTCTAGGAACCCTCTACGCCACCAGAAACTCCCAGTAAAACACCCAAAGGCAGGGGTGCCTGCCAAGAACTTGGTCACTGCTGGGTTCTTGGCAGTAGCCAGGTGAAGATGTGCCAGAAAGAACCTAGAGAGATTGGCCTTAAAGTAGACAGAATGGGTCTTAACCGCAGCAGGTCGCTGGGTCTCTGAGCTTCATTTTCCTCACCTAGAAGAGGGGAAATATAGTCTACCTCCTTCCGCTGGTGTTGCGAATGAGACTGATGATGAAGTGCTCAGGACACACCAGTTCCTTTCCTGTCCCCTTTCTCGGTCCCTGTACTCCCTGGTCTCGCTAGTCTGGGTTCAACCTCAGGTCCTCTTCAGCTGCTTCCCTCTCTCGACTGCATTCACTGGGAACCCACCATGGGCTGGTCTTCTTAGGACCACGAGTTGGGCTGATGTAAAAAATGGAGTCTCCCTTCTTTCCTGGGACGCCCTGGCATTTCCTAGGACCCCAGGTGGAGGGGAGAGAAAGAACAGCAGCAGCCATCGCCCCTGAGAAAACAGGAGACCAGCTTCCTGACGCCTCCCCTCTCTCCCACCCTCTCCTTCTGCCTGGAAGCCCTTTCCCTTCATCCTGCGGCTCCCACCATCCCCACTCAATCCTGAGGATACTGAGTTCCCCGGCTCCTCTGTCTGTGTCTCTATTCAGCAGGAAGCCTGCCCTGACTGCCCCCAGGTAGAGTTAACTACTCTTTCCCCAAGGGAGTCTCACTTGTCTTTGTCTTTATTTATTTTACTGAAGTATGGTTGATTGACAATGTTGCACTGATTTTTTTGCTAGACAGCAAAGGAAATATACACATATGTATTCTTTTTCATATTCTTTTACATTATGGTTTATTACAAGATATTGAGTATAGTTCCCTGTGCTAGACAGTAGGACCTTGTTGTTTATTTATTCTACAGATAATAGTTTGCATCTGCTAATCCCAAACTCCCAGGTCATGCCTCCCCACCCTACTCCCCCTTGGCAACCTCAAGTCTGTTCTTTATGTCTGTGAGTCTGTTTCTATTTTGCTGATCAGTCCATTTGTATCGTATCTTAGATTTCACATATAAATGATAACACATAGTGTTTGTCTTTCCTTCCGACCTACTTCACTTCATATGATAATCTCTAGGTGTATCCATGATATTGCGAATGGCATCTTCCATTCTTTTTTGATGGCTGAGTAGTATTGCATTGCATGTGTATACCACATCTTCCTTACCCATTCATCTGTCAATGGACTTCTAGATTTTTCCATGGCTTGGCTATTGTGAGTAGTGCTGCTGTGAACACAGGGGTACGTGTATCTTTTCAAGCTATAGTTTTGTCCAGGTTTATGCCCAGGAGTGAGATTGCTGGATCATATAGCAACTCTATATTTTTGAGGGACCTCCATACTGTTTTCCATAGTGGCTGCACCAGTTTATATTCCCATGGCTTGTTTGTAATCTGCAAGCAGGCAGAGGGTTTAACTTAATGTAGGCAGCAGTAGATACGAAAAGAGAAGAACGATAAGGGAGGATGTGGGCCTGAGTCTCTGTTCGGGTTTGAGGAATCATCAAAGGAATTCCTGCCCACTCTGTGCCTAGACATTCCCTCCAGAATCGAGAAGGCGTCAGAGGAGAGGAGGTCTACTTCCTTCCAGGGTCTTCCAGCCTCACCTCTTGCTCCAATTTTACACCTTTATGGAGGTCATCAGCAACCCATCTCCATCGACAGGGGGCTGCTGGGGTAGGGGAGTTGTCTGGCACTGGGACACAGGCACGTGGGTGTGAACTTCAGCTTTGCTGGGAGCAGCGGGTCACCTTGAGGAAAGTCATTTCCTTATGTATGAGGAGTTTGACCAAATGACCTTGAAGTCCTTCCAAACACAATCTTAGATGTAGAAATTCTGAGACTTCCGGGTCTTTGCATCCAGAATCCGTGGTGGAAAGCTGCCCTGTCCAGTATGGTAACCGCTGACCACATGTAGCACTTGATATGTGTTCCACCCTATTTGTGCTGTAAGAATAAAGTACACACTAGATTTCAAGGATATAATTCCAACAATGTGAATTCCTATTGGAGACATGTTGTTGATTGATGTTTAGTCTCTTTAGTCACGTCCGACCCTTTGCCACCCCCTGGACTGTAGCCCACCAGGCTCCTCTGTCCATGGGATTTCCCAGGCAAGAATATTGGAGTGGGTTGCCATTATAATTTTGGATATGTTGGATTAAATAAAATTTGCTATTAAAATTAATTTCACTTGTTTCTCTTTACTTTTTTTTTAAAAATGCTACTAGAACATTTACAGTTTCACATATTGACTCATATTGTGTTTCTATTACACAACTCTGGATAAACAGCTGCTGACCACCCAGCCAAGCCAAGATTTCCTCCCTGGGCACTAATCAGCTCTGGAGTTGTTGAGGTATGTTCTCTTCCTAGGAGAGAAGAATTAGACCCTGAAGTCTTATGAGATAGTGTTGTTTTCTCCCCAAAAGGAAAGTACCCCACGTCTCCTCTTCCTCCTTGACCAACTGTTTTCTGGAGAAGTGAAGAGTACAGCCCATCTTTCAATGCTGTGCTTACTCTGCAAGGAAGACAGAATTAAGACACGACTGGGCAATTCCTTTTCAGGCTGGCTTCCTGCACAAGAGCCAAGCCGACCCACCCTGAGGAAACCCCCCGCTGCCCCTCCCTGCCTGGCCCAACTCTGTCCCCTAAGTCTGAGCCAGGATGGCCCCAAGCTGGGCATTCAAGGGGGCACCTGACCTTCCCTTGGCCCCCACCAGGGAATTTACATACCAGTCAAGGTGGTGGGTCACATCCACAGCGTAACTGGAGCCTTCATCTACTGGGAAATAGCAGATCTTTACTGAGATACGGGCAGATATGGGCCCTGTTTCTGCACGCCCCACCCCGACCAATATTTCCCTCCACATTTTGAGAAGGAAGTAAAGAACAGGACACAGCGGTTAAGAGTGAAACCTCAGCTCTCCTTCAGACATAAGTTTAAAGCCCAATTTGGCCAGGTGCTTGCCTGGTGGCTCAGCTGGTAAAGAATCTGCCCACAATGTGAGAGACCTGGATTCAATCCCTGGTTGGGAAGATTCCTTGGAGAAGGAAACGGCTACCCACTCCGGTATTCTAGCCTGGAGAATTCTATGGACTATATAATCCATGGGGGTGGCAAAGAGTCAGACACTACTGAGCCACTTTTACTTCACTTGTTGTGTGACCTTGAGCAACCTCCCTGGGCCTCAGTTGCCTCATCTGTGAAATGGAAACAATCCTAGTAAGGACCTTGTAGGCTTGTAAGAGCTCAATGGAATAATGCATGTATGGCAGAGAAAGGGCTCATGAAGCATCAGCTATTGTTGCTATTATTAATAAAAACAGAATCTTTCCTCATTTTACACTTCTTTTCATAAAATCAGCCCAACCAAGGTGGCCTTAGAGTCTTCTCAGGGATTCAAAGAACCAGTCAGTGGAACACTTTGACTGGAAAGGGTTTTTGCAGGGTGCCTGGTCTAGGGCTTCATAAAGAAGGGACAGCTTGAAAGTCTCTTCTCCTGAGCGTTGGCAGCTCAGGTCCTCCAGCAGCACAGACGGGGTGGCGGTAGGGTGAGGAAGACCTTAGAGAGCCCCTTCCTGTGCTCCCCTCCCCCAGACCCCAGACAGCCGGATCGGGAGGGGTGGGGTGAAACTGAAGGGAAAAGGGGTTGGAGAACCCCAGAAGCTATTTTTTCATGAACTGCCCTCAGTACACCTGCAAAATGAAATCACTGGAAGGGTATTGCTTCTATTTCTCTCAATATCCCCACTTAAAACAGGATTTTCAACAATTAGTGGAATTTTTTTTAAGACCCCAAAGGAGTCCATTGTCTTAGCAATTCCAGATCATCAAAGAGACAAAGTCATATCAAGAAAAAGTCATATTTGTACATAATCGTGTTAGACAAAGTATTCAGCTTTAATTTTTCTGCCTTCAAATTGGTTTTTAACATATCCTTTTTTGGTTATATTTATCTAATTTTATCAACTGCTCATCCTTGAGAGAAAACCATAGTTTATTCTGAGATAATGCCTGTTTGGATTTTTTGGTGCTGAAATGGTTTCCCTCTTAATGAAGTGATGAAGTGATTGGTAGTTGTTTTTGGTTTGTGTGACTGCCTGGTTGGGCTGTTTTGTGTGTCCCGTTTTTATGTGTTTTATTATTTGGAAAAATAAAAAATTGGCCACCCTACATCAGTTCTATAATTTGAAAGGGACTATTTATTGTTCCAAAGGCCTGGAAACTGCTGACCCAGTCCAACCTCCCACCCACTAAGCGCCTTCCTCTTGTCCTGCCCAGCCTGTACCCTCAGAGACGGGCCCCCCTGAAATCCTGGAAACCATCCCCCTGGCAATGGGGCTCCTACAACTCCTGGCAATGAGGCGCTCGTATTTCCAAAAGCTACCATACTATCCTCAGACTCTTCTGACTCAGAAGTTCCTTCCACTAAACTGAAACCTCCCGATGGTCTGAGGTTCATTTTTAGATATCACCCCTTCACTACCTAGAAACAGCCATTTCGAGATCTAAAGGCAGTGTGAGTGTGACCCTCCCGGAGGCTCCCCTTCTCTGGGCCGAGACTTCCAGTTCTTTCCCTGGCCTTTGGATCCCCTGCCAGGAGCTCAGTCTGAGAGGTGAGCAGTATGGTTGATAAGGGTGTGGACTCCAGAGTCAGTCTTGGTATGAATCCTGGCTGTACCTCTTTCTTGCTGTGTGACCTTGAACAAGTTACTCTAGTTCTCTGGGTCTCAGTTTTCAGCTCCCTCACCTCAAAGCAGAGATAATAACAGCTTCCATAGGATTGTCGTGCTCGGAGGATGAAGTCAGTTAACATGCGCTACGCTCACTGTAGAACAGTGCTTGGTGCCACACTATGCTCAGCGTGGGTCATCTAGGATGTGTTTTGTGGTCCTGCCCTTCCCACCCCATCACCAGGGGCAGGGGCCTGACCCATGCTGGGCCAACAGATTTTTTTCCAAGCCCTTGCAGACTCAGGGAAAGGAGTCAGTTTTTCTCCATGAGCTAAAGGCTCGAGGTGTAAAACTCAACCATATTTTCTACACCATAAAATAAATCAGTGTGTTGTGAAAGAGAAAAGGTAATGTCCAGAAAAAAACAAGGGCAAGAGAGAAAGTGCTAGTTCCAGCTAGCCTTCCTAGAACTTCAGTGTTTGTCTCAGTAACTTAGTAACTTTCCTAGTAATTTAGCAACTACCTCCAAACTTAGGACTTGGGACTTCCCTGGTGGTCCGGTGATTAAGACTCTACCTTGCAAGGCAGGGGACGTGGGTTAGATTCCCGGTCAGGGGACTAAGACCCCACATATTGCAGAGCAACTAAGCCCACAAGCCGCAACTACTGAGCCCGTGCGCCACAACTAACCAGTCTGTGCGCTGCAACAAAAGATCATGCACGATGCAACTAAGACCCAACACAGCCAAATAAATATATAAGTAAATATTTTTAAAAAAATCTAGGGCTTAAAACAGCAATCATTTATTGGCTCCTGAGTCTATATGCGAGGCTGGGCCCTACTGGCAACTCCTGGGCCCATACACGCCTTTGCTGTCAGCTGGTAGCCTGACTAAGGCTGCTTGGTCCAGGATGGTTGGAAGGTGACCTAGCATTTACTGAACATCTGCCATATTCCAGGCACCGTGGGAAATACCAGAGTGGAGAAAATTAATATTCACCGAGTTCCTACCCTGTGTTAGGCCTGTGATGGAATTTAGGTGCATTATCTCATTTCATTCTCCTAACTACACAATCAGGGAGCTGTTATTATGACCACCCCCATTTTACAGACGAGGAAACAGAGGGTCCGAGAGGAGGAATAACTTGTCTAAGATTTCAAGACCCAGAGGGTCTGAGCTGGAACTCCAACTAAAGACACCTGACTCCGCAGAGCCCACGAGCTGGCGCTGCACCATCCTGGCCCTAGCCCCATCCCAGAGTAAAACTAGGCCCTAACTTCATGCAGCTTTAAGCGTCATCAAGGGGATCGACTGGACACAGTATCAGCAGCGTAAGATTCAATGCCATTCACTGGGTAAAAGCGTCCCCCTGCCTCCTTTGCGCTAGGCACCGTGTCAGGGACCGAGATGCGGAAATGACTCAGACACAGGATGCGGCGGCAGCAGCGGGGAGGAGGAAGCGCTTAATCATCCTGCTTTGGGCTCAGCATTGGCTCTTTATCAGCCCAGTTCTTAAGGGGTGGGCGATGCCAGTGAGGAAACGCAGCTCAGGCCAAACCCCCTTCCCACAGATGCGCTGGGTCTCAGGGTCCCACTTATGCAGCAGTCAGAGGTCAAGGTCATCCTCAGGGGGAGAGTCCAAGGCTCTGCACTCATCCTTTGAGCCTGGCTACAAAGCTTGGTACAGGTCATCTGTTCACAGGATATATGTGCATGCCAGGTCAGAAGCAGAAGCTTCTGAGTTAAGCGGGTAGCCATGCCACCTTGCAAGGCAACTCAGGGACTTCTGAGCCCAAGGGAGCAATTTCGGCCAGCCCTGAGTTGGGATGCTCAGAGATTCAGCATCCACATGCCCAGAGCCCTGTCACCAGCAGGCGGGCACAAGTCGTGGAAGGAACCTGACCCCAAGGTGAATTCCAGCTGCGCCAGCTGCTGGCTGTGTTCCCTTATATAGACTGTCAATAATCCTTCCTGAGTATTCTCATTATCTGAAAAATGGGGACAAAATCCCCATCTGACCCAACACTTTTTATGTTTCTTGAGCTAGCTTAAGTAAAATCAGGACTGTCTCAGGAGCCCGGGGCACCTCCTGAAACCCCAAGGCAGAGGGGCCCGTGAGCCTGGCATTCCCCCTGTAAAGCCCCCAGAAATTCAGGCACGACTCCCTCCCCCATCTTCCCTCTCATTTCTCTTCTCTCCAGACTTGCTTCATTTTTCTCCCTCTGAAGACGCTCCCCAACTTTATCTGGTGCCTGTGACAAAAGCTGGCTGTCCCCACAGCCCACTCATGGATTTATATGTGTTCCAACCTCATTCAGTCTGGCTGCCGTCTTTCAGTTCCCATTTCAAGTTCCTGGGAGAAAGAGTCTGGTCCAGCTAGGCTTAAGCTCCACTACTCTGGTCTATGGCACAGCGAGCTTTGTCCAGCAAAGGAGGTTATATAGCATAAGGGAACCCCCATGGGTAAAATGAGGAAGAGAGCATTTCTCAGGGAAGGAGTGTCACCGTGGATGAGGCAGATTCCCCACCCCCCACCCCATGAGTTAGTCTGAGGATTAAATAGGACAATGGGCCTCAGTCCCCTGACACCTAATAAGCATGTGCTTCAAGGGTCTTCAGTCAGACTTCCTAGAAGCTGAGCTGTCAGCATAGGAGTGAGGAAAAGAAACAGTGGGGAGTTGTGGAGGGGGACACAGAAGGATGGAGTCCCAGCCTGACCCACAGGGAGCACCCGGGCAGTCGCCCCACAGAATCAGTATCGCATTGAAGCCAAGAGGACTTGTCTATTGTAACCCTCATCAGTCAGACCCCAGGACTGGCAAGGGCTGGGGGATTAGGGGGGGGGGGAGGCTTCCATTCGGCCAAGGGCACTTCTCAAGAGAAGGGGACAGCTGTGATTGGGAGCAGCCAACATCCCAGCAGCTGGGAGACAGGTGCGCCAGCCGAGAAAAAGGGTCTGGGCCAGGCACCAGCAGCATCCATTACAGAGAGTCTCACACAAACATGGAAGGCCACTAGTTGACGGCTTGCCTGTGCTTCTCGCTTTCGTGTGTGTAAGAGTAATATTAAACTATGTATATGTTTATAGTTCTATTTACTTTTATTTTTGGCTCTGCTGTGTGCAACTTTCTCTAACTGTGGCCAGCGGGGGCTACTCCTCTTTGCAGCACACAGGCCTCTCACTGTGGAGGCTTCTCTTCTTTCGGAGCACAGGCTCTAGGCACTCGGGGTCAGTAGTTGTGGCGCGTGGGCTTTAAACATGAGGGAGCTGCCCGGACCAGGGATTGAGCCTGTGTCCCCTGCATTGGCAGGTGGATTCTTCACCAATGCACAACTAAATACGTGTTTTTTTCCTAAAATGTATGACTTTTCATATACTGCATATTACTACACACAGTCCATACAAATATACTTACTACTATAAAGACTGAACACCCAAAATTGTACATGTAGTAAGTTTCACAGGGGATCCTTAAGGACTATGTGTGAATTTTGCCTTATATGTTGATTTTAGAACTTAATGCCCTGCCACTATTAAATACGACTCCACTTTAAGTGGTTAAGCTTCAACTGCCACCTCCATGGGGTCACAGGACTCCAGTTCTGAGGGGATACCAAGGGGTACCTCACGGCTTCAGTGGCATCCCATCCCACACGAAATACATCCAAGTCCCTGACTCGGCTCCTCAGCTGACTGGACCCTTGCCTGCCTCTCTGATGGCTGCCCCTCGGCTCACCAGCCTCCAACCTCGGGGAGTTCATTCACTTTCCCGAATGCACCAGCTCTTTCCCACCTGAGCACTTTCACATGCTGCTTTTTTGCCCAGAACATCTTCCCTCTATTCTTTACAGAGTTGGCTCTTCCAGGTTCAACCTAAGGTCTCCTGTCCAGGAGGCTGGCCCTGACCCTTCTTTTCTAAAGGAAGTTTAGGAACATCCCTTGTGATTCAGTGGTTAAGAATCCACTTTGCAATGCAGGGCATTCGGGTTGGATCCCTGGATGGGAACTAAGATTCCCACATGCTGTGGGAAAACTAAGACTGTTTCCAGCAATTGCTGAGCCTGTGAACTGCAATGAAAGATTCTACCTGCTGCAGCTAACATCCAATGTAGCCAAATAAATAAATATTTTTTAAAAATAAAGTTTAAATCATCCTGCTTGTTTCCTTCCTAGTCCTTGACAGTTTGTTATTGTTTTATAACTTGGTTCTTGTCTCTCCTGTTACTGAATTGTAAGCTCTATAAGGCCAGGAAGTACCTGGCACACAGTAGGAGCTCAATATTTGCTGAATAAATAATAAATAAACTGTTGCTATGCCCCAGCAGTTTACTTTAAATCCATCCTGTCAATTTCTACTGGCAAGAGAGAAAGCACCAATAGAAGGATCATCACTCCTCTGCCCAGAGACCTTCCATGGCCCTTCCCTAGGCACAGAGTTGCTAACAACTCCCTGTTTTAGCAGGCAAGCATAAAGTTAAGAGACCCAAGTTCAAGTCTCACCCTTGCCACTTGCAACAGTATGTAGCTATGCACCGGTAGTCAAACTGATTCCCCTTTCTCTTGTCTCAGTTCCTTTCTATGTGAAACACCTCCTGCCTTTTCTCCTTCTTAGGTTGTTGTGAGAAGATGTAGATCTCTACACTGATATTTTCCATATTTTGAGTGCTGACTTTCAAGGGCTTTCATCATTCAGGTCTGATCTCTCCCTGCACAGACACAAATGACCATTATTCTAGCCCCACCCAGCCACCTGGTACTTCCTGAACTTCACTGTGTACATTCACGCTTTAGTGCTTTCATTCAAAACCTGTGCTCTTTGTTGAGAAAGCCTGTTTCATCTGCCTTCTCCATCTGTCCGGAGCCAGCCCATCTGATCAGGCCCACACCTCCATGACATTTTCCTCTACCTCAAAGCACATGGCATCTTGGGTGTTTGCTTTACACCTGGGACTGTCTCCCTCCTGCACTCCAAGTTCCTCTCCCTAGTCCAAACAGCTTATCTCAACATCACACCGCCCTGTTTTGTACAGACCAGGCCCTGTACTGGGCAATGGGGCTTCAGAGAGGAGGAAGACCCCATTTCTATTATAGAAGAACATTACCAAGAGGGATCAGAGGGATCGAATAGAACTTGATAACTGATTTGCAGGCTAAGAGAGCATGAGGTTAGGTACACTTGCACTAAAGTCAGGTGTCAAGAAAGAATACCTGACTTTNAGCAGGCAAGCATAAAGTTAAGAGACCCAAGTTCAAGTCTCACCCTTGCCACTTGCAACAGTATGTAGCTATGCACCGGTAGTCAAACTGATTCCCCTTTCTCTTGTCTCAGTTCCTTTCTATGTGAAACACCTCCTGCCTTTTCTCCTTCTTAGGTTGTTGTGAGAAGATGTAGATCTCTACACTGATATTTTCCATATTTTGAGTGCTGACTTTCAAGGGCTTTCATCATTCAGGTCTGATCTCTCCCTGCACAGACACAAATGACCATTATTCTAGCCCCACCCAGCCACCTGGTACTTCCTGAACTTCACTGTGTACATTCACGCTTTAGTGCTTTCATTCAAAACCTGTGCTCTTTGTTGAGAAAGCCTGTTTCATCTGCCTTCTCCATCTGTCCGGAGCCAGCCCATCTGATCAGGCCCACACCTCCATGACATTTTCCTCTACCTCAAAGCACATGGCATCTTGGGTGTTTGCTTTACACCTGGGACTGTCTCCCTCCTGCACTCCAAGTTCCTCTCCCTAGTCCAAACAGCTTATCTCAACATCACACCGCCCTGTTTTGTACAGACCAGGCCCTGTACTGGGCAATGGGGCTTCAGAGAGGAGGAAGACCCCATTTCTATTATAGAAGAACATTACCAAGAGGGATCAGAGGGATCGAATAGAACTTGATAACTGATTTGCAGGCTAAGAGAGCATGAGGTTAGGTACACTTGCACTAAAGTCAGGTGTCAAGAAAGAATACCTGACTTTGAATCTCGAGATGCCTGAAACAGAAACCTGACTACAGTGGCTTAACTAAATAGTACTTTTTTTTTTTTTTCCCAAAATAAGAAGAAGACCAAAGTAAGGCTTTCAGGATTGTTATAGAAGCTCCATGGGACCTGGAGGGCCCAAGCTCTTCCTGGAGTCTACTCTGCCATCCTTAGCATGAGTGAGTGAGTAAAAGTTGCTCAGTTATGTCCAACTCTTTGCGACCCCATGGACTATACAGTCCACGAAATTCTCCAGGCCAGCATACTGGAGTGGGTAGCCATTCCCTTCTCCAGGGGATCTTCCCAACTCAGGGATCGAATCCAGGTGTCTGCCCTGCAGGTAGATTCTTTACCAGCTGAGCCACCAGGGAACCCCAAGAATACTGGAGTGGGTAGCCTATCCCTTTTCCAGCAGATCTTCCCCACCTAGGAATCAAACCAGGTTCTCCTGGAGGCAGATTCTTCACCAGCTGAGCTACCAGGGAAACCCATCCATAGCATAAGCCATCGTTTTCCTTCTCATCTATAAAATGGGAATAACTACCTTCTGTCCAAGGTTGTTGTGAAAACTAAGTGGATTCATACGTATAAAGAGTTTAGAACAGAATCTAGCGCAGGCTAAGTGCTCCATAAGTGTTAAATGTTACTGTTGTTATATCTTCATGGTGAAAAAATGGATGCTGCCCATCTAGGCATCATGTTTTCATCCCTGGCGGGAAAGGAGGAAAGGCAAAGTACAAAATGTAAGTGCTGGGTGAATCCATCTTTTTCTTTTCCAATGGAGGATATGTGAAATTCATATCACATAAAATTAACCACTTAAAAGTGAACAATTCACTAACATTTAATATACTGACCATGTTGTGCAACCACTATCTAGTTCTGAAAGGAATCTTCATACCCATTAGGCAGTTGCTCTCCATTTCTGTCTCTTCCCAGCCTTTGGCAACCACCAATCTTCATTTTTGTTTCTATGGATTTACTTCTGCTTAATTCTAGCCATCTCCAAAGAGCTTTCCAGGAAACCCCACCCGACCTCTTCTGCTTATATCTCATTGGCCTGGAATGTGTCTGATTTTTGACTAGGCATGTTGCCCCCATCAACAGAATCGGCACTCTGATTTTGAATTTTATATTCTAATATTTACTGAACACCTACATATATTTTATGATCCTCTAGCCCCTGAATTCTTTTAACACTTTAATTTTTCCAAAATAAGAATCATCTTACATTGATAATACAATTGGCCCTCTACGTCCACTAGTTCCACATCTGCAGGTTCTGTATCTTTGAATTCGATCATCTGAAGATCGAAAGTACTTTTTTAGAAAATTCCAGAAAGTTACAAAAAGCAAAACTTGAATTTGCCACGTTCGTAAATTATTTGCCTCATATTTAAAACTACTTACATTATATTAGGTACTTAAGTAATCTATGATGATTTAAAGTATACAGGAGGAAGAAAGTGGCAGCCTACTCCAGTATTCTTGCCAGGAGAACTCCATGGACAAAGGAGCCTGATAGGCTACAGTCCATAGAGTCACTAAGAGTCAGACATGACTGGAGCACACTCTCAGTGTATCTTACACACAAGTACTAAACCATTTTAAATGAGGGTCTTGAGCATCTGCAGATTTTGGTATTCATGCGGATTCTGGAACCCATCTCCTTAGGAAGTATAGGGATGACTATATCACATTTTTAATGAAATATAATGTCAGCAACTGTTCTAGCTGCTGGGAATAAATCTATCAACAAAACAGACAAAACCCCTGCCTGTGTAGAGCTGACATTCTAGTGGTGAGGAGATAAACAATTAAGTGTAATAAATAAGAATATTATTTAATATGTTAGAAGATGATAGCTGCTTAGAAAAAATTAAAAGTAGAGCAGAGTCAGGGCCATTTGGGAGACTGACAAAGAACTAGTTGCTGTATTAATGTTATCTATTGCCATGGAAAAAAATTACCCGAGAATTCAGCAGCTTAAAACCACAAACATGTATTATGTCAGTTTCCATGGGTCAGGAAGCCATGATTGGCTTAGCTAGGTTGCAAAACAAAAAATCAGCTGGAGCTGTGGACATGCAAAAGCTGACAAGGCTGGGGGATCCACTTCTGAGCTAGCTCACACATATGGCTGTTGGCACATGGCCTTAGTTCCTCACTGGCTGTTGGCAGGAAGCCTTAGTTCCTTGCTGTGTAGGTCTCTCCACTAGGGCTGCCTGAATGTCTTCATGGCTTGTCAACTGATTTCCCCAGAACAAGTGATTCAAGAGTGAGAGCAGTCAGTCAGTCAGTTCAGTCACTCAGTTATGTCTGACTCTTTGCTACTCCACGGACTGCAGCACGCTAGGCTTCCCTGTCCATCACCAACTCCTGTTCATCGAGTCGGTGATGCCATCCAACCATCTTATCCCCTGTTGTCCCCTTCTCCTCCTGCCTTCAATCTTTCCCAGCATCAGAGTCTTTTTCAATGAGTCAATTCTTGGTATTAGGTGGCCAAAGTATTGGAGTTTCAGCTTCAGCATCAGTCCTTCCAGTGAACATTCAGGACTGATTTCCTTTAGGACTGACTGGTTGACTAAGAGCAAGGAACAATTAAAAAAAAAAAAAATCAAAAAGTGAGCAGAAGACCTAAACAGGAATTTCTCCAAAGAAGATATACAGATGGCCAACCAACACATGAAAAGATGCTTAGTATCACTAATTGTTAGAGAAATGCAAGTCAAAATCACCATGAAATGTCACCTCACACCAGTCAGAATGGCCATCATTACAAAATCTACAAATAGTAAGTGCTGGAGAGGATGTGGAGAAAAGGGAACCCTTTTGCACTATTGGTGGGAATGTAAATTGATGCGACCACTGTGGAGAACAGTATGGAAGTTCCTTAAAAAACTAAAAATAGAATTACCATGTGACCCAGCAATTCCACTAGTGAGCATATACTCAGAGAAAAACCTAATTCAAAAAGACACATGTGCCCCAGTGTTCATCGCAGCACTATTTACAACATCCAGGACGTGGAAACAATCTAATTGCTCATCGGCAGAAGAATGGATAAAGAAGACGTGATACATATATCAGTGGGATGTTACTCAGCCATAAAAAGGAGTGAAATTGGGTCAACTGCAGAGACACGGATGGACCTAGAGACTGTCATATAAAGTAAGCCAGAAGGAGAAAAGCAACTGCTGAATATTGACACATATGCGGAAGGAATCTAAACAAATTGGTAAAGACAATCCTATTTACAAAGCAGGAATAGAGATATAGAGTAGAGAACAAATATATGGATACCAAACGGGAAAGGGAGGGAGGTGGAATGAACTGGGAGGTTGGGGTTGACATATACACCCTATTGATACTACGTATAAAATAGATAACAAATGGGAATCTGCTGCATAATACAGAGAATTCTACTCACTGCTCCATGGTGATGTAGATGGAAAGAAAATCCAAAAGGGAAGGAGATATATGTATATGTAAGGCTGCTTCACTTTGCTGTACGGCAGAAACTAACACAATATTGTGAAGCAGCTCCATTCCAAAAAACAATTTTTTAATGAGAACAAGGAGAAACCCACAGTATCTTCTACAACTTAGTCTGGAAAATGGCACTGTCACTTCTGCCGGACATTCTAGTCCTTAGGAGTGAGTCACTATGTCCGTCTCACATTAAGGAGAGGAGAATTTGAGGGTCTGTCAAATAATTTGTGGACATTTTTGGAAACCACTACAATGAAATGGAGTTGTAGGAGAAAGGTAGTATTTGAGCAAAGACCCAAAAGGAGGTGATGGAATTAGCAGATTGCTCTGGGCAGAGGAAAGAGCTGGAGCCGTTGGGCAGCTTACCTGGTGTGCTGGTAAAGAAGAGAGAGCGATACCGAAAGGAACCTAGCGGAGCTGTCACACTCCGTTCCTCCAGGACTAGCTGTGTGACCTCGGGCAAGTCACTTCTCTGTGAAATGGGAATGATAATAACAGCTCACAGGTTTACCATGAAGCTTAAGTAGAATACTACATGGGGCTTTCCCTGGTGGCTCAGATGGTAAAGAAACTGTCTGCAATGCAGGATACCCAAGTTCCATCCCCAGGTTGAGAAGATCCCCTGGAGAAGGGAATGGTTACCCACTCCAGTATTCTTGCCAGGAGAACAGAAGAGCCTGGCAGGCTACAGTCCATGGGGTCGCAAAGAGTCAGACATGACTGAGTGACTAACACACACACACACACACACACACACACAAAGCATCCAGGCCGTGTCTGGTCCATAGTGAATGCTCGGTGTTGTTGTTGTTCAGTTGCCCATTTATACAATCATGAGGCTCTCTTGGCAAGTATACTGGGGTGGTTTGCCATTCCCTCCTCTAGTGAATCACATTTTACCAGAACTCTCCACGATGACCCATCCATCTTGGGCGGCCCTACATGGCATTGCTCATAGCTTCATTGAGTTATGCAAGCCCCTTCACCACGACATGGCTGTGATCCGTGCAGGGGAAATGCTCAATAGATGTTAGCCAATACAATTCTTGTTAAGATCTGGTGCACTAGCTTCATTCTCATCATCTGAGCATCAGATAAAGAGGTGCAAATCATCACCCGGGAGCTCTTGGAAGACATGACTTTTAGGGGACCTGGACAAAAGTCTCCCCTGTCCAGCAGCCTTGAGGAAAAGCTGCAGAAGAGATGAGCTTTACCTGGAACTTTACCTGCTCTGGAACTCAGGTCTCAGAGCAGTCTCCAGGGTTGAGTGCCAGTCTGCCAAGCTGCTGACTGGGTAAGGCTGGGGGCTCTGCTCAGCCAGGGACTAGGGAGCCAGCTGAGCAGTTCTAGAGTGAGGTCTCACCAGGTATCACTCCTGAGCCCTCCAGTCTCAGACAGTCTTTGCCTTGGGTGCTAGAAATGGGGCTGTCAGCAAGAATAAATTCCAAAAGATCTTCTCAACCAGCACCTGGGGTCTTAGGGAGAGCTTCAGTTCAGTTCAGTTCAGCCGCTCAATTGTGTCTGACTCTTTGTGACCCCATGGACTGCAGCACGCCAGGCCTCCCTGTCCATTACCAACTCCCGGAGTTTACTCGAATTCATGTCCGTTGAGTCGGTGATGCCTTTCAACCATCTCATCCTCTGTTGTCCGCTTCTCCTCCTGCCTTCAATATTTCCCAACATCAGGGTCTATCCCAATGACTCAGTTCTTCACATCAGGTGGCCAAAGTATGGAGAGGTGGAAGCCACTTGGGCTTTCTATAAGTCCTCCAGAAGAGAGACTAGACACAAGGAAGAAGAGGGAAGAATTGCATCCTTGCTTGGTGATATAAGATGGTCCCTAGGAGCCAGCAGTTCCCTGGTGACCACTGGTCAAGGATTATTGTAGCCCTGTCAACTCTTGCCAGGTGAGTTCAAGAGCTTCTCCCCCTGCTCCCCAGCATAGGCTCTTGAACACGTGGCTTGGGGTGAAAGCGGCTTGAATCGGTGGGGATGGCCCTGTTGCAGGACTTCAAAAGTCCCTTCCAGCCCTGGCTCCACCACACACAGCTTGTGACTTCAGCCAACTTCCTGAGTTATTTTCTGGGTTTCAATCTCCTTCTTTGTAAAAAAAGGGTAATAACTTCTGTTCTGCCTAAATCATTCATTCAATGAATACTTAAGCCTCTCCGATACACCAAGCATCATTCTAAAACCTCAGAAATACCATGCAGAATAAGAGAGGCAAGGCCTCTGCTCCTAGAAGGGCTGACCTTGTGGTGGGGAGACGTTCTCTGAAACAATGCCACGAGGTGGGAGGTGCTGAGAAGCTAAGCAGAAGCCAGGGAGGAAATAGAGAGGGACAGAGGTGGACAGGGAAGGTCTCGCTGAGCAGGGCAAATTTTGGAGATCAGAACCAGGGGAAGGAGTGAGTCATGTGGATGTCTAAGGGAAGAGCAACCCAGGCCAAGGGAGCAGCAGGTACCCGGGCGGTCCAAGACAGAGCAAGGAAGCGATTCTTGGAAATGCTGGGAACAAATGAGGTTCAACTAGTGCAATGCTTTCACAGCATAAATTAGATCACGTCACTCTTCTGCCAAAGCCCTTAAAAGGCCTGTGTGCTGTTCTCTGCCACTCAGTAGTATCTGACTCTTTGTGACCCTATAGACTTGTAGCCCATCAGAGTCCTCTGTCCGTGGGATTTTCCCAGCAAGAATACTAGAATGAGTTGCCATTTCCTCCTCTATAGGAATCTCCTGACCCAGGGATGGAACCTGTGTCTCCCAAGTCTCCTGCATTGCAGACAGATTCTTCACCGCTGAGCCATCAGGGAAGCCCAAAGTGCCTAACTAGGCCCTTCCAAGGCCCTGCGTGATCTTCCCTCTGTCTTCTCTGATCTCTCCCCACCCCAAGCTCCCTCTGCTCTAGCCACCCTCCTTCCAGGCTGTGACTCACACCTGCCCCCAGGCTTTCCCCCACTCAGGAGCTCAGAGTCACCTGCAAGGCTGATTAAAATGCAGACGACTGGGTCCCAGCCCAGTTACTAATTCAGGTCTGGGGTGGAGCATCGAATGTGCATTTCTAACAAAGTCCTTGGTGATTGTGATGCTGAAGACTCGGTCCCTGGTAGGACAGCTTTAGCAGGACACTCCAGATGTCTCCTCTGCTGGGACCATTTGGGCCCAGACACCACTTGGCTACTGCCCTCTCCTCCTGCGAGTCTTTGCTCAGATCTTGTGGTCTCCCTGAGGCGCACCTTGACCATTCTATGCAATACTGCACACTGCCACCTGCATCCCCAATCTCCTCTCTATTTTTCCTTTTTTCTGTAGTATTGACCTGTCTAACATGTGGATAATTATTTTACTTAGTCTGTTGTTAACCATATGTCCCCATGTACCTAAGAGTGATTTTAACCCAGATCCTATGAAGCCAGGTGTGTGTATGTTAGTCACTCAGTTGTGTCTGACTCTTTCCAACCCCATGGACTGTAGCTGTAACTCATCCATGGAAGTTTTCAGGCAAGGATACTGGAATAGTGTGCCATTTCCTTCTCTAGGGGATCTGCCCAATCCAGGGACTGATCCTGGGTCTCGTGCATTGCAGGCAGACTCTACCATCTGAGCCACTGGGAACTGTTATGAAGCCCTGAGGATCCCATAAATCTCCCAGGGATCTGCTAAACTCATCAAATGCAATGGTTTGTGAACCATGATGTTTACAGTATAAACTAAAACAATAAAACAGCCAGCCATTTTATCAGCAAAACAGGCTTATTCAAGAGTAGCAAAGAATAGCAATTTAGGACAAACGACTATGGCGAACCACATGCAAGTCCAGGTGAAGCAAAGGAGAGGAAATTCTTTCATAGAGGAGAAAGGGAAGTTGGAGGGGTTCTTATACACAACAAGTCCATTGGAGGAAACTAGGAGTTTGAAGTATAGTCACTTTTCATTGGCTAGCTTGTGATAGTCTTTCATTGACTGAACTGTTACCAGGCAAGGAGAAAAAAAATCTTCCTCTACGGGAAACTAACATCACTTCCTGCTGGAGATGCAAGGTATGTCTCTTCCTGTTGGGAATCTGTGTGATGCCCCAGTGGTACCTTTGTGAGGGCTCCCCTTTCTGGGCTCCTGACTCCATTTTAGTGAGGTTTCCCTTTATTAATTTTCACTCAGTAGCTTTCGTTAGATTCTCAAAGACTTACTTAATCCCCAAAGCTTAAAAACCACTTGCAGATCACTATCTGGCACAAAATACTACTAAGTCGCTTCAGTCGTGTCTGACTCTGTGCGACCCCATAGACGGCAGCCCACCAGGCTCCCCCGTCCCTGGGATTCTCCAGGCAAGAATACTGGAGTGGGTTCTCCAGTAGGTGCTCAATAAATATTTGTTGACTAAATTAAAGACCCTTTAAAGCATTATTCACACACACCTTTTATAAAAAGTTTTATTGATTGATTGATTTGGTTGCATCGAGTCCTAGTTAACATGCTGGATCTTCACTGCACCATGGGGGATCTGGATCTTCATTGCACATGGGGGATCTTTTTTTTTTTTTGATGTGGCACCTGGAGTCTCCAGGGGTGGCACACAGGCTGAGTAGTTGCAGCTCATGGGCTTAAGCGCTTCTTGGCATGTGGGATCCTAGTTCCCTGAGCAGGGATCAAACCCACATCCCCTGCATGGGAAAGTGGATAAACCACTGGACCACCAAGGACTTCCCTCACGCACACTTTTTTAAAAAAAGGAAAACTGACGGCACACTGGATCCCAAATGTTGATCTCCTCAGACAACTAAGTCAGGAAGAGAGGGTTCCTTTTTAAAAACACAAATTTATTATTTAAAATATCCTCAGAGAGTCTGAGTCAGGGGTTTGGGTGGGGCCAGAAATTCGGGATTTTTCAAAGCCTCCTGCTTCCCCCCACCTCCACGCCTCCAAGTGAGTCTAAGGTGCAGCCAGGTGTAGGAATTTCTGTGTGAAATCTTTATCGGAGAGAGACTCAGGAGACTCAATTACCATTTGCAGCTTGTTACTTTTTCAAAAACTGTGATCATACCCATGGTCACTTGAGACCTTCTCACAAGCTCTCAGATGACAGGGAAGGGACTATAATCTCCCTTTCACTAAGTAGAAAGTTGAGGCCCTGGGGAGCCAAGTGACAGCCCTGACACTCAAAGGTCATACTGCCTGCGGGGATTAGAGATACGGTTAGAACTTGGGCTCCTGGCCTCTCACTCTAGGGTTCTCCTCTCTGTACCAACTGGATAAACCCAAGTTCCAGGAAATCCCAAGGACACTACCAGGGGAGGGGAGCCAGAGAAGGGAGGGGCAGAGTGGCAAACACGTGGAGGCCAAGGTTCAGGAAGTTGTCTCCTGGCCACCAGGAGAGACTCCAGCTGCTCTAAGATACAGGCAGTCACATGCTAGCTCTGACTGTGTATGGCCAAAGGACAGTCACTTTCCCTGTAAGTACCTTCGTCTCCTTATCTGAAAAATGGGACTGATGACTGTGGCAAATTCTTAAGGAGATTGGAATACCAGGCCACCTTACCTGTCTCCTGAGAAACCTGTATGCAGGTCAAGAAGCCAACAGTTAGAACCAGACACAGAACATCGACATTGGGAAAGTAGTACGACAAGGCTGTATATTTGATAACCCTGCTTATTTAGTTTATATGCAGAGTTGTTGTCGTTCAGTCACTTAGTTGTGTCCGACTCTTTTCGACCCCTTGGATTGCAGCACACCAGGATTCCCTGTCCTTCACCATCTCCAGGAGTTTGCTCAAACTCATGTCCAGTAGGTCTGTGATGCCATCCAATCATCTCATCCTCTGTCACCCCCTTCTCCTGCTTTCAGTCTTTCCCATCATCAGGGTCGTTTCCAATGAGTCAGCTCTTCATATCAGGGGGCCAAAGTATTGGAGCTTCAGCTTCAGCATCAGTCCTTCCAGTGAATATTCAGGGTTGATTTCCTTTAAGATTGACTGGCTTGATCTCCTTGCAGTCCACGGGACTCTCAAGAGTCTTCTCCAGCACCACAATTCAGTGTCTATGCAGAGTACACCGTGAAAAATGGATGCATCCCAAGCTGGAATCAAGATTGCTAGGAGAAATATCAACAACCTCAGATTTGCAGATGAAACGACTCTAATGGCAGAAAGGGAAGAGGAACTAAAGAATCTCTTGATGAGGGTGAAAGAGGAGAGTGAAAAAGTGGGCTTAAAACTAAATATTAAAAAAAGTAAGATCACAGCATTAGGTCCTATCACTTCATAGGAAATAGATGGGGAAAAAGTGGAAACAGTGACAGATTTTTATTTTCTTGGGCTCCAAAGTCACTGCTAATGGTGACTGCAGCCATGAAATTAAAAGACACTCCTTGGAAGAAAAGCTCTGACAAACCTAGACAGTGCATTAAAAAGCAGGGACATCACCTTGCTGACAGAAATCCGTGTAGTCAAAGCTGTGCTTTTTCCAGTAGTCATGTATGGTTGTGAGAGTCGGACCATAAGGAAGGCCAAGCTTTCGAATTGTGGTGCTGGAGAGGACTCTTGAGAGTCCCTTGGACTGCAAGGAGATCAAACCTGTCCATCCTGAAAGAAACCAACCCTGAATATTCATTGGAAGGACTGATGCTGAAGCCAAAGCTCCACCTGATGTGAAGAGCCGACTCTTCAGAAAAGACCTTGATGCAGGGAAAGATTGAGGGCAAGAAGAGAAGGGGTCAACAGAGGATGAGATGATTGGATGGCATCACAGACCCAACGGGCATGAGTTTGAGCAAACTTTGGGAGATAGTGAAGGACAGGGAAGCCTGGTGTGCTGTAGTCCATGGGGTCACAAAGAGTGGGACACAANAAAAGACCTTGATGCAGGGAAAGATTGAGGGCAAGAAGAGAAGGGGTCAACAGAGGATGAGATGATTGGATGGCATCACAGACCCAACGGGCATGAGTTTGAGCAAACTTTGGGAGATAGTGAAGGACAGGGAAGCCTGGTGTGCTGTAGTCCATGGGGTCACAAAGAGTGGGACACAACTTAGTGACTAAACCCCAAATAAAACTATTGTTACCAAGGAAAGATACAACATCCCAGAAGATCTCCAGGGATTTTCCTCTAGGGACAAAGGTAAATCCAGCCTTCCATTCATTTGAGGCACATTTTCGAGCTACCTAGCATGCACCAGGCATTTTGCTGGGCATTGTGCACACTGCACACATGACCTCATTTAACCCTCACCACGTCTCGGTGGGATTGGTGCTGTCGTTATCCCCGTTTTACAGAGGAAAAAACAAGCTCAGAGGAACCAGTGGCAATTCATTTGATCATTTGTTCATTCACCCAACTTTTACTGAAAACCTGCTCTGCGCCAGGCTCTCAGCCAAGTGCTGAGGACACGAAGCTGAGCAAGTCCTTCAGAAGACATGCCTATAAATTACTTTAATAACAACTCAGTACATGCTTCCACAGACAAGTGAGTGGGAGAGAGGGGAGGAGCATTGACTCTCCTGGGATTACGGGGAGGGGCAACTACTCTTCCCCGGGGCCCTGCTCCACTAAGGCACTCGTGCAGTGTGCAGAGGCGGCAGTTAAAAAGCCTGGGTTCGAGGTTCGCTTCTGTCAAGGCTTTGCTCTGTATTCCTAGGAAACCCTCTCCAGCCACTGAGACTTGCCAGTTTTCTTAATCTGGAAGATTAAGAGGGTAAGAGGTTGGGCTTATGATACTGAAGTTCTGGGGGGGTCTAAGCCTCTAGACCTCGCACCCCACCTTCTGGTCCATTCAAGCTTGGCCCCAGCCAGACCCAAGACTGAAAGTAGAGCAGCCAGAGCTGATGATCATTTGAAAAGTGCCAAACGCCCTGCTCCCAGACAGAACTCAAAGCCGGAGGCGTGGCCTGAGGTCCAAAGGGCGAATCTCTGACAGAGGCGGGGCTGAGNAAGTTGTCAGGATGAGTTGGTACACAGAAGAGCGGGATGAGCGCTAGGAATTAGGCAGGACGGCCCAGCAGGCAAACCCAGAGAAGGGAGTGGCTTCAGCTGGTGGGGGGGTGGGGTGGGTGGGGGTGGGCCAGAGTGGTCAGGTCAATTCAGGCTTCAGGAAGGCGGCGACATTTGATGTGGCGAGATGAGCCTTGAAGGATGAGTACATCCTTAGGACTTGGAGAAAATGGCATGCAAGTGGAAAGCCCATTCAGAGGCAGGGAGGCACACATGTACAGGGCCTGTATGGGAAGGCACAGGGTCTCTAGAAAGGTCTATGCAAGTTATGGAGATTGGGGAAGTAGGCAGAGCCCCTGTTCTTCAGACAGGGATGTGGGGCTGGCCCAAACCTGGCAGATTTGGCCTCAGCTCTGCCCACCAGCGTGGTCTCCTGGTCTCACCATGCTGCTGCCCCCCTCTGGGAAGGTCCATAGGTGCTCCAAGGGTGTAGGAGAAAGGCAGGAAGAGAGGAAGGGAAAGCGGAGAGGAGAGGCTGGAGGCCAGGCCAGGACAGGGCAGTGGCGCTGGAGAAGAGGTGATGAATTCCAGAGACTCTGTGCGGGGAGTAACAGAGCTGTGATGTGTGTCTCAGGGTTGACTTTACCTTCGTGCCAAGCTTGACACAACTTTCCCTCCAGCCTGAGCTCACCCAGCACACACTGTAAACACCAACTCAGGAGCCACCAAGACAGGCATGCAGGGGGCCACAGAGGTGTTTGATGAAAAAAATGAAGGTCCTTCCTTAAGGTACCAAGAGTGTTCTGGGACAGAATAGGGAGGAGGGCAAAGAGGCTTCTAGGCAGGGACTAGTCTGGGCTCTGAGATGAGAATGGACAATGTTTGCTCTACTTTGGCCAAGATTCCAGGCCAGAGATTAAAAGCAAAGGGCTGGATTGGGATAGAAGGGCCTGGCTCTGGTCTAGCCTCAGTTTCTCCACCAATAAAGTAGGGTTAATAACCCTGCCCTACTATTTCGCAAGACAATAAGCCTCATGGTAGGTGGGGAGCAGATTCAGGGGTGGGATGATAAGCAGTAGATCAGCTCTGAAGTGCCCGCTGTATGTAAGTGGTTACCGTGAAAACCCAACACCCACCTCTTCCTAGAGTTAAGAAAGAGGAGAAGCGAGAGTCCAGCTCCTGAGCGATTTCCCAGCCGCTATCCCTCCCAGAGGGACTGCTGACAAATTGGACAGCAGACAGATGGATAGAGGAGAAGGTAAATCTGGGGCAGCCCACCACGTGGATCCCCAAATTCCTGATAACTTTGCAGGATTCTGACCCTCCCACCTGGAGGGGAAGATGGAGTGTCCTTCCTGCCAGGAGGCTTGTAGTCTGATAGCTTTGGGGTCCATTTCCAGAAGCAGCTCCTACTTGCTGTCTGACCTTCTGAATCTTGATTCACCTACAGTTATCCAACCAGCTTCCCGTGGTTCTCATTTCTTCCTGGGGCCACCTCCTAAAATAATTCATTGCCCCCTCCCCCAGTCCCCATCCTGTGAACTTCATTCTCCTACCAGGACTGGCTCTTTGGGATTGGGAGACAGGCTCCGTCAGGGTTGGGAACTGACTCATGGCACTGGCAAGACATTATTTCATCTTTTTTTTTTCTTTTTCATATACAAGTTCCCCTAGGCTGAAGTTTGTTTTTTGAATCATCTTTTGGTTGTCTGGATTTCATTAGCAAGTATTTTTTTCCAAGTATGACTTCTCTCAAACTCATGTACAAAATGGGGATGCTAATAGTACCTCTCTCATAGAGCTGCAGTGATTAAATTAGTTAATTCCCGTGAGGTGTTTAAAACAGTGTAGCTTGTAGTTTATCATCCCTGAGCCCTGGCTTTCTGGGGATGCCTTTATATATTAGTGTTTAGACAGGCTGTGTGGTAACCAGCTAGGAAGAGAGGGTACTCCAACACTGTTGCTTATTGGGATTCTCAGTAGCCAAACACCAGTGAACAATGGTGTTTATTTATTTTGCTTTTTAAAAAGTCTTTACTGAATTTGTTACAATATTGTTTCTGTTGTTTATGTTCTGGGTTTTTTTTTGTTTTGTTTTGTTTTTGCTAGCAGGCATGTGGGATCTTAGCTCTTTGACCAGGGATTGAACCCATACCTCTTGATTGGAATGTCAAGTCTTAATCACTGGGCTGCCAGGGAAGTCCCTCAGATGGTGTTTAGCTTGCAAAAATTTTATTAGGGAAGAAAGGGTCCAGACAGAAGCAAGGAGAGGAAGCTACGTGACAGACCCAACAAGAGCCAAACCCACNACCCATACCTCTTGATTGGAATGTCAAGTCTTAATCACTGGGCTGCCAGGGAAGTCCCTCAGATGGTGTTTAGCTTGCAAAAATTTTATTAGGGAAGAAAGGGTCCAGACAGAAGCAAGGAGAGGAAGCTACGTGACAGACCCAACAAGAGCCAAACCCACGAGGAGGTTTGGGGCTTGAAGGGCCCTTCAGAGCCCTCCCAATCATTCTACTCCTTTTCACTCCCGCCCCCATCAGTCATGCTTCCCAGGTGGCACTAGTGGTCAAAGAACCTGCCTACCAGTGCAGGAGACATGAGAGGCGGGTTCAAGCCCTAGGTCAAGAAGATTCCCGGAGGAGGTCACAGCAACCCCTTCCAATATTCTTATCTGGAGAACCTCATGGACAGAGGAGCCTGGCAGGCTACAGTCCATAGGGTCGCACAGAGTCAGACACGACTGAAACAATTTAGCATGCATGCACGCACCATCAGTCATGGGATGTGGCTGCCCCGGGAAGTGGTGTGGCTGTGGATGGGGTGGGGCAGCTCTCCCCTGCTGAGCCATCCTTGGGGGAGCTGCTGGGGAAAACTCAGCTGGCTGCACTCCCAGGGGCCCAGGGAGCAATCTGACGGAAGCGGGGACTGGACAGGCCATCACAGTGTCCTCCACAAGCACTGGAGTGGGAGCTAGGTGAGGCCAGTGTCATAAGAATGCCTCCTTGCATTTGCCTTGTTTGCCCCCACCTGCTTCGTCTCAGACCTGACTAGCACCTTCGCTGTTAGAGGGGGGGAAATTCTTTTTAAGGAATATAGCTTCTAGGGTCGACGTGATGAGATTCTACAGGACTTCCTGATACGTGGTAGATGCTTGATGGAGCTGCCGCCACCATCCTCATCACCATCACCACTGGCCTCATTCCAGCTCAGCTAAGTGTCCAGCAGACATTTATTGAGTAAATTAAATGAGCAGTCTGAGCCTGGTCTTTTCCCAGGAAGCTTAGGCTGTTTAGCTGATTACTGTGTAATCCTCTTGAATTCCTTAATCCATTCTTGCCTAACTCTTTATGCCAC
This sequence comes from Neotragus moschatus, assembly GCA_006410615.1. Taxonomy (NCBI): domain Eukaryota; kingdom Metazoa; phylum Chordata; class Mammalia; order Artiodactyla; family Bovidae; genus Neotragus; species Neotragus moschatus. The sequence goes on along the minus strand of SJYA01000455.1, from coordinate 660,222 downwards.
CCTGCTGTTAAAAGTGCTGGGTCAGGATTACTGCTGACTGGGGGACTAAGTCAAACTTATTGAGTGTCTACTGTGAGCAGGCATGGTGGGACCTAACAGCACCCAGTAGGTACTTTTTTCTTTTCTAGCCCCTACTTTAAGTATCACCCAAACCCATGGACGGAGCATCTGGTGGGCTGGTCCAGGGGGTTGCAAAGAGTCGAACACGATTTAGCGTCTAAACAACAACGACAACAAAGCCTCTTGATAGCACCGCTGCTGCGTGTGCTGAATACTTCAGTCGTGTCAGACTCTTTCACACGCTATGGACTGTAGCCCGCCTGGCTCCTCTGTCCGTGGGGATTCTCTAGGTAAGAATACTGGAGTAGGTTACCATGCCCTCTTCCAGGGGATCTTCCCAACCTAGGGCTCGAACCTGCGTCTCTCGTCTCCTGCATTGGCAGCTGGGTTCTTTACCACTAGCGCCCCCTGGGGGCGCCAAATAGCACCATTATGTGGTTTTGGCTGGATGGCCTCACTGACTCGATGGGTGTGAGGCTGAGTGAACTCCAGGAGCTGGTGATGGACAGGGAGGCCTGGCGTGCTGTGATTCATGGGGTCGCAGAGTCGGACACGACTGATCGACTGAACTGAACTGAACTGATTCCCGTTCCAGACGTCAGAAAATGGTCTCAGACAGAGAATTACTCCTCTAAGTTACACCCCCAGTAAGTGATGGGGGTGAGCATGCCCATTCCCATATATTCAGGGCCCTTTCCCTCCCCAAGCTGGGGCTGACCAAAACCTGAGCCTGAAGGGAAGAAGAGCAGAGCCTCAGATTTGGGGCTGCTACTTTGTGTGACTTTCACACAGAGCCTCTCTCAGCCTCAGTTTCTCCTTCTGTACAATGGGGAGAATAATCCCAGCCTCCGAGGTGTGTGTGTGCAAGAATTCAAATGAGAGTGGGTTTCTAAGAGCACGCTGTAAACAGTGCAGCGCTAACTGGTTGGGTGGAGCTGGGGGTAAACAGCCATGGTCTGGAGGGAGGAGACCGGCACACACTTTGGGACTTGAGATCCGGGCCAGCTGGGAGTGTGCAATGCAGAAACACGCACACGGGGGTTCTGGGCAGGTGATACTGAGCAGGTTGGGGTCTGGGAAACCCTGAGAGCAGGTGGTGATGAAAGGGCAAGGTGTGCACCAACCTGAAGCAGAGGGAACATCCAGGTAAAGACCCAAGGCCTCACGTGTGGCCTGGCAGATGGAGGAAGTAAAAGAAGCTGCTCTCAGCTCAGTCTCCTCATCTGTAAACTGGAGACACCATTGGTTCCCTTTGAGAAAGAATTAATGGGAGGTGAAGTGCCTGCCCCCATGACAGGCTCAGATGGAAGCTGTTACTAGGACACCTGACCACAGGGGTAAGGACCAGAGAGCTCGTCTCAGCCAACCTGCAGCCACCACCCACCCTCCACTCCAACCACCCGGCTCCTGTACGCAATGCTCCTTATGCCTCATGCCTCTGCCTACGCTGTTTCCTTGGCCTGAAATGCCCTCCCCAGTGTCTTTCCCACCTGTGAAAGACCTATTGCATCGCATACCAGGTTTGATGGTGAATCTCACCCCCTAGACTGTTAGGTTCTCAGGAACAAGAACCTGATCTCATCATCCCCCACTTCCTGCCCCTGTGTGGCTCAAAGCGGTTATTAATATTAGCAAGTGCTGGAGTGAAGCCCTGAGCTGGGAGCTGAGGCTGAAAGACGGCCCGGGCTTTTGTCTGAGTTAGCGTTGGGAGCTCTGAGCTCTAGTCCCAGCTAAACCGTGAATTTGCGACCCTGGGCGTGTGATTTGAGCTCTCCAAGCTTATGATGAGGACTGTGTTCCTCACCCCTCTTCCCTCGTAGGTGCTGGGAGGCAGTGAGGCCAGCCTGCAGGAGGAGGGCAAGAAGTGCTATGCTCCCCTAGCACTGTGATGGGGCAGCAGGCTTGGTGTGCACTCTCTCCTTCAGTCCTCATGACTCCAGAAGGTGGATGTAGTTATTGGCTTCATTTTATTCCGCTGGCCTCGTTCTAGGTAGCCGAGGCTCAGAGAGGTCAAGCAACCTGCTTAACCACACCCAGCCAATGCAGCGGATGGACAGACACGTGGTGAAACAGGCAGGGCTCTTCGGAAGAGCTTCTTTTTTGGCAGAGTGGAAGGGGGTCGAACATGAATAAGTGTGCAGTCCAGACAGGCGCCCGGGAAGCAGGAGTGTGGCTGGGAGGGGACAGGGAGTCCTACACAGCTGCTTAGAGGGTGGTCTCCAGAGAGACTTCCCCTCTTCCTGGTAAGAAGCTCTGGCTGAGGGTCCACCATAAAATTGGCACATCCAAGCAGAGGACTCTCTCTCTGGGTACCCCAGCCTACGCTGGCTGGGGAATCTGAGACTCTGAGCCAATCATTGTTTGTTTGTTTTTAAAACAAATACATTGTCTCTAGTCAAAAATAATGTATGCTAGAGGCAAAATACTTTAAAAACAATTTAGAACATGTAAAGTGAAGAGTCAAAGACCTCCCCCGACTCCCCCACCACACACATATAATGTGTACATTATGTTACATAATAACATGCATCACTTTCTCACAGAAATGGAATTATATTTTCTATCATTGGATTTTTTTTAACATATTTTGAAAATCTTCCATGTCAGTAAATTTTTTTTATTGACTCATTCTTTTTAATAACTGCACTTTGCATAACCCATTAGCCCCAGCCCCCAACTGATGGAGGTTTAGCTTGTTTCCAAGTTTTCACTGTTACAGATCATGCTACAAGGAGCATCCTTGTATATCTACCCTGGAACACTTATGGGAACATCTCTGTAGAGTGGCTTCCTCGAAGGGGAATTACTGAATCAAAAGAGATGAGCAAATAAAATTGCAACAGCCACTGCCAAATAGTTCCCTAAGTGGCTGTAAAATTAGTGTAAGGAATCCCCCAAAGTTCTTCTGTTTTCCGTGACTATTTTGAAACAGCAATGCTTTATCTCCTCTTCCTTTTCTTCAAGTCAAAATCATTCAAATTTGCAGCTGGTGCCCTAACCACATGAGCTGTCTGCTGGTTAGGTCACCCAGTACTGACGCATAATATCTCACCTACCTCTCATGCGATCTGACTTTATTATTCCAGGTCACACAGAGGTGAGGAAGCAGAGGCTCATGGAGCTGAAATGACTTGCCTACTACCACAAGCTAGTCATTTATTGAGTTAAAGTATTTCATGGACTTAGGGTGGTGTACGTAACAAGAGATATTTAAGTGTTGGTTCAGGTTCTTTTACAAAGGGGAAATTTTTTATGTGGCTTAAAAAGCAGAAAATATTTCCTCCTAGTTCCACCCAGTCATTTAGACCCAGATTGCTTCCTTCTTGTTTCTCTGCCTTACCTGACCCCAACTTCCAGAAGCATGATGGCAGCTCAAAGTCCAAGTTCGCTTTCTTTCTGTTTTTGTTTTTGCTCTTTGTTTGTGAAGTGGAAGCTGGGCCGTGCCCAGCTCTCAGGAGGAAGACGGTAAGGAGGTGAGCACAGCAAATATTTGAAGATCTTTTGATGAGGATTTGTTCGTGTGATCACCCCTGGCTGCAGGAGAGGCTGGGAAATATGACTTCTAGCTGACAGACATGTGTTCACCAGCAACTCAGCTACTATGGAAGACAGGGAGGATGGATTTTGGTGGGCAACCAACAGTCTCTACCATGACAGGTGGCTCAGTTGAGAAACACTTCTCAACAGTTGAGAACATTTGAGAACCGCTCTCAGTAGTTGAGAACTGCTTCTCAACAGTTCTCAATTGAGAACTCAAGTCTCCTCGGCCCCATGGCACTTGGTGGGGAAGGGGGAGATGTAGGAGACCTGAGTCCTGTATAAAGAGAACTGAGTTATCAGGTCAGTCATCACTGGGCATGTGAATCCTGGGTAACTCACTTCCCTTAGTTGAGTCTCAGTTTCCTTATCTGTAAAATGGGGATAATAATGGGACTTACTCTCAGATTGCTAATGTGAAAACACTTACCAAAGTTTGTAACATACTAGGTGCTCATGTGGTTGATGAGTTGGGGTAGAATTTGGATTTGAGCACGTGAAAGGAAGAAATTCCAGAGAAGACGACAGTCTGTGCAATGGCCAAGTGGCATGAATGAATAGAACTTGACTGGGAAAGGGAACAAGTCCAGTGTGGTCACCACGCAAAGTAATGCTCAGAGCAGCAAGGGATATACTTGAAGCAGGTAGGAGTCAAACAGGAATGATCCTTGAGTGACAGGCTGAGGAGCTTGAACTTGATCCCGTTGGTAATGGGGAGTCATGGATTTTATGAGCAGGCTGGGAAAAGAGCAAGATTGCTGCTTTGGAAAGATCACTGATGAGCGCAGAATGGACTTGAGAGGGGCACATTGGGAAAATGGAGAAGACTGAGAATATGGTCACACTGATTCATGTAGGGATAAGGGCCCTAGAACGAGTGGTGGCAAGGCAGGGTAGGAGGGAGCAATGGTAAGGAAAGAAGTCTTAAGCCTTAAGGGAGATTCGGTTTGAAAAAGCTTGAAACACAACATCTGGTATAAACAAACACTCTTATTGAATGAACTTTATACCTTGGTTATTTCAGATTAAGTGTGGGAGGCAGAATAAGAACAGCTTAAATGAAATGAACAAGATAGGTGTCTCAAGACTAGTGTGCTTATAATGTTGTCAATATCCGAGATTCTACCTTATTCCTTTGTCATTTTTCAGTCAGATCTCATGGTCCAAAAAGGCTGCCCTAGCCACTGTATCAACATTCCAGCCAGAAAGAAGAAGACAGGAGAAGAAGGGCATATTCTGGAAACTGCTTATACCTGACCTCAAGAGAGCATCGGAAATGTGGTCTTTTTAAAGTTTATTTATTTATTAGAATATAATCGCTTTACAATGTGAAATATGATCTTTGTTTTGGGGGATCCGTGTGTCTAAATAGAATTTGGAAGTTTTCCCACTAAGGAAGAAGGTGAGGATGGATATCAGGGACAACCTGTCGTCCTAATAATGGCCTGTTGAAGTGGAGGCTACAGGAAAGAGAAGAGCCAGAGAGGATTCTCAAGAGTGTGGATGGAGGACAGGGTGGGTCTTCCCTGAGGGGGGACCCAGGAGGAGGACCAGACTGGGGAGAGTGGGATAAGGTCAGGAGGGACATGTGGGGTCATCCTGGGTTGGCATCCAGGAGAGGAGGCCCAGGTAAATGGGCCAAGCCCTCAGTAGTGAGGTCTAGGTGGAGAACAAACGCTTGTTCTGGAGTTACTGGCATGTCCATGGTTGCCATAGGGATGATAATGGTGAGAAATAGAAGAAAGTGGCCAAGGACAGAACACAGACCCTTGAGAGAAGGGAGGGAGACTGAGAAGAAGCAGCTGGGCAGGTAGGAGGAGCACAAGCAAAAGTGTCCCGAAGGCCGAGGGTGACATTTCCTGAAGCAGGTGTGGTCAGCAGTGTCGACCGCTGCTACGAAGTCAGGTGAGATGAAAGCTGAAAAGAGGCTGTTCAATTTATTAACCGGAAAGTGAAAACTGACTTTGCCAGAGCCGCTTCAGGGGAGCAGGGCAGCTAGTCAGGCTGCAGGAGGTCAGAAGGAGGCGGGAAAGAGGAAGAAGTGTCAGCAAAGTCCATGACTTCTGTAAGTCGTCTCCTTGACCTCAGTGTTTTCTCAAGCGACCCAAGTCTGTCTGGGTTTGGCCCATACGGTTCCAGCTCCAGATGAGGGTGTAGTACCCCCTGTGCCCAGGAGGTGGCAGCACCACACCAAGGGACACCACCTGAACCCACAACACGGCGCACGTACCAGTGTATTTTCAGGGAAATAAAGGTTAGTTCCCTGAACACCGAGGGGCTTTCCTGGTGGTTCAGTTCGGGAGACTCGGATTCGATTCCTGGGTCGGGAAGATCCCCTGGAAAAGGAAATCCACTCCAGCACTCTTGCCTGGAAAATCCCACGGACGGAGGAGCCTGATAGGCTACAGTCCATGGAGTCGCAAAGAGTCGGACATGACTGAGCGAGCAGTTTTTTGTTTTTTTTTTTCCCTGAACACTGAAGGTTTGGTGGGAGTGGCAGGGGTGGCAGGGCTGGGGGGAGGCGGTCACCGTCTTAGATGAGGGCCTTAAGCAGAGGAAACTGAATGGAACTTTGGGTTCAAATCCTGGCTCTAGCTTACTGACTGTGTGACCCCGAGGAAGTTCTGTTTCCTGTTGGCAAGCTAGGGATGCTAACCAGCTTGAATATACCTCTGGGGCCACCGGGGATCACTAAAGGAGTATGGTTGTGTCTGAAGGCCTTGTGGGCAGATCCAGGGCAGCAGTGGGCCAGGGGGAACAGGAGAGGAGCTGATGGAGGGAATCCAGACTAGATGAACCCAGGGTGGGGGTAGGTGGGTGCCCGGAGGGTAGGCGGCGGTGTGTGTGGTTCTACACAGACTGTGTTTTTGGAGTCAGGAAAGATGGGTTTGTATTTTGCAGTTGGGGTACCAAGGCTCATAGAGGAGGGAAAATGATTTTTCCAGGGTCACACCCCTCAAACAGGCAAAGCAGAGGCACCACAACCAAAATCTGGGAAAGAATTTGGTGTCTAATATATTTTTTAAAAGCACTGAAGTTGTATCATGGGAAGAATCAGACCTCTGGGAATCAGATCTCTTTTTTTAACCACAACGATGTGGTTCTGTGTTTCCTACACTAGGAACTTTTGATGGTGTCTCTCTCTTCTGATCCCTGTTTGACACTCGTGTTCTGAGAGCACCCCACATCTGCTCCTTCTTCCCAGAGATGACATGAGAGCTGGTTAAAGACCTGAGAGAAGGAAGGCCACCCAAGAACAAGCCTAGAGGTCAGGAGACTTGGGCTCAGTTGTGGGCTCTGCCCTGACCTACCGAGCCTCAGTTTCCCCATCTGCAAGATGCGTCTGTTGGGCCAGCCTCCCACCTGGGAGCCTTGGCAGCTCTGATTATTTTCTGAAGGTTCTTGTTCCCACTTTGAGCTTCCCCGAGCTTGCCTGCCCCCTGAAAATCGCTCCCCCTCAGTGTTGTCACTATCCCACTTCCTTTTCATTTTCTTCATAGCTCTTATCACTCTCTGATTTTATCTTCTTTCTTGTTTATTTTCCGTCTAGACAGTAATCTACTGTCTGCTCCATGTGAGCAGGGGCTTTGTGAGTTTGGGAGAGCCTCTTTGACCTTGGCACCTCAAATAGTGTTTGGCATGTAGCAGAGATGAACAAACAGTTGTAGAATAAGTGAGCAAAGGGCAGACAGTGCAACCCCTCACTCTCTAAGTCCTGGAGTTCCCGTTCGGCTCTGCCACCCCTCTCTCTCTCTTTCTCTCCCAGATACACTGGCCCTAACTACTGGGCCTTACAGTGGGGTGTACTGGTCCCCAAAGTCCAGCCTCCCTCCTGGCCCCAGGCCAACACTGCAACGTCAAGCCAGGGTCTGGGCAAACACGCTGTGTGGCCATGGGGACACATAACAGGGGCTAGGAGGATTCCCACAGGGAAGATGATCAGTTCCAGGTGACCTGCTTCCCTCCCTTCCTGCTAACCAACATTTCTTAATCACCTTGTGTCCAGCCTTGTGCGGGGGTGGGGAGGGGAGGAGGAGGGAGGGGAGGTGGAATGGTGATGACCGTATGCGGGGGTCGTTGGGGGGGGGGCAGGTGGAATGGTGGTGACCGTAGGTGAGAAGCAGGTGTGCTTCTTGCCCTCCAGGAGCTGAAGTGACACCTGGGGAAGGGGCGGCAGGGAAGGGGTCATGAGATCCAGGAGAGGAGCTGAGGAGCCTAGTGGGAGTGAGGGTCAGAGGGAACTGCAGATCCCCCTCCAGCTCTGAGCAGGCAGGAAAGCCTGCATTTCGGGCCTCAGGCCCCTCCACCCAGCTGTCTGTTCTCCAGCAGTCTTCACCCTTTCTTCCAGGAAATTCTCCATGTGTCCCATCCACGCTATAGTCTTTGTACAAAAAAGAGAGAAAGAGGTGTCTGGCAGCCGGAGAAGCCACTGGGACAAGAACAAAGATATTAGTGTGTGTGTGTTAGTTACTCAGTAGTGTCCAACTCTGCAATCCAATGGACTGTAGCCTGCCAAGTTCCTCTATCCGTGGAATTCTCCAGGCAGGAATACTGCAGTGGGTTGCCATTCCCTTCTCCAGGGCATCTTCCACATCCAAGGATTGAACCCATCTCTCCTGCACTGCAGGCAGACTCTTTACTGACTGAGCTACTAGGAAAGCCCAAAGACGTTAGAGGAGTGTGTGAAAAACATTCTTTCTTGTGATGGATAATGTAAACCTCCCACTAGCTGTATTAGCCAGGTCTTGCTGTGATAATGCTGTGAAACAAGAAACCCCAATTCTCAGGAGCCTATAGAATCAAAGATTACTTCATACTCCTGGGTGTTAGTTAGATCAACTGCAGTTCAGCTGATACTTGGGCCAGGCTGGACTCTCAGCTTTGAATCTGGCTCAGGTCTGTTCCAGGAGTCTGTATTCTGGACCCAGGAAGAAGGAACAAGACCTATCTGAGTTTTCTCATGCAGAAAGATGGAAGCACCAGGAGGTCTGGCAGACTTGCCATGCCTCTTATGGCTTTACCTTGGAACAAATGCACTGTCCTTTCACCCAACATTCCACTGGCCAGATTAAATCCCATGGCCAAGTCCAAGGTCAGTGGGGTAGTAGAGTGGAAGCTGTGCAGCTCAGATCCCCCCTTAAAGGTCTACACACTCCTTCTCTAGCAGTTGGGAGTCTCCACTGCAGGCTCACAGCTGTCAAACCATGGGAACCGCCTCATCTAAACCCATGCCCCTCCCAGGGGCTCTTGACCAGGGACTGGCTGATGCATAGAAACAAAAGCTAGCCTCCTTCCCTCGATTTGGCCCAATCTGAAGGGCTATCTGAGCTCCCGAGCACCTAAAGATCTGAAGATGCCTTGCTGAGTTCACACTGCACATCAGCTTCTCCCTGTGCCTAGTCCTGCCTTCCTGACTTCTGTCAGATGAATCTCCTAAGAACACTCACTGATAAACCTTCTGGACACCAGTCTCATGAACAGTATGAAAAGGCAAAAAGATATGCCACCGGAAGATGAGTCCCACCAGGTGAGTAGGTGTCCAACATGCTACTGGGGAAGAGCAGAGAAATAGCTCCAGAAAAAACAAAGAGGCTGGGCCAAAGGGGAAACAGCGCTTAGCTGTGGATGTGTCTGGTGGTAAGAGTAAAGTCTGATGCTGTAAAGAACAATATTGCAGAGCAATCTGGAATATTAGGTCCATGAACCAGGGTAAATTGGATGTGGTCAAATAAGAGATGGCAAGAGTGAGCATCAACATTTTAGGAATCAGTGAACTAAAGTGGATGGGAACGGGCAAATTTAATTCAGATGACCATCATATCTACTACTGTGGGCAAGAATCCCTTAGAAGAAGTGGAGTAGCCCTCATAGTCAACAAAAGAGTCCGAAATGCAGTATTTGGGTGCAATCTCAAAAAATGAAAGAATGATCTCTTTTCATTTCCAAAGCAAACCAGTCAACATGAAAGTAATCCAAGTCTATGCCTCAATCACTAATGCCAAAGAAGCTGAAGTTGAACGGTTCTGTGAAGACCTACAGGACCTTCTAGAACTAAAAAAAAAATATGTCTTTTTCCTCATAGGGGACTAGAATGCAAAAGTAGGAAATCAGAGATACCTGGAGTAACAGGCAAGTTTGGCCTTGGAGTACAAAATGAAGCAGGGCAAAGGCTAACAGAGTTTTGCCAAGAGAACACACTAGTCATAGCAAATACCCTCTTCCAACAACACAAGAGAAGACTCTACACATGGACATCACCAGATAGTAAATTCTGAAATCAGACTGATTATATTCTTTGCAGCCAAAGATGGAGAAGCTCTATACAGTCAGCAAAAACAAGACCAGGAGCTGACTGTGGCTCACATCATGAATTTCTTATTGCAAAATTCAGACTTAAATTGAAGAAAGTAGGGAAAACCACAGGCTCTTCAGGTATGACCTAAATCAAATCTCTTATGATTATACAGTAGAAGTGATGAATAGATTCAAGGGATTAGACCTAGTAGACAGTGCCTGAAGAACACGGGCAGAGGTTCACAACAATGTATAGGAGTCAGTGACCAAAACCATCCCAAAGGAAAAGAAATGCAAGAAGGCAAAGTGGTTGTCTGAGAGGCCTTATAAATAGCTGAGAAAAGAAAAGAAGCAAAAGGCAACAGAGAAAGGGAAAGATATACCCGTTTGAATGCAGAGTTCCAGAGAATAGCAAGGAGAGGTAAGAAAGCCTTCTTAAGTGAACAATGCAAAGAAATAGAGGAAAACAATAGAATGGCAAAGACTAGAGATCTCTTCAAGAAAACTGGAGCTACCAAGGGATCACTTCACGAAAGATGAGCACAGTACGGACCTAATAGAAGCAGAAGAGTTTAAGAAAACATGGCAAGAATACACAGAAAAACTATACAAAAAAGGTCTTAATGACCTGGCTAACCATGATAGTGTGGTCATTTACATAGAACCAGACATCCTGGAGTGTGAAGTCAAGTGGGTCTTAGGAAGCATCACTACAAACAAAGCTAGCAGTAGTGATGGAATTCCAGCTGAGCTATGTCAAATCCTAAAAGATGATGCTGTGCAAGTGCTGCACTCAATATGCCAGCGCATTTAGAAAACTCAGCAGTGGCCACAGGACTGGAAAAGGTTAGTTTTCATTCCAATCCCAAAGAAAGGCAATGCCAAAGAATGCTCAAACTGCTATCCAATTGCACTTATTTCACATGCTAGCAAGGTAATACTCAAAATCTTCCAAGCTAGGCTTCAACGATATGTGAACCAAGAGCTTCCATATGTACAAGCTGAATTTAGAAAAGGCAGAGGAACCAAAGATAAAATTGCCAATATCTGTTGGATCATAGAAGAAGCAAGGAATTCCAAAAAAATCTATTTCTGTTTCATTGACTATGCTAAAGACTTTGACTGTGGAAACAAACTGTGGAAAATTCTTAAAGAGTTAGGAATACCAGACCACCTTACCTGTCTCCCAAAAAACCTATATGCAGGTCAAGAAGCAATAGTTAGAACCAGACATGAAACAATGGACTGGTTCAAACTTGGGAAAGGAGTATGTCAAGACTGTATATTGTCCCCCTGCTTATTTAACTTCTATGCAGAACTGTTGTTCAGTCACTTCATTGTGTCCAACTATTTGTGACCCCATGGACTGCAGCACGCCAGGCTTTCCTGTCCTTCACCATCTCCTGGAGCTTACTCAAACTCATGTCCATTGAGTCAGTGATGCCATCCAACCATCCCATCCTCTGTCATCCCCTTCTCCTCCTGCCCTCAATCTTTCCCAGCATCAGGGTCTTTTCCAGTGAGTTTACTCTTCACATCAGGTGACCAAAGTATTGGAGTTTTAGTATCAGTCCTTCGAATGAATATTTGGAGTTGATTCCCTTTAAGATTGACTGGTTTGATCTCCTTACTGTCCAAGGAACTCTTCTCCAGCACCACAGTTTGAAAGCATTAATTCTCTAGCACTCAGCCTTCTTTGTGGTCCAACTCTCACATCTGTATATGACTGCAGGAAAAACCATAGCTTTGACTATATGGACCTCTGTCGGCAAAGTGATGTCTCTGCTTTTTAATATGTTGTCTAGCAGAGTATATCATGAAAAATGCTGGGCTGGATGAATCACAAGATTGCCAGGAAAAATATCAACAACCTCAGACTTGCAGATGATACCACTCTAATGGCAGAACATGAAGAGAAACTAAAGAGCCTCTTGATGAAGATGAAAGAGGAGAGTGAAAAAGCTGGCTTAAAACTCAACATTCAAAAAACTAAGATCATGGCATCCAGTCCCAACACTTCATGCAAATAGATGGGAAAAAAGTGGAAACAGTGACAGACTTTATTTTCTTGGGCTCCAAAATCACTGCAGATGGTGACTGCAGCCACGAAATTAAAAGACACTTACTCCTTGGAAGAAAAGCGATGACAAACCTAGACAGCATATAAAAAGCAGAGGCATCTCTTTGCCAACAATAGTCTGCCTAGTCAAAGCTATGCTTTTTCCGGTAGTCATGTATGGATGTGAGAGTTGGACCATAAAGAAGGCCAAGCACTGAAGAACTGATGCTTCTGCCTTGTGGTGCTGAAGAAGACTCCTGAGAGTCCCTTAGACAGCAAGGAGATCAAACCAGCCAGTCAGTCCTGAAGGAAATCAACTCTGAATATTCATTGGAAAGACCGATGCTNAGCTATGCTTTTTCCAGTAGTCATGTATGGATGTGAGAGTTGGACCATAAAGAAGGCCAAGCACTGAAGAACTGATGCTTCTGCCTTGTGGTGCTGAAGAAGACTCCTGAGAGTCCCTTAGACAGCAAGGAGATCAAACCAGCCAGTCAGTCCTGAAGGAAATCAACTCTGAATATTCATTGGAAAGACCGATGCTGAAGCTCCAATACTTTGGCCACCTGACGTGAAGAGCCAACTCATTGGAAAAGACCCCAATGCTGGGAAAGATTTAGGGCAGGAGGAGAAGGGGGTGACGGAAGATACGATGGTTGAATGGCATCATGGGACTCAATGGACATGTCAAACTCTGGGAGATAGTGAAGGACAGGGGAGCCTGGCATGCTGCAGTCCACGGAGCCACAAAGAGTCAGACACAACTTGGCGACTGAAAACCAGTCTCAGAATCTGTAGGAAAGCCATTGTAAGACAGGTAGGGTGGTATACTCCACCCAAACGTAGCCATGGTGATGTGAGGAAGGAAGGCAGCCTTTAGGACAAATAATAAATCTGCTATAACAGTTAACTCATCTTGGAGAATGATCTGATTCATTCTGGCTGCAACAAAAAGGTGGCCACATGCTCAGTGTGTGTGTCGGCAGGGGGTGGGGGTGAGAACTGAGGCCACATCTGAGAGGTCATCATTTTTCAGTTGCATTGATTTTATCTTATGTGTTATACGGGGTCCCATATAGATTATATTGTAGCAAGGATTCTGGGACTTTAAAAGAGGCTTTTAAAAAGGGTTCTGGGGCTTTTTTTAAAAAAAAGTTTACAAATCACTGGGTTCCATGATATCTAGATATATGTCTGGATCTGTCCAGCTGGGATAGAGCAAGCCCCAGAGTAGATCCTCAGCTCTGTGCACCTAGAGCAGAAATTTCAGGGGCCAGGTCGGTAGGTCAAACCCCGACTCCAGGTATTAGGAACTGATTGTGACTCCCATTCCAAATCCATAGATTGAAGTCCTAACTCCCAGTACCTCAAAATGTGACTATATTTGAAAATTCAATTTCTAAAGAGGTTACTAAGTTAAAAGAAGATTGTTAGGGTGGATCTTCGTCCAATATAACCTGTGTCCTTAGGAGGAGAGATCAGGACACACACATGCACAGAGAGGTGATCGAGTGAAGACACTGGAAGAAGATGTCCATCTACAAGGCAAGGAGAGAGGCCTTGGGAGGAAACCAACCTTCTGACACCTTTACCTTAAACGTTCAGCCTCCAGAACTGTGACGAAAGAGATTTCTGTTGTTTAAGCCCCCACATCTGCCATCTGCAGCATTTGTGATGGGAGCCCCCAGCAAAGTAATACAGCTTGTAGCAGCCGTCAGGATCCTCTGGCACACAAGAGGTGTAAAAGGGAGAGAGATACCCCTCTCGAGGGAAAATAAAGAAGATTTTTCAACAACTGGAGCTGTCCAAAGTTCAGGAAATAGTTTATCCAAGTTGAGAATTATGCAGCATGATTTCCTTTGATCAGCATAAGTGGTGGCCCAGGGGTTAAGAATCCATCTGCTAATGCAGGGGACACAGCTTTAACCCCTGGTCAGGGAAGATCTCACAGGCCGCCAAGCAACTAAACCCATGCTCCACAACTATCAGCCTACACTCTAGAGCCTGTGCTTTGCAACAACAAAAGCCATGGCAATGAGAAGCCTGTGACTGGAGAGTAGCCTCTGCTTGCCCCAACCAGAGAAAGCCCAGGAACAGCAGCAAAGACCCAGCACAGCCAAAAATTAATGAATAAATAATTTTTAAAATTGAAACAGATGCCGAGCATCCCGGATCCCAGTGAGCTGAGCCCTTGCAGCATGGCACTCCCAGGCTGCTCGGTACAATTTCTGAGCCAGAGTCTCCAGGGGCTGTTTAATTTCTGCTTTTGTCCTCTTGTCGTGTGAAGAAGGTCAATCTAACCTACTAGAGGATAAGAAGCCCCATGGAGCAGAGACAAGTCATCCTGCCTGTGGGCCAGCCTGGGCACAGACAGTCAGCACCCAACCCCAGACACATGAATGAGGTCATCCTAGAACAGCCAACCCCCATCAAGAGGATGGATGATTGCAGTCACATTAATGATCCAGGTGAGACGAGCAGAACTGCTTAGAATTTGAGACCAACTCAAACTGCTGATCCACAGCATCAAAACAAAATAAAATTGCTGTTTTGAGCTGCTGAGGTATAGGGTGAGTTGTTACCTAGTAATAGATACGTGACATGCGTGCTAAGTTGCTTCACTTGTGTCTGACTCTGTGTGACCCTATGGACTGTAGCCCACCAGGCTCCTGTGTCCATTAGATTCTCCAGGCAAGAATACTGGAGTGAATTGCCATGCCTTCCTCCAGGGGATCTTTCTCACCAAGGGACTGAACCCGAGTCTTTTGTCTACTGCGTTGGCAGGCAGGTTGCTAACCACTAGCGTCACCTGGGGAGCCCAGATAAACGACACATCAAGCTAAAACCACCTGCTCTCAAGGCCATATTTGATGACAGTTTGGGCACTCCCATAGCCACCTGCAAACCCTCCTTGCTGAGCCAGGCAAACTTAGAAGAGTGGCGTGTGGGCTGGGTAGTTGTACACCTGTTTCCTCCAGGGGCTGGATGAACTCAGGGCCCTAGCTGGGTCTCCTGTGTCTGATTATCCTGTGCATTGTGCTGAGCCAGGGTCTGACATACAGCAGGTGCTTCAGACACATTTGTTCAGTTAGTGAAATTCCAAGGGACTTGTCCAGGTTACCAGCATCTCCTGCTCAGATTACTGCAGCAGTCTCCTAACTGGTCTCCCTGCAGCCAGGCTTGCTTCCTCAGATTCATCTTCTATCCTGGAAAGAAAACTGTTTAAAATGAAAGTCTATCCTGGTTTGATCTCTAGTCAGAATTTTTGACTGGCTCCCCACTGCCATCGTGGTTAAGTCCTATCTCTTTGAAAAGACTTGTGGATCCTNTGAAATTAAGACACTTACTCCTTGGAAGGAAAGTTATGACCAACCTAGACAGCATATTAAAAAACAGAGACATTACTTTGTCAGCAAAGGTCCATCTAGTCAAGGCTATGGTTTTTCCTGTGGTCATGTATGGATGTGAGAGTTGGACTGTGAAGAAAGCTGAGTGCTTCAAAACTGATGCTTTTGAAATGTGGTGTTGGAGAAGACTCGAGAAGTCCCTTGGACTGCAAGGAGATCCAACCAGTCCATCCCAAAGGAGATCAGTCCTAGGATTTCTTTGGAAGAACTGGTGCTCAAGCTGAAATTCCAATACTTTGGTTACCTCATGCAAAGAGTTGATTCACTGGAAAAGACTCTGGTGCTGGGAGGGATTGGGGGCAGGAGGAGAACGGGACGACAGAGGATGAGATGGTTGGATGGTGTCACCGACTCGATGGACATGGGTTTGGGTGAACTCCGTGAGTTGGTGATGGACAGGGAGGCCTGGTGTGCTGCGATTCATGGGGTCACAAAGAGTCGGACACGACTGAGCAACTGAACTGAACTGAATGGAGAGACCAAGTTTAATGGAAGTGCCCAGTTGCTGCTTTGACCAGGGAAAAGAGCCACCACCCACAAACATGACAAATAAAACAGCTGCCTGATGGAAGCACAGGTAGGAAATGGTGGATTGGGATGAGGGAAAGACACAAGTGGGGATGGGAGTTATAAGGGAGACAAGGCAGAAGCTGGTCCCGCGTTACCTTTCTGCTCCCCTTTACAGCGACATGCTTGAAAGTATTATCCTTACCCTCTATCTTCAATTTCTCTTTTCTGATTTTCTAAAGCCTCTCTAATCAGCCTTTCATTCCCACCATTTCACCAAAATCACAGTTGTCAAGACACCAAAAGACCTCCATGTTGCTAAATTTGATTCTCAGCCCTAACGATGCTTGACCTGTTAGCAGTACCTGGCACATCGGATCACCCCTTCTTTCTGCAGGTCCTTCATTTAGATTCCCAAACAGCACTTTCACCCAGTTCTCCTACCTCACTCACCTCTCCTTCTCAGTCTCCTTTGCTGGTTCCTCCTTTATCTCCACAACCTCTTAACATTTCAGGCCCCAGAGCTCACTCCTAGGACTTCTTTTTTTTCTTCTATTTACTCTCACTCACTAGATGATGTCTTCAGTTCCAGATTTTCCATTCCTCTATACACGGTTGACACCAAATCTGTATCTCCAGATACCTCTCCTCCAAACTCCACACTCCTCCGCCAGATCCACACTCCATTTAGCTGTCTGACGGGCATCACAAACCCAGCATGTCCCAGCTTTCCTGATCGAAACTGCTCCACTCATTGACTTTCCCCATGTCAGTAAACAGCAACTTTTCCTCCTGCTCAAGCCAAAAACTGTGGCTTTATCTTTGATTCTCTCTCTCTCTCTTTTTCCTCTTACACCCTATCTGAAAATGCTGTCAGCTCTACTTTCAGAACATACCAACCATCTGACCGTTTCGCCTCCCCTTAACTGCTGCCACCTGGTCCACACCACCACCACCTCTTGCCTGCACACCTGAATTAGCCCCCTCACTGGTCTCCCCGCTTCCATCCTAGTCCCCTGTAGGCCATTCTCAACACAGCACCTAGGATGATCTTTTAAAAATATACCTCAGGTTGCATCTGCCCTTTGTTCAAAGCCCTCCAATGCTTGCGTATTCCTCTGGATGAACGCCAACATCTTTGCAGTGGCCCCCAGAGCTTTATATAGTCTAAGTGCTCTTAGCCTTCTAACCTCATCTCCTGCTTCCCTCACGCCAGGCCAGGCACACTGGGCTGCTTGTTGTTCCTAAAACATCACCCCAGACACCTGCCCATCTCGAAACCTTTGTACTTGCTGTTCCCTCTGGAAACTATTTTAAACAAACCACAATCAGGGGACTATTTGCCTCACCTTCAATTTTTTTCCTCAAATGTCACCCCTTCTTGCCTATTTAAAAATCACAAATCTGAACACCCTAACCTTATTTTTCTTCCTGGCCTTTATCATCACCTGACATGTTCTGGTTTCACTTACTATCATCTGTTCTCCTTCCACTGGAATGAGAGCTCCATGAAGCAGAGGCCATTTGTTTTCCATCATATCCCCACTGTCTGGCAAGTAACAAATACATGTCCAGTGACTATTTATTGAGAGAACAAATAAATGGGCAGTGAAAATGCAGGCCACAAGAGGAAAGGGGCGAGGTGTAGGTGATTGGGTTCTTGGTGTGGGAATCTTCCTACACGCTGGGCAGAGAGAAGAGGTGTTGGAGGAGGATTCCAGAGGCAAGAGGTGAGCACCACTGAAGACAATTTGCCTATTCTATTAGGAGAGGCTGGGGGCGGTGGGGGGGGGCAGTCACAGATTATTTTAAGCCTATTATTTTAGGACGAGAAAGCAGTCATCTAAAGACGTCCTTGAAGCGAGCAGGTCAATAGGGTTCGCTTCAGGTTCAGTAAGGCTTCCCTGGTGGCTCAGATGGTGAAGAGTCGACCTGCAATGCAGGAGACCCAGGTTCAATCCCTAGGTGGGGAAGATCCCTTGGGGAAAGAAATGGCAACCCACTCCAGCGTTCCTGCCTAGGAAATGCCGTGGACAGAGGAGCCTGATGGGCTACAGTCCATAGGGTCGCAAAGAGTCGGCCACGACTGAGCGACTAACACTTTCCCTTTCAGGTTCACTAACAGGTGCAGGTGGCAGGCTCCCGCTGCAGTGCGCTGCAAGCGACAAACGCCAGCTCCCGCCGCGGCCCCTAGGGGGCGCTCAGGGCTGCGTTCGGGCCCCCGCAGAGGAGCTCCAGCGAACCTCCTGCGGGAACTGGTGCCGCGGCCGTCCTGCCCCGCTCCCCCGTCCCCGGCCCGGTGCACCCACCGAGCCTGCAGACTCTTGATCCGGCCCAGCATGTCCAAGTGCCCTGCTGAATACTGTTCAATGACGTCCTTCACGTCGTATGGTCGCAGCGTCTCCTTGAATTTCCTTTTGGCTACCAGGAACTTCAGGATCCTGTGGGGATAGGGAGTCTCAGAGGACATGCATTCTTTTCCAGCCGCCTCGCTGTCCTTTGCTACCTCATCTGGCAGGAGGCCACCTCCTGCCTGGGCCACCGCAGACAGCCACAGCTGCGTCTTGGGCCTCCCTCCCTCCCCACCACGCTCCTACCCCAGCCTCCTGAGTTTGTTTGTTCTTCCTTGATAGGCAGTCACTGGGAGGGCCCTGACTGGGCCTCGTTTCTCTCTGCCGCGTGGGACACAGGCGAGGCGCCTGTGAACACTGCTGCTAAGGACAGCTTAGGGGAAGACATTTTTGCATATGCCTGTTAGCACTCCTATGCTGGATCCTGGACACCCCAAAGGGCATCAGGTACAAGCCCTGGTCTCAGGAGCACTGGTCTGGGGTGGGAGACGAAGAGGACACAGACAATTACGGGGCGATGTGGGCTATGTCAAGGAGTGGAGAAAGAGGACTGGGGACCACGAGAAGGGAGAGCTTGGCTGGGAGGTCAGGAGACATCTTGAGAAGTGATACCTTCCAGTACCCGGGCAAGAGGAGGGGCATGAAGAGAGGCTTTGGGGACACAAACAGGCATGGAGGTGTGTGAGTGAGAATCTGTCCAAAGCAGCCAGAACAGGATGTGAAGGAAAGGGGTTAATCAATGAGAGGTGGGGTAAGAGGTTATTCTGAAGATGTCAGCATCCCTGGCAGAGACTGGGCAATGGGAAGCTGACGTGGTAGGGAAGGGGCCGTGTGGTTTACTCTTGCTTTAGCATGACCATCTTCTGTCCACCTGTGTGGGTAGAGGATGTCCTGAAGGGGCAGAGTCCCAGGCAGGAAGACCCACTCCAGGGGATGAGCCTGATCTGGGGGGAGTGGTGGGGGTGGTGGGGTGGAGATACAGAACAGCTGTGTGCAGTGCAGGAGAGGGGCCTGAAAGGCTTCTGAGTCTGAGTCCAGGATGACTCCCATGGCTTGGGGCACAGGGTGGATGATGGTGTCACTGCCTGACATGGGTCATGGGAGGAGGAGCAGGACTGGGGCATGCTGGGTGTGAGGGGCCAAGGAGAGCTGACTTGGGCCAGGGGGAAGCTCGGGTGCTATGTTGTAGAAGCTGGTCCATTGGAGGGGAGAGACAGGATGCAAAAAAGAGGCGGGGGGGGGAGAGGCCTTAGACTCTCTGGGAGACGGGGTGTCCAGATGACTCTGATTTAAAAGAAACACAGAGGAAAGAGGCTTGCAGACAGGTAAATCAGCCAGGGAAGCTGGGGGGGGGGGCGGGGAGTCTGGAAGGCCTAGGGGTGAAACTAGAGCTACAGGATGGACACAGAGTTTAGGCTGGAACTCCATTCCAAGGAGTTTGGCAGCCAGATCCATGGCTACATGGCTAAAGAGCTCAGGGACTCCGGTCCCTGCTAAACTGTTAAGGGAGACAGCCAGTGAAGCCAGAAGGACAGGGGCTTTCAAACTTTTTCACCAAGAACTACGATAAGAAATAGTTTATAGAAACTAGTATAAACACACACACATAACTGAAATAGAAGTTTCATAAACATTTATCCTTACTATGAAGGATTCACTCTGATACTTTCTTTTTTCTTTTTTGAATGCTGACCACTAAATTGATTTCACTAAGTTGACTTCAAACTGTTGTGACCTGTGGTTTGAACAGTATGGCTCTAGAGGAAATCCTGGGGGAAACAGACAGGCTGAGGTCAAGACTCCCGAGGGAAGACAGTAAGTTTGAGTCACAGAGGCAAGAGGGGGATGAGACTTAGACACAGAGATGAGGTGAAACTGCCTCTAAGACAGAGACCTAGGGAGAGCCAGGCAAATGCTGATACACAGCTAGGGAGAGAGACAGAGAGAGGAGGCAGCCTGACATACAGGGAGAGAGCGGTAAGGGAGAGAAGCAGGGAGAAGACTGTAGTGTGAGTAGAGGGACTGTGGTGGGCAGCCATGCCCACCGCCCCACCTGACCAGCCCTCCTGACATGATGAGCCTGCACCAACCCAGCCGGGAGCCATATGCCACCTCCCCGCCTCACCCACTCTCCAGGGACCCCGCCAGCCAGCACTGTCGAGGGTGCCAGGCAGGCAGCAGCTGGTATGCCAGGAGCTAGGCCAGGCCTGGCCACAAGGGCAGAGCCCAGATGGGGAGCAGCAGTGGGTGGCCCACCACCTCCTGCTTCAGTCTCACCTGACGGAGCGGATGACTGTCTTCACAGCGGGCATGACGTCGTCCACAGTGAGTTCGCACTGGTAGCTCTTCTCCTCCACCACTTCCTCTGAGGGGCCCTCTGAAAAGTCAGGAGCAAGGGGCCCAGGTGGCGGTGGTAGAAGGGAGTGCTTGCAACCCCTACCACCACCCTGAGGGGTACAGAGAGGAAGACAGAGCCCCAGGAAGGGCCCAGAGCCTTTCTGGGGGCACAAGCAGACCAGGTTCTCGCCTCCTTGGCTGCCCTACCCAGGGGGAACACCTCAGTTTGCTTCAGGCCCATCTCCCCTGTGTACACATCTGCCTGGTGGCCGGTGAGTAGGAGCCACTTTTGGGCACATCTGGTCTGGCCTGGGGCAAGTTGCACACAGCCCTGGAGGAAGTCCCACTGGCTCCACCATACAGGACAGTGACACGGGGTTTGAGGAGTCTGCGCATTCTAGCACATCAACCTTATACTTCAGCCAAGAGGGAATCAAGGGGCGGGCTCCCAGCCCCAGCTCTGCTATGGGGGAAGCCTCTAAAGCAAGTCGTTCTCCTGCTGGGATGAGACAAATGGCTTCTCCAAGGCTGGTGCCCAGCACTGCACAGACAGATGATGCTGTCCTGGCCCCACTGGGGCCAAAGGGTGGGGAGGTCAGGCAGTTTCTTGGCAGAAAAGAGGAGGCCCTGGGTACCATCCAGGCCCCAGGTACTAGCACCCCCCAAAGACTGGTTTGTGGAGTTCTGTAACTTTCCAAGAAAGGGCTAAGAGTGTGATCAGCCAGCAGTGTGGTGGGGGACTGATACAGCACAGACAGAGGCAGTGTGGCTGGGTCCCCTCCCTCCAAAGTTCCTGTCCCTGACCTCCATCCTTGTCCACCCCCTCTACACCCCCGCCCCCACCACCACCCAGGGGCCTGAAGCATGTCAGAGCTGGGAGAAGTCTTCCAGGGAATTTGGTCCAATCCTCTGTTTTTCATAAGAGGACACCAAGGCACAGGAAAGGGCAGTAGCTTACCCAGGTCACAGTGGAAGTCAGGAACAGAGCTGGAACTCCAAAAAGCCACCTCTCTAAATGCAGCCCCCACCAGGCTCACAGCCTCATATCCACAGGCTGGGCCAGCAAACAGGGGCAGGGTGGGGAGCATGGGCTACGGAGTTGGACAGACCTGCTTAGGGATATCAGCTCTGCCATTTCCTTGCTGAGAGAGCTCAGTCTGCCCATCTGTAAAATGGGGATAGACACAACCCTGCTATTGCTAAGAGAAGTAGACAAGATAATCCAGAGTGGGGCTGTGCACAGTCAGGGCTCTCTTCAGCACGGATGGCCTCCCGCTCCTTCCAGAGCATGTTTGTAAGGCTGCTAGCTTTTGATGAGCACTTACTATATTCCAGAACTCTTCTGTTCACCTACTGTGGATAATCTCATATAATCCTCACAGCAATCCTATGAAGTAGATGTGCTCACTGTCCCCATTTTATAGACGTGCAAAATGAAGCCCAGGGAGATTAGGTTACCTGCCCAAGATAAATGATAAAGCCAGGATTCAAACCCAAGCAGCCTGGCTCCAAAGCCTGTGCTCTTTTTTCTTTTGTTCTTGTCATGTATTTTTATTTATTTACTTAAATTAATTCATAAATTAACTTTACCTTACAATATTATATTGGTTTTGCCATACATTGACTTGAATCTGCCATGAGTGTACCTGTGTTCCCCAATCCTTTTTCTTTTTCTGTTTCTAAATATGGGCGTTTTCCTAGGTGGCGCTGGTGGTAAAGAACCACCTGCCAGAGCAGGAGACATAAGAGACTCTGGTTCGATCCCTGGGTCAGGAAGATCCCCTGGAGGAGGGCATGGCAGCTCGCTCCAGTATTCTTGCCTGGAGAACCCTATGGACAGAGGAGCCTGGCTGGCTACAGTCCATAGGGTTACAAAGAGACAGGCATGACTGAAGCAACTCAACATAGCCAGTTAACAATGTTGTGATAGTTTAGAACAACCCAGCCATATATATACTTGTATCCATTCTCTTCCAAACTCCCCTCCTATCCAGCAAAGCCTATGCTCTCAACCACTACCAAATGCCACCTCTATATTCTCCTGATTCTCAAACAGCCTGGAGCCCAGCAAAGCAAGTATTATGATGCCCATTTTACAGACCAGAAGACTGGTGCCCAAAGATGCTCAATCTGCTGCAAAGCTGGGACTAGAACCAAGCGTTCCCACCCCCAGCCCAGACTCCAGGCCGCCCTGTCATCCTCAGCGGGTCCTGGCCCCAGACCCGCAGGGGCTCACCCTCAGCCGAGGTGCGGGGTTTGAGTCTCAGGGAGGCCCGGAAGCGGGTGCGGTCATTGAAGCTCCAGCTCTTCTGCACCTTGGTGGGACTGCTGGCCTCACCCACCTGCTCGCTACTCGGGGAAGTGGGCGTCGGCGGAGGTGCCAAATGCTGCTTGGAGGGGCCTGTCCGCCGCTGGGAGCTGCCCATGCGGATGCGGTCTTTGATGCCCATCCGGCTGCTGGCAGGGCAGGTCGGGTGGGAAAGAGAGTCAAGTTAGCTGCAGCTGGGGGTAGGTGTGAGTGGGGACACAGCTGACTTGGGACTTGGGGGCAGCCACTGGAGCTGAGTCTCCTTCAAGCGGAGATTTCCTAGGATGGGACATGGGTGTGGTAAGGGGGCCCTGAGTCCTATAGAAGCCAACCCAGGATCGGTCCGAACAACTCCCACCCCCACCTCCCACCCGTCACTGCCCGGACAGATAAGGGTGCACAGGAGACAGATGTCAGAGTGGAAAGAGTGATAGAAACCCAAGAGGGAGTCAGAGACAGACAGAGGACTGGGGGCTGGGCCTGCCCAGCCGGGGGCGGGGGTGGAGGCAGAGACCCCTCTGGGGACAGACAAGCTGCTGAGGGATGGAGAAGCTCACCTGGCCATGCACACTGAGTGAGGCCCCCAGCTCCTCTCTGTACACGCGGGCCGGCTGTGTGGAGTTGAGGGTGTGTGCGTGTACGTGTGTAGTGTGTGTGCCTCTTTGCACACAGGTGCCAGTGTGTGTGCCTGTTTTCCTCCTTTGCCCACCGCTGGAGCTATCTGACCTCACCCGGTCAGGTCAGGGCCTTGGGACCTGGTACAGTTGTATAGGAGGTGCACTGCCAAATTCCAAAGGTCTCCATCATTCAGATTTCTGTGTGAATGAAATCACAGCCTGGAGGTGTGCAGTGTCCTGGCCTGCTGGGGGTCTTAGCCCTGTGGGTCTAGCTGCTGGGCCAACATGTATGCCCAGGCCATGCCGGTGGGCCCCACCCGCAAACCAGTGAAGGCCTATAACCTGTTCTTCTCTGTCCACCCAGACTGACAACCTGCCCACCTGACCTCCACTGCCTCCTGAGCCTGCAGTTTAACAGCACCTACACGTCTGTGTACATGTGAAGACACGTGTATGTATCTGTGTATGCCCTTAGACTGCCCTTCCCACACCCAAACTCCTCACCTATCCTCCAAATCTTGGGAGCAGACGGGTGAGGGGAGGCCTCAGGTGCCCCAGGACAGGCCCAGCGTACCCAGTGCCTGCTAGAGTAACTCTGTCCAAGAGGCTCAAGGACGCGTTATTGCTGTCTGCATGGGACCTGTGCAAACATCCCCACCCAAGGCCTCCTGGTGATGTCACCACCACCACCCTGCATGTTTGCCACTTGAAAGGCCCCCTTCAGACAGCTTTGGGGCTCTTGCACCTCAAATGTCCGGGGCACCAGCTCAGGAGAACACCAGCCAATCTTGGGGGAATTCTGATGCGGGCAGGGGGCGGGGACCAGGGGGGACACTGTGTCACCAGGTCTCAGAGACTTTCGGATCAAGGGTTGAGCAGCAGACAGATTCTAGTTTCAGAGCTGAGTGGGGACCGCGGTCCTCCATGCCTGGGCATAGGGGATGGAGTATATACAGCAAGGTGCTGAGGGGAGGGAGGCCCCGGAAGGTGCTATCGGGAAGGCAGCTGGGATATATTTAGGGCCATCCTTAGGAGTAGGGACCTCTGCCCGGAGGGGAGAGGTAATAGGACAAGGATGAGGGCCCTGAGGATATCAGAAGGGAAGGATGGGGTGGCTCCCTGCAACCCATCATGCTGTTGGCTGGCCCAGGATTTCCTCAGCACATACCAAAGATTCCAACCGAAGTTTGAGGTTGGCTCTCCCAAACTTTCCTCTGCAGAGCAGTTCCTTCAGGCTCTTCTCATGCTGGCAAGCACCCACCACCCCACCCAGTCCGTGCGACCACCCCATCTGTCCTCCGCTCCTTCAAGGGGCAGAGGAAGACAGAGGGGCAGAGAAGGCCCTGACAGTCAGGCAAGGGCCCAGAAATCTGGATCTCTGTGCCTGGCACATCACTCCAGTGCTGTTCTGGGGAAAGGGGCTGACCTCCCTGTCATGAGAAGTGTGCGAGCCATACTGAGCTTGCACTCAGTAGGACTCATGAAGGAAGAGGTGTGGGCACTTGCCCTAGAGCTCTTGAAAGGTCTCTCTCCAGCTCTGATTCTGTGATGGTTGCAGGAGCTTCTAGCCTGACTTGTGGGATTCCGTAACTTTCCAGCCAGCCAGAGACCCTGGGCTCCTTTGCAGTATAACAAAGCGCTGTTTTCCCAGCAGTGGCCCTGGATTCCAGCTCCTTGGGCAGGGCCCAGAAAATGGCTCACATCAGTCTCTCTGGAGCCTAAAAGCTCAAAGAAAATGGAAAGGAACCTGGCACACAGTGGACATCAGAAGAGCACACAAGGTCTGGGCCGACTGCCTGAGCCTTTTCGGCTCTCAGCCACGTTGGGTGGCAGGTTCCACAGTTACCACCCCTATTTTACAGATATGGAAGGTGGTGCCTAAGCTTCCAAGGTCACAGAGCTCCTCTGCATGGAACAAGGACTGGAACCCAGTTTTCTGTGACTTCAGAGGCTGTGTTCTTTCTCTGAGAGGAGCCAACAGGAGAGGGTCTCTAGCAGTAATTCTCAGCTGGGGGTCATTTTGCTCACTAGGGGACATTTGGCTGGAGACGTTTTTGGTTGTCTCCCTGGGGCAAGGAGGGAGGTGCTCCTAGCATCTTGGTAGAGACCAAGGATGCAGTTAATCATGCTGAACAGTGCATGGGGCAACCTCCAGCACTAAGGAATTTTCTGGCCCAAAACATCAGTGGTGCCAGTGATTTCAGCATCAATGGTGGTTGGGGGACAGCTGTGTGAATGTAACTGGGGCATCCCTGTAAGAGAGGGCAAGCTCAGGGCACATGCTGCCTTCTGACTGCTTGGCTGGACCCAACCTCTGTGCTCACTTCCACAGGGATTTCTTTAAGCACTCCATCTGCCCGCCAAACATCAGGCTGGCAGAGGGTCAGAGGCAGCCTACCTCTTCTGATGCTGAATATAGCCCCTGTCTTCGAGACTGTGGAAACAGCCCTGGCCTTGCCCTTCCTGCCCATCACACCCACAGAGCCCAGGGAATCTTGCAAAGGGGAACAGCTGACCCAGAGTTTCCTCGGCTTTACCCTCCAGCGTGTTCCCTCCAGCGGTAGTTCCCAAGCACATACCATAACAGTAAATCGCATGAGGCCAACATTTATCTAGCACTTCCTCTGAGCCAGGCACAGTTTGAGTGGAAACAGATCCTAGTATCACCCTCATTTTACATCTGAGGAAGTGGAGGCACAGAAGGCTTGCACCCAAGGCCCCCTGCCAGATCTCAGGACGGAGCCACATTTCTAAGAAACTGCTTCTGGGTCGAGCAGCTAGGAGCTCTGGAGAGCCCACCCCTCTCCTCCTCACGCCCCAGCCCCCCACCCTCCCACCCCAATCCACAAGGCTGCCAAGGCACTTTGGGATGCGCAGGACTCTTAAGCCCCAGCTGCCAGGCAGTGCCAACAGAATGAGGTTCTCACGAGGCTTTTGTGACCCAGCTTTAGCTCCCGACCTCCACGACGGGCTGCAACTGCCGAGCTCTCTCACCTCCTCCCCTTGGTGTTCGCCACCCTCTGCTTCCTCCTTGAGTTGTGTTGCTCACACCGCATGGCAGTTACTCCTTGCAACTCTCTAGGCACCATGTTTTATTCATCACTGTGTTCCTAGTGCAGGGCCTGGCACAGGGCAGGTACCAAGGACTGTAGTGGTGAGGCAGCTAAAGAACTGGGCTCTGGAGTTGGTGAAGGAGGCACCAACCCCAGCCCCTTCAGGCATCTGCTAGGACCTCGGTGGGCAGTACGGAGCCAGGAAGCTAAAGGCCTGGAAAAAGTCAGACTGGGAAGGACCCTCCGAGAGCCTCTAGTTCAATCTGCCCATTCCACAGATGGGAAACTGAGGTCCAAAGAAGGAAAGCAATCTGGCCAAGATCACACGAGGCTGGGATCGGGGAGCATCAGCAGCAGAGCCAGAACTCATCCCACGGCTCCTGTAGGTGTCCCTCCTGACAGACTGGGGACCAAGCCCAGGTCCCCAGACCTGGCAGAAGCATCCCCAGGAAGGCGAGGGGCTCATCAGGACCCCAAGGCAGACAGCAGGCGGCAGGCGCATGCACCTTGTCCTTGGCCCATCCTGTCTCCCTCTCCAGCCCCAGAACTGGGTGGGGCAAGGAGAGGCGGGGACAGGAGGAGCAGGCGAGGGGGTACCTCGGTCTCCAGCTGGCGTGGATCCGAAAGAAACTCCGTTTATTACTAAACATCTGGCTGGAAAGTGGAGAACAAGACACAACAGAGGTTAGTGGGAAGGAGGCAGGTGGGCAGAGCATGAGGAGCTGCCAGGATGGGGCAGCCTCCTGTGGCTGGTGGGAGAGAAGGACCCCCACTCGAATCATCCTCTAGGCCACACGCCTAGAAGGCAGAGGTTCTCCAGCTTGGCAGAAGGATCTCACGGGGAGCGTGTTAAATGTGCAGAATTCCGTGCCTCTTTTCTAGAGATGCTCATTCCGTGGCTTGGGGAGAGGTCCAGGCATCTCTGCATGATGAGCAAATGTCCCATGGGAGACCGACACAGAGAAAGCTGGGGACCATGCTCTGAAAACCACTGTCTTAGCGTCTCATTGCGAAGCCCACAGAGAGAGGTGCTGGCTCTGGCACAGCCACCCCTCAGGAAGTCCTTGTCATCCTGGGAACTTGCTCAGCCTGGGTCCATTCACAAGCACCACTAAGGCTGTGGCCAGCCAGGTGTGTGTGTGTGTGTGTTGGGGGTGGTCCTGCCGGGGCACCCAGCCCACAGGGCCCAGACAGCCAGGATTAAGGATCTGGCCATTTGGTCTGCGGCCTGATCTCCTAGGGGGCTTCCCAGGTGGTGCTAGTGGCAAAGAACCCATCTGCCAGCAGAGGAGACATAAGAGACGTGGCTTCAGTCCCTGGTCAGGAAGATTCTCCCGGAGGCAGGCATGGCAACCCGCTCTAATATTCTTGCCTGGAGAATCCCATGGACAGAGGAGCCTAGCGGGCTATAGTCCATGGGGTCGCAAAGAGTCAGGCATGACTGAAGTGACTTAGCACACACACTAATCTCCTAGAAGTCAGAGTTCGGCCCCTTGGGGTCTGGGGAATAAGGAGTACTCCACCACCATCACCATGACCCCAACCACAGAGACACTTCAGGGCAGACACACACAGGCTGGGAGTCAGTGATGGCCAAGTCCTCAGGGGTCATCTGTTCCTAGGCCTCAAGACCCAGAGCAGCTGTGGGAGGTGGTACAGATGCTGGGGTCCAGGATAATCTCCATTTCTGGTACCTTCCTACTCAGGCAAAGTGAGACCAGAGTGAACTGAAGCTGCAAAGAGCCCTGGCTCAGGCTATGGGCAGAGTTGCTCAAATGCCAAAACTTCTGAGCTTCTGCCTGTCTGCTGTGGTTGGGTCGGGGCAGGGATAATACTGGGACATTCAGATAGTGACAGACAGTATGCATGGGCTGCACTGTGGACCCTCTTCCAGGGACCTCCAGCCTGGCCTGGCCAATCACACATCCCCTCCTCCCAGAGACCTAGAGGGGTCTCCCACTTCACCCACTTCTTATTCAGCCCCTGGCCAGAACTGCCCTCACCGAGACCAGGAAAGGAATTCTGCTCCCTGCAATCTCTGCACCAGAACCCCCTCTTCCCTGTTCCCTGAGCCTTTTCAGCCCAGAAATCCAGACCAGCCCCTGAGCAGCCTTCACACTGCTAATTTTCTGACCAGAACCCTGAGGCTCAGAGTGGCTTGATGACTTTCTCAAGGACACACAGCACCAAGCAGCAGAGGCTTTCATAGTGTCTCCTTCTGATCCCCGAGTGGTTCACCTCTTTTCCCCTCCCTTGTTCTGGGCATGGGGCTCAGAATCACACCTGAGGCTCAAGGCCCAGATGTCCACCTGACTGATTCAGGGGTGATACGCAAAAATGAAATAAAATGAACCAATGGGCAGAGGACAGGGGATGATGACGGGGGTGGGTGGGGATTGAACCCTTGGCCTCAAAGCTACACTTCTGTAGGAATAGTCACTTTCCCATATACATTGAGTTAGTGGGCCTCCCTTATCCAAGTATGGCTGAAATTCCACTATTTATGAACATTTATGTGGGGATAAGCATTGTTCTTTCTTTGTTCTTTTAAGATGCAAAAGCTCCAGGAGAGGCAGGTCAAGGGGAGAGAGATTGTCAGGACAGTAAAATGTCCTTCTGTAAGAAAGAAAGGCATTGTGGGAGAATCCCAGGAGGAGGCTCTGGGATTAGCAAAGCTGTGGACGAGGCTTGCACAAGACAAGAGCATTAGTCACTGGTTGAGTTTACATAGGCCCTTTAGCAGTTCTTAGTCACAGAGCTCTCTTTCCAGCTGGCATCTCATTCCCAAGAGGCAAGTTCAGTGTCAAGCCCCTTCTCAAGGAACATGCTGGGGAGGTGGGGCCCCGGCCCTCACACCCCAGGACAGTGCCCACGATTACCTGAGCCGTAAGCACCTGTGGCCAGCGGCCTCCTCCTCTCTCCAGCTTCCCGGGAGGGATAGGGGTGCAGGGATGGAAGAGTGAGGGGGACGTGGAAACAGAGAAAGAAAGAGGACAATGGAATGAATGGAGGAGGTGATGGGAAAGGATGGTGTGGACATCTCCCCCACTCAGGCCCCTGGAGTCCCAGGTGATAAAACGGCGAGTCAACTCTGGCCTTTCCAGAGAGACCATCGGTCTGTACCCGTCAGGCCATCTGATGACAACTGCCCAGGCCTCCTGACAAGGCCTGGGAGTCCCCAGCACAGGCCCAGACACCCACATAGTGGCTGGAGACAGGTCCGAGAGAGGATGAGACAGAGAATGGAAGAGGAGGAGGAGAAGCAAGAGAAGGTGGCAGCCCCAGGGGGCCCCTACCTTTCCCCAGGGCAGAAGGAGGTGCTGCCCGGCCGGTGGCAGGTGGCAACGGGCGGGTAACGGGAGGGCGCTCCGTCGGGTACCGGCGCCCGCCGTACCTCCAGGGGCCGTAGGCCCCCATTGCGGGCCCGTTGCACGTGCTCAAACAAGAGGGCCAGCTCTCTGCAGGAGAGGGCGCCATCAGCGGCAGGCAGGGCCCTGGCACCATTCCCCACCTGAGGACTCTGAGCTCCTGATGGATTACCCCTGGGCCCAGCCTGTCTGGAGATGCTCAGCGAACACACCAGGCCCGCATGGGCAAGGGTGGGAATGGGAGAGCAGCCTTCCTCTCTCTTTCTCTCTCCTCAGCTCCTGGGAAACCCTCAGGGATGCCCGGTATGATTGTCCTGAATGGGCATCACTAGGGGGCACCCTCCCAAACGGGAAGGCGGGGACCTCGAATCCACCTCACTCTCTGCTTAGCAAGCGGAGCGCCTGCATGCGGAGCCTTGCCCACCTGGAGGCCAGCAGCAGCCCTGAAATCCTGCCCTCCAGATCTGACTGGATTTCAGGGGAAACTGAGGCTGAGGAGGGAGACTTGATAGGCAGCTCACTTCCTTCTGCAGCCCTCACGCTGGGTTCTAGGAGACTAGATTGAAGGCTCAGCTTCTTCTGAACTCTCTAGGCCATCTCCTGTTTCTCTAACCCAAGAAAGAGTTCTTGCCTCTCTTTGCCTTCCCATTGCACGGATGAGGAAACTGAGGTCCAGGGAGCAGAAGGATCAGTGGACTCAGAATTTCCCAACCAAGCTTTGACTCTCTTCCCAGAGGACCCAAGACCCTCTCCCCCAAATCATTCCTTCCCATCGCACACATATTTCTAACCTGTCTCCAGGTCCCTGCCCTACTCCCCAGGGCCTGGCCTTGAGTCTTGAGGACTGCTTCTAGAAAGAAGGGCTCTTTCTATTAATAGTCTAACCACCATCCCTGTCTTTGGGGTGGGCCAGGTGGAGAGGTGGGGGAGCCAGTGTGATTCTGGGAGGCCCCCTTCCCAGCCCCTTCTCTCCTGCTCCTCCCCTGGGAAGCCCACTAAGGCTGAGGAAGCATGGAGGGGGCAGCCAGGTGTAGGGGTGAGTGGGATTACGCAACAGCTGCTAGAGAACTAGAGGCAAAAAAGGCAGCCGCAGAAACGCTGAGCACTGCAGCCTGACCCCGCCTCCCTCGCAGCCCCCGGGGCTGAGCCGCTCTCCAGGGTCTTCATTCCTGCCCCAGGGTGTGGCCAGGCACCTTGCCACATGAACCGTGGTGATGCTGTTAATGACCTCCTGCGTGGAGCCACCCTACGCAGTCTTACCCCAGCTTGGGCCAGTGGACGAACCCCTTTTAGACCAGGCCCTAAGGCTGCTGCCTGGTACAGTAAAAGCAGGCATGTGTGGGGGTGCTGGGGTGGGTGTTAGTACCTAACTCTGGCACATACGTTCTTGCCCACACCACAGTGTCTCTGTCCACTGCAAGGGCTAATGCTGACCCCAACTCAGACTGAGGGGAGTGAGCTGGCTGGGCTCTGCCCCAAGGGGCAACTGCTCTGGTGGGGCATGTAGACTGCCAGGACCAGGGCTTAGCCCTGAGTCCGATGTCCCCACCTTCCCTGGCAGAACAGAGTGGGAGAGAGGACCCTCCAGGCTCTGGGTTACACAGGCTCTGCAGAGCCAGCCCCAGAGGCTCCCATGGGAGCCATCACCCCCTTCCCAGCCTCCAGGACTGTGTCCCAGCCATCTGTCCTCAGGGGCATTACTGTCAGCCACCCACCTCCCCGTCCCCCCATGGGAGGGCCTACCTGAAGGATGGGAGGATGCTATCATAGTAGTACCAAGTGGCCGTCAGGTAGGCCCGGCTCGCGTCGGTGGAGTAGAGGCGCCATGCCGCCTGGTGGTGTGGGAGGAAGCGAAGGAGGTGTTGGGGGACCCGGCATTGGAGAGGCCTCTCAGCCCCCAACCAGCCCTCTGCCCCCACAGAGAACCCAGGCCTCAGGCCAGTTGAAGGGTATTCAGAGCCAGAGGCTTGTTCCAACTCCACAGCCACCAGCAAGATCAGAAGGAGGCCTGGGGTGAAAAGATTCCCAGGGTGATACACAGTCAGCCTCAGAGCCAGAGGCCTTGGACTGTGGGAGTTAAGAGCTGGGGTTTTGCCGTCAGGCAGAAGTGGGTTTCCAATTCCAGCTTTGCCACCTACTTGGGTGGACAATTAAATAAAGCTGCAGAGCCTTACGTTTCTCATCTGTGAAATGGACACAGTACAACTTGCCTAACAGGGTGGTGGGGGCCTCCCAAGTGACACTCGTGGCAAAGAACCCACCTGCCAATGCAGGAGACCTAAGAGATGTGGGTTTGATCCCTGGGTCAGGACGATCCCCTGGAGGAGGGCATGGCTACCCACTCCAGTATTCTTGCCTGGAGAATCCCCATGGACAGAGAAGCCTGGCAGGCTACAGTCCACAGGGTCTCAAAGAGTTGGACATGACGGAAGCGACTTAGCAGGCATGCAACAAGGCTGTGAGGACTAAATGGGAATGCCAAGTACAGTGCATGGCACATAGTAGGCACTTAATACCAAGTTTCCCTATTAATCACTCCTGTTATGTCCAGTNCTCCAGTATTCTTGCCTGGAGAATCCCCATGGACAGAGAAGCCTGGCAGGCTACAGTCCACAGGGTCTCAAAGAGTTGGACATGACGGAAGCGACTTAGCAGGCATGCAACAAGGCTGTGAGGACTAAATGGGAATGCCAAGTACAGTGCATGGCACATAGTAGGCACTTAATACCAAGTTTCCCTATTAATCACTCCTGTTATGTCCAGTCCCCACAGCTGATATATATTTATTCATTGTGTGTTTGATTAATGTACTTCTCTCTCCTTAGTCTGTAAGCTGTCTTGGTCAGCACTGTATCCTCTGGCACACGGTGGGTGCTCTGCAATGTCTGGGGAATGAATACTGACTAAATGAATTATTATTACTAAAAATAACCCTACCCCATTCTTCCCAGCTGCCTGCCACTGCCCATGGGATTGAGGAGAGGAGGAAAGAACATCAACTACCAGGCCCNACACGGTGGGTGCTCTGCAATGTCTGGGGAATGAATACTGACTAAATGAATTATTATTACTAAAAATAACCCTACCCCATTCTTCCCAGCTGCCTGCCACTGCCCATGGGATTGAGGAGAGGAGGAAAGAACATCAACTACCAGGCCCTTAGCATCCATGAAGTTGCTGGGTCTCCTCTGCAGCAGCAGGGATGAGGGTCAGACAAGAGGAAGGACTATCTCTCTCCCCCCAGGTAAAGAGAAGAGTCAGTAGGGACTTGGAGTGAGTGGGGTGATCAGCAATGGCAGGTGCTGGGCAGGAGGAAGCAGAACTGGATCCTTCTTTAGATGCATCTTGTCCTTAAGGGCCAGCCCACTGCTGACCTCACTGGCCAGGCACCCTCCTAGGACGAGAATATTTTTACTTCCTGCTTGCCTAGTCCCTTGGATTGGGCTGGGGAGCAGCTGCCAAAGCTGTCTCATTAATTATGGGCACCACAATACCAGCTGTCTCTCAGTACAGCCAGTGCCAGCCACCTGCCCCTACAATGCCCCTTGGAAGGCTAGTTCCCAGGGGACAGCAGCCATTGTGCCCCAAGGGATGCTGAGAAGGCAAAGTTGGGCTGGTGGCTGGAGATAACAGAGATGGGGGAGGGGGTTCCACCCTGGGGAGGAGAGATAAGGGGGTGTTAAGCCAGACCTGGGCTGAGGGGCTCAGAACAGGAGAGGTGAGCTGTGCCAGTGTTCCTAGAACTATTGGGTTGGCTGAAAAGTTCCTTCAGGTTTTTCTGCACCATCGGCTGGAAAACCCAAATGAACTGTTTGGCCAGCACGATATTTCCCGCAGGAGTTTCTCTTGCTCAAGGCTGTTACAGGGTCCCCAAAATTCAGAGCACTTGCCTCAGCCCAAGTACCACGGGAATGCCTCAGACAGTGGAACAAACAGCCCACGTACTCCTGCTTTCTTCCCACCCCTCTGGGTGTTCCTTCTCTGCCTCCTTGGCTGGCTCAGCTCTGCCCTCCCAGTCACTAAATGCTCAGGTTCTGTAAAGCTCAGCTCTAAACCATCTTTTCTTCTTTGCTCTGCCTGCTGGGCAAGCACCTCCATGCCCAGGGCTTCATTACTGTCTGCACACACGGCCTCGCACATTACTCACCGCAGGTGCACACCACTAACTACATCAGCTGCCTCCTCCACAGCCCCCACCCACCCAGGGCTCAGAGGCTCCGCAGACTCTTCACGTTCCAGCCAAACTCACTCTTCATGCCCCAAGTCACTCTTTAGTGAGGAGGGTCATCAACCCTCCAATCAGGCAAGCCAGAAACCTAGAAGTCACCCTGACATCTGCCTCTCCCTCACTCCTGATACTGCTAATTTCACCTCCTAAATGCAGAGTCTGCCCATTTCTTTCCATCTCATCTGCTGCTACCCTAGTCCAAGTCACCTGCCACCCCTTTTCACCCAGACTGTTGCTGGAGCCTCTTCTCTGGTCTCTCCACTCACACAGGTCACCCTCCAATCCACGCAATACTTTTCAAAACAGATTTGATCATTATCACCCCTTCATCCTGCTTCATACCTATCAATGGATCCTCACTGTTATTAGGAAGACGTTAAATTTCTCTTTCTGACCTCAGATCTGGGCCTCACCCACTGAGCCAAACCCTTCCACTGTACACTCCTACTTGAGCTTTCTGTTCCAGCCTCA
This sequence comes from Neotragus moschatus, assembly GCA_006410615.1. NCBI lineage: Eukaryota > Metazoa > Chordata > Mammalia > Artiodactyla > Bovidae > Neotragus > Neotragus moschatus. The sequence goes on along the minus strand of SJYA01000455.1, from coordinate 625,625 downwards.
CTAGATTCTTTCCCGTTCATCAAACGCACCCTACTCCCTTTCACCACAGGACCTTTGCACATGCCATTCCCTTACCTCAAAGGCTCCCTCCTTCACCTATTCACCTAGCTAACTACCCATCCTCCAGCTCTCTGCTCAAGTGTCAGTTTCCCAGGGCAGTCATCCCTGAGTTTCCCTTCGAGGTCAGGTCAGGCCAAGCCCCAGCTAAATGCTCTTCAAAGAACCATTTCTTTCTTTCAAGGTGTTTTTCTTGGTTGCAGTTATAACATTCATTTGTGGAGATGCTGGTGGGATGAATTAAGGTGTTGGGAGGAGAGCAGGCTTCCTGATGGCTGCACCGCTGATGGGTGGCAGGACTGGGTCTCCCCCTGGGGCCTAGGTCCAGTCTCTACTCCCCTTCAGGCCGTGCAGAGCTGGGGCTGCAGCTGGGCAGTGGGCCAGCTCTGGCTAGCTCTGAACTGGGCATGCAGAAGACGGAGAAGTTTCTGACAATCTTAGCCAGCCTCCTAGCTCTGTCCCTCTGTCCCTAACCTGACATGTGGCTCCAGAAAATTCCCTCTGAGTGGAGTCATGGTTGTGAAGTGGGACACAAGAGTCGGCATACAGACCTGACACACCAGTTCAGCTCAGGGGCTTCCTGGGGCCCTGTACCTGGATAAGGTTGGCTGCTGGCATCCTCCGCTTCTCAAAGTGCTTCTGTCTGTGCTGCTCCTGCACCTTCAGGGCAAAGCCAGAGCCGAGGATGCCCTAGGGCCACAGGCATGATTGGAGGTGGCACAGCCAAAAGCTTTAAAGGTACCCCTACTGCTGCCCATCTGAGGTGTCTCCCCAGCCCATGCAAATGCTGGACAGGGGCTCAGCAGGCTCTCTCCCCAGGAACCCCTCCCCTAGGCTGGGCCATCCTAAGTGAAGGGGGACTCACGGCAGGCAAGGCAAAGAAGGAGATGCCCAGTAAGGCGAAGCCAGCAGCCAGGACCCTGCCCAGCCACGTGTGTGGCGTCTTGTCACCATAGCCGATGGTTGTCAGTGTAATCTGGGGACACAAACAAATTACCTGCAGGGCTGGTCAGGGGGTCCACCCACAGGAGATTCCTGGGGCACAGGGAGGTGGGAGCCTGATCGTGAGGAGGCCCTCCATAGTTGCCCATAGGAACTGGTCATAAGGACTTGTCACAGGGGCTGGTTTCTAATCAATAGATTCTCCCCCTCCCCCTTGCTGATGGGGAGAGGGGTAGAGGTCACAAGGGCTTGATGTAGGGAACTAGAAGGGGGCATAAGCTGGTCCACTGGGGGAAGCTGAGGGACTAACACAGGGGCTGGTCACAGGATTTGGGGTCACAGTGATCAGGCCAGGGAGGGTCCCAGGGAGAAGTGCGGCCCTGCACAGACCCTCACGCACCGTCCCCCACCAGAGCGAGTCGGCGTAGGAGGAGAAGTCGGAGTTGGCATCCTTCTCGGCCAGATAGACCAGGAAGGAGGCGAAGATGAGCACCAGGAACCCGATGTACCAGGCGGTGATCAGCTCCTGTGGGGGCAGCAAGGGATGAGACCACCCACCTGGCACAGGTGGGGAAGTTGACGGCTCCCAGAACGGCCTATGGGAGGTGTTCGGAACGGGGTAAGACTACCCACCTCTCGGAAGTCCCTGGTGGCCGCTCTGCAGGCCTTTGTTTCTCAGCAACTCCCTTCCAGGAGACCCTGCCAGCCTTTCGGGCAAGCCAGGTCCTCACAGAACCTCAGAGCATGCCCCGCCCCGGCCCCGCCCTTGACCCTCCAGCTTCCAGGCTCAGGTCTTCGCCCACTAGCCCACCTTGCACTGCTCCCCACTTTCAGGCTTCCTTCCGACCCCACATCCGGTCCCACCGCAGCTCCACCCTCAGACCCCGCCCCAGGTCACCACTTCGCTATTAAACGTAGACCCCTAAACCCAAAAGCTTCTGCCTTTCAGGCCCCGCCTCCTGGCCTGGTCCCGAACGCCCCCTGACCCCGCCCCTGCCCGGCCCGCCCTAGCCCCGGTGGGCTAGCTGGAGCTGGGTCCCTAGTCACCCCTAAATCCCCAACTCCGCCCCCGGCTCCGCCAGGCCCCGCCCCTGCCGCTCCAGCTCCGCCCCGACACGCCCCTCTCCCTCACCCCCAATCCCCGCCCAGCCTCACCTTGCTGTGCGCGTAGACGACCGAGCCCAGCAGCTTCCAGGTGCCACCGCGGCGGTCCATGCGCACCATGCGCAGGATCTGCAGGAAGCGCATGCTGCGCAGAGCGGACGTGGCAAAGATGTTGCCCTGCGTGCCCGCGGCGATGACGGCCACCGAGGCCACGAACACGATGAAGTCTGCAGAGGCGGGGAGTGGGGCGAGGTCACGGCCAGCGCCAGAAAGCCCACTTGCCCCCTGCCTGGACCCGAGGCTGAGGGTTGGGGGGGGGGTTGTTCCTGGGGCCCGAGAGGGCGACTGGGAGGGTCCGTTGAATCTGTGTCACTAGCCAGGGTCCTGGTGTCAGGGTGACAACCCTGCGGTTTGGGGTCAAAGATCAGGTGCGGGAGGCATAGGACCATTACCGATGACGCAGAAGGGTTTTCTGGCAAAGCGGAAGCGGCCCTGCCATCCTCGGTAGCGGCAGCAGCATCCAGCAGACCAGACGCGGATGATGTACTCCAGACCAAACACGACGATCATCACGAATTCCTGTGGGACCGGGGGCCTGAGTTCTGGTCCCACTCTTCAGGCCCCGGGCCTAGATCATACAGCACCCACCCAGAATTTCCTCAGCCTGCCTCTCCTGGAGATTCGTCCGCCTGGATGGACCTGGGGAGACTTCCGGAAGGCAAGTGATTTCTTCCATGTCTTCCAGAGAAACTGAAAGCTCAAGTCTGTCCCCTGTTGCTGTGCCCATGAACTGTCTGAGTTTTTCTGCTCCTCATCCCCCTCCCAGCCATCTCAGCCTCTGTAACTCTGACCAGGTGACACAAGGGGTGTTTGTCGGTCACAGTGCCCCTCTGAAGTGCTTCTGTTTAGGGGTTAAAACCAGGTCCCATAGGGGTGGCATTAGCAGCTTTGATCCTGAGAAGGAGTGGGCCTCCTCTCCCCTTCTCTGGGCCCATCATAAGCCTTAGTATAGAGACAGGAGCTCTCCCAACACCTGCTTTAAAAGCAGGGGAGCCCTGTGAGTTTTATGGCAACCTGTAAAGCCCTCTGGGCTTTTATGAAGCTCAGAGAAGTACAGCCACCATGTCAGGGAACACAGCACAGCAAGCCACTCTCTGAGACATGCCATGTGAAGCCTCACTTGCCCTTCACCCTCAGCCCAGAGGCGCTACCCACACACACAGCCTCCCTCAGACCCAGACTCCAGCACTCACTAAGATGAGGAGACACTCATTGGCAAGTTCCTGGTGCTCCTGGATAGTGGACAGCACGGACAGCACCAGGCAGCTGAAGACCAGCAAAAATCTACAATAGGAACATGAAGGAGAGGGTTAGATGCTGGATGGACAGGGCAGCTGAGGAGCCTCTGGCAAGGGGTTGCAGAGGAGGAGAAGGAGGAGGAAGGGAAGAAGGAAGAGGAGGAGGGGGAGGAAGAGGATGGGGAGGGGAGGAAGAATTACTGGGAAGTAATCTGGAAAGCGGACTAAGAATCAAAGTTCCCTGGAGTTGTGGCTCTGTGCTGGACCTCAAAGGGAGAAGCCCCCAAGCTCCAGGTGGCTGGGCTCACAGACAGCTTGCAATCCTCTCAACTGCCCTTATTGCACCCACAGCTCCCGGAGGTGGCCACTAAGCTGTGGCAGGCAGGTCTGTCTGGGCTGGCAGAGAGGAACCCAGGAACCCCATCCTTCCTTATGAAGCATAGCTTCATCCGCAGCATGAAGACAGCTGCTTCTGCCTTCGTGGGTTCATATGAAACTAAATACTGAGCCAGCTATGGAAGGAAAGGGCATCGGGGAAGACAGATAGGGAGGGGAGGACGCAGGGGGGAGGCGGTGTTGGGAGGGCAATCGGGCATCGGGGGCCATGCCACGGAGGCCTGCAAATCCCCACAGGGCAGTGGGGAGCTACTGAGTGGCCCAGAACCAGACATTTAGAAATGGAAGGAACTTTAGAATCCAGCTCATCTGATTCACGATGAGCTCATGAATTAACCTCAATTGCACACATGAGGAAACTGAGGCTCAGAGTGGGAAAGGGAGTCACCCAAGGTCACCAGGATATCCAGGACAGAGATGAGATGACAGTCAGAGTTCCTAACTTCCCGGTGGATGGTTAGAGGGGAAAGGACATGAGGAGTGAACACGTGAGGGAAGCTAGGATGTGGGGGCACAGGCCGCAGGTGCAGCAAAAGGCAACGAGGCTGGCCTCCCGGAAGCGCTCCTCCTTTGGATGGGGGTGTCCCGCCTGGAAGAGACTCCTGAGGGAATGCGTTTCTCCGGAAACGCTTGACCCACAGCCTAGCCGAAATGTTCCCAGAGTGCCCCCACCTGGGACAGCTGCCATTGCACTCTGCCTGAAACGCCTCACCATCAGAGCCTGAGGAAATGCTCCCCTCAAGCTCCCCTCACCCCAATGCTCCTGCTGGGGGAGCCCCCATCCCACCGTCAGCTCAGAACCCCCCTCCCTGTGCCTGCCTCCCAATCACTGTCTGTGTGTGTGCATGTAAAGTTGCTTCAGTCACGTCTGACTCTTGGCAACCCCATGGACTGTAGCCTGCCAGGCTCCTCTGCCCATGGGATTCTCCAGGCAAGAATACAGAGTGGGTTGCCGTGCCCTCCTCCAGGGGATCTTCCCAACCCAGGGATCGAACCCATGTCTCTTATGTCTCCTATCATTGGCAGGCAGGTTCTTTACCATGAGTGCCAGCTGGGAAGCCCCAGGTCACAGTCAACAGCATTTTATTTGTGTTCCTCTTTCATCAGCGTTTGCCTGCAATGAAGGAGACCAGGGTTCGAAATCTGGGTTGGGAAGATCCCCGGCAGAAGAAAATGGCAACCCACTCCAGTACTCTTGCCTGAAAAATTCCATGGACAGAGGAGCCTGGTAGGCTATAGTCCATGGAGTCACAAAGAGTCAGACATGACTGAGTGACTTCACTTTACTTTTTCATCACAGCGGGAGCATGGGCTCCGAGTCACAGACCCAGGTTCAAATTCCAGTCCTACGGTGTGTGAGACCTGAGAATGTCACCTTCTCTGAGCCAGTCTTGTCATCTGTGAAGTCAGGGCAGATGGGGTGGGGTGCAGAGACATAGGAAGGGCAGAGCTCCACCCGGCCCACTTACACCTCCATGGGCCGGGCTCCCAGCCTGCTCGGAGGGCGGGGACAGAGCCTCAGCCCAGCGCCCACCCAGGGAGGAGGCAGGTGGCAGATGTCATAAAGGGCTTTGGAAGAATGAGTGAGGAAGAGGCCTCCGTGGCCAGTTCCAGGCAGGAGCTGAGTCAGCGAAGACGTGGGGCACAGGGAGAGGTGGGGGAGAGCACCCGCTCCTCATGTTCAATAATTAACCACAGAAAACACAGGTAAACCCAGTGCCACATCCACCAGGAATGGGCTCAGGGGCAGAAGGTCCCCCAGAAGTCATCCTATCCCATCCCCTCCTCTGGGAAGGGATGCAGCCAAATCGCGATGGGCTTTCACCCCAGCCCTGGACAGAAATCCTTCAGTCACATCGCTCGGCTGATTTCAGAGCCTCAGGTAATAAACAGGTCATGTTTAGGGCTTCACACTCAGTGTTTCAATAGTTTTCTTTCCTCAACATTATGTTTTCCATGTCGAGAGTGACACATCTCTAACATGTCCACTTCACAATAGGTTAAGTGAAAAAAGCAGATTATAAAACCTCAAAGCAATGTGATTCCAACTTTTTAAGTATAGATGTTTTTTTTATATATTAATACAAACCAAGAGTCAGCAGGGCTGGTCTCCGGATGGCAAAATTAAGAGTGATTTGGCTTTTGTTTTGCTTTCTGCTTATCTTCATTTCCTGATATTTTTAAAGAATAAACATGACTGTTCAGGTAACAAATTAATATCAGTTTTTAAATGCGGCAACTTCCCTTGTGATTCAGTGGCTAAGACTCTGTGCTCCCTATGCAGGGGGGCCTGGGTTCGATCCCTGGTTGGGGGAACTAGATCCCACCTGCTATAATTGAGAGTTCCCATGCCACAACTAAGACCTGGCTCAGCCAAATAAATACATAAATATAAACAGTAAATATTTAATTCATTTCCTTAAACATACCAACGGGGGCAGGGGAGAACCCTTCAAATTCTGTCCCCACCCCTTTACCACAACAGCCTTGGCCACTTAGCAGGTGTGGGGGTGTGGCAGCCTCTCCCCCGAGTCCAGCTCGCCTGCCAACAGCCTGCTCAGCGTCTCTTCTCGGATGTCTAGAGGCTTTTCAAACCCAACATAATGTCCAAAAACAAACTCTCATTTGCCCTAAAATCTCCCCATCTCAGGAATGGCACCATCTCCCATCCAGGGGCTCAGGCCAACGATCTAAGAGCAACCTTTGACTCTTCCTTTCCCTCACCCTCCACATGCCATCCTGTAGCAATTTCTATTGGCTCTACCTGCAGAGTTGTAGCCCTGGACTCACTAACCCCCATCATCTCACCCTTGACAGGTCTCCCTGCCTCCGCTCTGGCCCAACTGGAACCCTCTTCAGAGCAATCAGTAAGATTTTCCTACAAAGCGAAGCCAGAAACTCCTCAGAATGCCTCCTCCTCAGAACTCTCCCCTGACTTCCCATGGCACTTAGAGGGCAGCAGTCGCATTCTTCAGCGTGTCCAGCAAGGCTCTGAGAGATCCGGTCCCACCCAGCCTTAAACTTGATCTGCCTCTTTGCAGTCCCTCCATCAGGCGCTCTACCTTCCTGCCATTCCTGGAACACATCAAAAGCTTTTCCACCTCCAGGCTTTGCACTTGTCTGCTATTTCCTCTGCCTATTTATTGCTCCCATTCTCCTGTAGATCTCTACTCAAACATCTCCTCCATGGAGAGGTCTTCTCCAACTACCCCCTCCCCAGAGTAATGGCCCCATCTCCCCCCACCTGACTCTGCTTTTATTTTTTCATAGACTGAATAAGTGCACAGCAGAAATTCAGCTTAAACAAACGTCAAAACATTGTGTCACCAAAGCCCCCAGTCTGCACCCACTGAAGAGGCTCCCAAAGCCCTAAGCACATCCATCGCCAACACAGTGGGCTCCCCAGCAGCCTTCCTGAAAAAGGAAGAGAAGGTGAGTCTCCATCCTTGACCAGCTCCATTTAGTAGACGCTGTTTTATAAACCCGTGAACTTCGCCTCTCCAGCCTTCACACACTGGCAGGGGATTAGATGCTCAATACAGTTGAACAGATACATTTAGTCTGACAGCGAACATCTTGTATTCCAGGCAGCTAAATAATTATCCTCATCTTCCAGATGAGGAAATGGGGCCCAGGGAAGGACATACTTACGCAAGATTACTCAGTGAAGTCAAGGCAGAGCTAGGGCCCTGGCTGCTGTGGCCTTCCTGAGGGGTTCTCACACAGACACCCACCCTTGGGACAGCAGAGGGAGATCATGTCTGGAGCTTAGGAGTAGAGGAGACAGAGAGAAGTCACCCTGAGCTGGAGTCTGATTGTATCTGCCAGAATCAGTCTTTGACTTCATTCATACAACAAAAGACTGTCTAAGGATTGTCTCTGGCCCCCTTCTGAGGCTTCAGTTTCCCCATCTACAGAGTATAGATGGTACACAGGAGCTGGCTGGCTGGGACTCTCTACAATCTCCCCAGCAGAGAGGCCAGACGGGCAGCTACATCCTGGAGCATCTTTGTCCAGCATGTCTAGCTGCATCTCGGGCCCCCATTCTCCCAGCCAATCAGGCAGAGTGGAGACTGGTGGGTGCTGCCAGATTGGTTCTCCCTGAAATGGTGAAATGAAAGTCACTCAGTTGTATCCAACTCTTTGCGTGCAACCCCATGGACTATACAGTCCATGGAATTCTCCAGGTCAGAATCCTGGAGTGGGTAGCCTTTCCCTTCTCCAGGGGATCTTCCCGACCTGGGAATCAAACCAGGGTCTCCAGGATTGCAGGTGGATTCTTTACCAACTGAGCTATCAGGGAAGTCCTGGCTGGGGATTATTGTGAGACCTGTCGAAAGCCTTTCTGCCCAACCCACCCATTCTGTGACTATGCCATTCATTCAGGAGGGCAGCAAGGAGATCAGGGGTGAATAAGTGAATGGTTTCCTTAGATACATTGTTCTCAAAGTAGAGTGGGCAGCAGAATTACCTGGAGGGCTTATTCAAATACTGATTTCTGGGCCCCATTTCTAGAGCATCCGATTCTATGAAGTGGGGCCTGAAAGTATGCTTTCTACAAAATTCCTGGGTGTTCTAATGCTGCTCCCCCAGGGACCACACTTAGAGAGTCACTAGGTTAGTGAATGGGAGGGGCTATGGCTGACTCAATTATTAGCCAACTCAAGGCTTTTTATTTTATTATTTTTTAAAAATATTTATTTATTTGGCTGCACTGGGTCTTAGTGGCGGCATATGGAATCCTCAATCTTCATTGCACATGTGGACTCTTTAGTTGCAGTACGTAGGATCTAATTCCCTGACCAGAGATGGAATCTGGGAACATGGTACTTCGACACTGAACCACCAGGGAAGTCCCAAGGCCTTTTAAACAACTGTAATTGTTGCCTTTTCCCCTCACCCCAACACCCCTGTTTTCCTGGCCTTCCTCAAATTACTGCCAGGGAAACAGCCACAGAGCAAGGAGGAGGGGTAGGAAAATCCTTCTGGGGAGGTGGGTTTCATACTAACCTCATTTAACCCCAGTTCGCTGTATGACCCCATAACTGTGCCTCCTAACCAAGGCTTCCTATTGGCCAGACACTGAGCAGAGCCCTCCACGTGCATATTCCGAACCCCTCCTCCCAGCCCCACAGTCATCACAGCTCATTAGCGAGGAGGAAACAGGCTCACAGAGGTGTACAGTGATGGCTATACAACTCTGTGACTACATTAAAAACTCCTGAATTGTGCACTTTTAAAGGGGACAAGTGGATGTGGTATGTGAATTACATCTCAATAAAACTGTTGTTTAAAATGAAAAAGGGACTTTCCTGGCAGTCCAGTGGTTAAGACTGTGCCTTCCAATGCAGGGGATGTGAGTTTGATCCCTAGTTGGGCAGCTAAGATTCCACATGCCTTGTAGTCGAAAAACCAAAACATAAAAATAACAGAAGCAATATTGTAACAAGCTCAATAAAGACTTCAATAAAAAATAAAAGGAAAAATGATTTTTAAAAAAAGAAGAAGAAAGAAAGGCATACTAGGTTGTTCAAAACCATAAGGCTGGGACCTGAACCCAAGTCCACTTGGACCATCACACCATAGTACCTCTCTGGGCCCTAGGCACCCTGTCTGCAGTATGAGGTGAGAAGTGTTAGTCTTAGGATTCCCCAGTGGTGGGCAGAAGGGAAGGGTCAGCCGTGAACTCAGTTCCAGACTCTCTGGGGATGTCCCCGGAGAGGCAGATCCTCAGAGGCTGGAGAGACAGGGATGTAGAAGGTGGGAGGGCTGAGAGGGTAGAGTCAAGCAGCAGAAAAGAGGCTAGCGCCTCACCTCTCAGAGCCGCATTCACTTAAGAAATGTTCTTTGCCATCTACACCCAGTCAGGTTCATTGTAAAGCCTGAAATGAATCATATAGGACTCCTCCCCGAACCAAGAAATTAACAAGTGTAACATACTGGTGACAAGATAGACAAGGGGATGACAGTGTGCCCAGGGGCTTGGGGGAAGCTCACGATGGCTTGAGCAGAGCCAAAGTGGAGGGGTCCGTGAAGACTTGGAGGAGGTGACAAGGCCAGCGGCAGTGCACCAAGCAGAGAAAGCGCTATGTGTGTGCAGCAACAGAGATGTGGGAACCCGTAGGCAGTCCAGCGTGGCCAGTAGTGCTGGCAGGTAGGGGCCTCAAATGAAGGGGCAGAGGACAAGCCAGAGAGGACCGGATCCAGGCACCCTCAGGCCCTATGAACATGACCTAAAGGCAGTGAGGAACCACTGAAAAGGTTTTTGCTTTTTAAACACTTTCTTTATAAAAAGATGTATTTGGTTGGCTGTGCCAGGTCTTAGTTGCAGCATTTAGGATCTTTAGTTGGGCACTGGGACCTAGTTCCTTGACCAGGAATCAAACCTGGGTCCCCTGCATTGGAAGTCTAGAGTCTTAGCCACCGGACCACCAGGGAAGTCCCTGAAGAATTTTAAGAGGGAATGACATGGTCTGATTTGTGTTTTAGGACCACCACTCAGGGGCAGTAGGGAGCACGGATTACAAGAGGTGAGATTGATCAGGATAAGCAAGTAGGAAGCTCCACAATCATTCAGGTAAGAGACGCTGGTAGCAGCATGTAAGTGGATGGACTGGAGAAAGTAAGTAAGACTTGGTGATTAATTGGAAATGGGACAATGAAAGAGAATGACTCATATTTCTGGTTTGGGGACTGGATGGATGAAGGACAGAACTGAGATAGGAGAGCCTCGTGGAGGAGTAGATGTGGGGGTGATGAATTCTGTTTTGGACATGTTGAGATGCAGAAGGCTGGGTAAATACTCTGGGTATGAAGGCAGAGACCTGAGCCGGAAATGTGGACCTGGAGTACATCAAGGGAGAGATGGTGACAAGAGGCAAGATTGAGACAGTCCAGAGGGCGTGTGGAAAAGGTACAGGAGGACCCAATGGATCCCCAGCAACTCAGAGGGAGGAGGGACCCTCCACCAGACTGGAAAGGAGCAGCNAATGTGGACCTGGAGTACATCAAGGGAGAGATGGTGACCGAAGACAAGAGGCAAGATTGAGACAGTCCAGAGGGCGTGTGGAAAAGGTACAGGAGGACCCAATGGATCCCCAGCAACTCAGAGGGAGGAGGGACCCTCCACCAGACTGGAAAGGAGCAGCGGGTAAAATGGGAGGGAAACCAGAAGACAGGTGCCAAGCCAAGAGAAGAAAGTGTTTCAAGGAGGGAGTGGACAACAGTGTCCAATGCTGCCAAAGAGGTCAAACAAGATAAGACCTGAAAAATGTCACTGGATTTGGTGACATGTTGGTCACTGGGTACCTTGGCAAGGGCAGCCACAGATGGAGGGTAGGGCCAGAGCAGGTCTCAATGGGTTAAGAAAGGGAGAGGAACAGTGACAAGGTAGAGACAGTGGAGGTTTAGCTATTTAAAGAAGCTTAACTGCAAAGTGTAGAAGCTGCAATTGGTAGCTGGAGAAACACACAGAGCACAGGGAATACGCCAGTGCTCTTTTCACTGCTGCTGTTTTAAGATGAGAGAGGCAGAGTGGAAGGAGCCAGGAGAGGGGGAGAAGTTAAAGATGTGAGAGAGACAGAGTGATCAATGGAATGACGTCTGCAGGGCAACTGGGAGGCTGGGATCCAGAGCAGAAAGGACCCAGCCAGTTTCTAAGGTGACAGGCGAGAAGGGGGAGAGACCAGGGGACAGGAGATTGGGGGTCAGATGGGGGAAGCCCAGAGATCCCTCATCAGGGGATTTGACTTTCTCCGGGAAGAGGAGGCCAGATCAACTTCTCAGTAGGGAGCAGGGTCGGTGGGGGTCTGAAGAGGTGGATGAGGCTTGAAACCCCAGGTGTGGAGGATGGGAAAGGGAGCTGCCCANTTGGGGGTCAGATGGGGGAAGCCCAGAGATCCCTCATCAGGGGATTTGACTTTCTCCGGGAAGAGGAGGCCAGATCAACTTCTCAGTAGGGAGCAGGGTCGGTGGGGGTCTGAAGAGGTGGATGAGGCTTGAAACCCCAGGTGTGGAGGATGGGAAAGGGAGCTGCCCAGGCCCTGGAGAGGGCTCCAATGGGAACACAGGACCATCATCCCCAAAGGTGAGGGTGGGAGAAAAGACCCTGAACGTCGCAGATGCTCTACACATGCATGGTTGGTTTGGGTTGGGTTGGGCCTTTTTTGATTTTCAGAGCTTGATGACCCTGAGGGAAAAAGGAGCCTGTGTGGGATAATGGACCCCCACCCCCGCCCCCATCCTCCCCACAAGGCCAAAGTAAATGCTGTTCCAGACCCCAGTCCTCCCTTCCCCGAGGGCCTCCTTCCTTCCTTTCCTCTCTCCAGTGTCCCTCCTCCCAGACTGAGCCCTGCCAGGGTCTGCTGCCTGCCTGGCCACCAACTGGCTCTCTCCTTTCTTCACCTGGCTTGGGGGGGGGGAGCGGGGTGTCACCCTTCCCTTGTCCTCCAGACCAGGATCACAGAGGCAAGGTTCTGTCCTCCCTGGGCTGGGGGATGCTGGGGCCAGTCTGTCCCCATTTATCCAAGGTTCCTGGAAGGCAGAGGTCATGTCCCCCACCACCTTCCAACAGAAAAGGGCTTCTTAAACCCCAAACCGGAGCTGATACTGCAGAAGGAACTTCAGCTAGGCCTGAGAGGCACTTCCTGATGGGGGTGCAGTGTGGTCCAGCGGCCCCAGCTCCTCTGGGGAGAACAGGCTCGATCTTTCTCTTGCAAGGGGATAAAGGGGAGGGGCAGTCAGCCACGCCCCAGAGAGAGGCTCTTTCCAAGAATCCTCAGGGGCTGGGACGAGAAGTTTTCCTGATCCAGCGATTCTAAATATGGCAAACGGAGCAAAAGCACGTGACCCACACCAAGGCTGCTGCTGCGGCCGCCACTTCTCTGGGCCAGAGGCCTGTGCTGGGGTTCAGGGAGAGGGGTGAAGCCTCCCTGGGGCCTCAGTTAGCCCATCTGCACCGAGAAGGTAGGGGACATCTCAGTGACAGCTAAAGTCCCTTCAGCCCCATAACTCTCCAGCCGTGGGGCAGAAGGGAAAAGGCTGGTCTTCAGCTAGTTGCAGAGTCTCTGAGGCTGTCCCTGGAGGGACGACAGCCGCCAGTGACAGTACAAACTATGAAAAACATGCGCCCTTTTGGAGGATCAATTAGAAAAGGCATTCCCTTCAGCCTAAAGAAATGATGAAAAGTTGACCCTTCCAAAATGACCTCATAAGAACCAGGCATCCCTTGCTCTGGGCTGGTCCACCTTTGGGCACAGGCTGGATTCAGCGCCACTCTCCCTCTCAGCCCAGCCCTTTGCATCATACAGGATGCACAGAATGTGGGGCAGCCTTGGAGATGGCCCCGACAGCCCTGGAAGGGCCAACCCCATGTGCTACCACACGACTTCATGCCCCTCTCCTGGCCACCAGGAGATGGACACTGGCCGGAGAAAGTCTTACCGCCAACCCCCGCCCCCATCTAGGTTGGGCTGAGCCAATCAGATTGTTTCTCTCAGGAATGGAATTAGGAACCACAGAAGCACATTGGCAGAGGTGCAGAGAGAAGTAGAGATGAGACTGCCCCTCCAGAGTCTCATCTCCCCCTCCCGACTCTGCAAAACCCAGATCTGCTTCCTGCCATGAAGCCTCTACGGATTCTTCCCTCTCCTTCTGGTAGGTGTTCTCCACCTCCACATGCCAATTTTTCTTGAGCCCGTGTGAAAGGTCTTGGTCCCACTGTGGTATGGAAGGTGGTGTCTTCTGGACAGGGTGTTTTAGTGAGTCACAGCTTCATCCTCTCGCACCTGGACCGGCTCCACATCTCCTGCGTGTGTATGTGTGTGCTCAATCGTGTCCGACTCTTCGCGACCCCATGGACTGTACCTGCCAGGCTCCTCTGTCTATAGGATCTTCCAGGTAAGAATACCGGAGTGGGTTGTCATTTCCTACTCCAGGGGATCTTCCCATCCCATGGACTGAACCTGTGTCTCTTGCATCTCCTGCATTGGAGGGTGGATTCTTTCCCACTGGGCCACATGGGAACCTCCTACTTGTTCTCCTGCTTCCCTCTCCCATGCCAGCCAGATGACCTGGCGCACCAGGTAAGTGCACTGAGCAACACATCAAGCAAGGGTGGGAACGAGGAGGGAAGAGGGGCTATCCATCTGTCCAGGGCTGGCCAAGCAGTGCAGACAACCCAAATAAACAGTGAGCACGGGCTCCCGAGCAGGCGGCCAGTGAGGTGAAAGCAAACTAAGGGGTGGAACACAGGCAGCCTGAATTTGGGAAATGAAAACAAGATGGCCAGTGGGAACTTCCCCCTGGTTCCACCTGAGCCACTCGTGTGAATTTGGGTGACTCAGTTTTACATGAGCTTGGCATCAGATTTCATTTGAAAAAAGGGCTTTCCTGCTTTTTTTTAAGTGTGAAATCCATCGACTTGCAGGCTCAGGCCCGAGCACCTTAGCATGGTTGCAAGGCAAGCCCTGCCCCACCTGACTCTCCACACTCAGTGCCCCACCTGGCACATGATATTCCATTGTTGCGGTTCATTGTTCCTCCACATCAGCAAGCAGAGCTTTCTCCCATCCTCACCTTTGCTCCTGCTGTATTTGTCCCTCCTCCAACCTGGCTGGGTGAGTGGAAAGCCCACGCTATGCTGCCTTAATCCCCCATTCCCACTGCTACATTCACCTCTATCATGGCATTTGCCTCAACATGTGAAAAGCACTCTTTGGGTCCCTGCCTCCTCCCACAGACCAAGAGCTGGTGGAAACCCTGTCCTTCTCGCCTTGAATGCCATGCTCCCAACTCAGAATGAGAGCTGGGTAAAAGCCTCCTGAAAGAGAGGACGAACCCCGCGCTGGACCTCTGACTGGTACCACCCACCTCCTCTGTGTGGCTGCTTCCATCTCCACACCTCAACCTTCCCTGCAGCAGATGGGATTCAGAGGGAACCTGAGCAGGCAGCAACACCCAGGAACCACAAAGTCCAGAGCCACAGAGCATTCACTCACTCACTCACTCACTATTGACTGTTTGCCATATGCCAGGCACAAAGATCAATAATGTCCTTGCCTTCATGGAGCTTACATTCTCATGGGAAAGAGACAGATAATAAATAAACAAGACAGTGTTAAAAATGTCAGATGATGCTGGAGAAAAATGAAGCCGGAAAGGGGGACAAAGAACATTGGTATGGGAGTCGGGAGCTGTTCTCCAGAGGGTGGTCAGGGAGAGCAGCACTGAGGTGACATAAGGGCAGAGACCTGAAGGAAATGAGGTGGTGAGCCACGCAGGTAGGTGTCAGAGAAGAAGGTTCTGAGCAGAAGGAAAGGCTAGTGTAAAAGACCTGTCCAGAGGGTGCCTGGTATGTTCCAGAACCATCAAGAAGGGAGTGCTCCCAGAGAGGAGTGAGGAAGTGGGGAGTGGTAGGCAGTGGAGGCAGGAAGCAGAGCATCCACTAGCTATCATGAGATTTGGGGCTTTTGGTCCAAGTGAGATGGGGAATTCTGAGCAGAAAATGACATGGTCTGACTTAGGTGTGCAAAAGACCATATAGGCTGTTGAGTGGAGAACAGACTATGGCAAGGTAAAGGGATGGGGGAGTGGGCTATGGCTTTTGCCCCTGCCTCGCATTGAGAAGCTAATGGTATATAATCCAAGCAAGAAATGAT
This sequence comes from Neotragus moschatus, assembly GCA_006410615.1. Classification (NCBI taxonomy): domain Eukaryota; kingdom Metazoa; phylum Chordata; class Mammalia; order Artiodactyla; family Bovidae; genus Neotragus; species Neotragus moschatus. The sequence goes on along the minus strand of SJYA01000455.1, from coordinate 610,171 downwards.
GGTGACTTGTACAAGGGGGAGTAGAGGTGACAAGAGGCAAGCAGATACTGACTATATTTTGTCACCAAACGATCCCTTAGGGTCAACCAATCCTCTCTTTAGAAATGGGAAACTGGGTTGTAAGGTAATGTTTTTTCTTCTCTTTCCGTAGAAGGACCCAGGCACCCACCCCTCATCCCCACCTTAAAATTTCCTTCCTCCGGGTGGCAGCCTGGCACCTGCCCCTGCTCTTCCTACTGTATGTGTCAGGGTGGCACTGGATTCAAGGATTACACAGGCCTCCAGCTGCTTGAGCCTGGCAGGGGTCAGGGTCACCTCTAAGAAGCTTCTGTCCTCTGAATCAGCAGAACTTGTGCAAAGGGGGAAGAGGGGAGGGAGGGAATAGTCAAAAGTGGGGAGAGAGCTGAGTCCCGCCACTTGGTTCTCAGCACTCCCAGAGCAGAGGGCACCAAGAGCTGACAGGGTGGAACAGGAGCTTCGGGGAGGGCTGGGCCCCCTGAGGAGGATGACCTGGGGAGTCCTGCAGACTCAGCCATTGAGGATCTCATCCACTGGGAGGCTGAGGGAGAATGATGGGAGAAGAGCGTTTGGATGCCTTTGCTGCTAACAAGCAAAGCAGCATGCAAACTCGCAGGCCACACCTGGGGCTGCTGGTTACAGCTGCTGCTCGGAGAGCCATGCTCAGATGGGAACCCCAAATCCAGGACCAGCCAGCCCAAATCCAGCAAGACTTGCTCCAGTGGGCTCGGCCAGCTGGGAAGGCCTGCTGAGTGACACTGGCCTGCTCCACGGTCAAGATGGAGGGCTGGCGAGGAGGGGCTTTAGGCTTTAGGCTGGAAGCGCGTGTGCAGACATCCCCGCAGTTTCCTTGGGTTTTAAGGGGAGAGGTTCTGACTGATTCAGAATCCCCTAAAAGGCAAGGGCCTGCGCAGTGGCTCTGAGAAAGGGGTCAGGGTTGGGGACAGCAGAAGGGGAGGCACAGGCTGTGGGCAGAGCTAGGAACTTGGATCAACAGGCTCTCCATTCTGGCTCTGCCCCACTCGGCTGAGGGAGTGAGAAGCTGTGTCTGAGTTTCAGTTACTCCTCAGGGAGAGGAGGGGGTTGAGGAAAAGTCTCCAAGAGCCCCCATTTTCTGCTGACCTATCTGCGACTGGTGATCTTGGCTTCCCAATGGGAAATGAATGAAGCTGCCCATCCTAAGAGACTTATAGAGACGCTGGAAGTGGAGGGTCTTTTACATTTCATTTGCAGGACACTCCTGTGTGTGGAAAATCTAGAGAGGCCTCCTTCAGCCTCCAAGGTGTGTTAGTTGCTCTGCTGCTGCTGTTGCTGCTGCTGCTGCTAAGTCGCTTCAGTCGTGTCCGACTCTATGCGACCCCATAGACAGCAGTCCACCAGGCTTCCCCGTCCCTGGGATTCTCCAGGCAAGAACACTGGAGNGGGCTCCGGCGATCCCTGGAAGGGGCGGGGCGTCGCCGACACCCAGCACCGCTAGCGGGAGGGGCGCGGGCGGCGCTCAGGCTCAGGTTACCTCCCTGCGGCCTCCCCCTCCCCGCCGGCTTCTTTTTCCGTTTCCAAATTAACAATTGAAAACGCTGCGGCCTGAAAGGCGAGCAGCGGGCCAAGCGGAAAGTGTGAAGGTGCTGCCGCATCCCCATGGACGGGGGCCGAAAAGGGGGCGCGACACCCTGACTGCCCACAGCTAGCCCCCCCCACTAAGGCCGCTTGCTGGGCACTGAGAGGTGCCAAGGCCCCTAAATCGGGTCCTGGACTGATCGGGCCCCTGGTACTGCTCTGGCCAGTGCTGTCGGACCCAGTGCCCAGCCTCAGGGTGGTGCCAGCCCTCGAAGAGGGTGGGGGGAGGCACTAGGGCTGGGTTACTACTCTTGAGGCTGAGTGCCCAGGAGGGGCAGCCCGGTGCCAAGCAGCACCCTCATCGCGCCGTCCTTAAGGGCTCCCAGAGTCAGATAGGTTCGCGGGTGAACTGATCAAACCAGGCATGTCACCTTCCAGAGACTCAGTTTCCTCATCTGGCAAATGGGGAGGGAAGATACACGGACCATAGGGAGCTGGTCGTGAGGACTAAATTAAATGAGAGGAATCATGAGGCTGGTTGATAATGATGATGCCATTGAGCCCCTGGCACTGCTCCACCTCTACCCACAGCCAGAGGAGCTGTCTACCAATGGGGAACATTGGAGCTGACAGGTCTTTCCCTCCCCTCGATTCTTTGGGACTTCCCAAAGCCCCACTTCCCAAAGACCCATGATAAAGAACTGAGGCCAGGAAGTTTCTTGTGAGGGGCTCAAAGTCACAGGTAAGTGAAAAAGACTAGGGCCTGAGCCCGGATGCTGCCCCCAGGCCCCAGGTTCATCATGGAGATGGGTGGTCCCTGGGGCTGGGACCATGGTTACTGAACCCCCCTCCTCAGTATTCTGAAGATGGGTGCCAGGTCAGCTGGAATGAATGAGTGGGTAATGGAGAGAGGCCCCACTCCTAGGCATCCAAGGGCATGGGCCAAAGAGCCAGAGGGGGAACATCAAGGAAAGATATAGTTTCTAGGCCCCAGCTCCCCATGATGTAAGCTCCAAGAATGAAGCAACTTCTCTATCTTGTTCACCACTGTCTTTCCCACACCTCACACAGGGCTTGGTGCATGAGCAGATTATCAGTAAATATTGGCTGAGTGAATGAATGAGTGAATGAACAGGTTCCCTCTTACACAGCTGTGGGCTTCCACTTGCCACCTATCTGGGGAGATGGGTATAGGAAGAGGTGCTCCTCTCCCCAGCAGAATGCTGAGAAAGAGGCGGGAACCAAGACAGAGCAAAGGAGGACACAGGAGAGGAGGTTCCAGAAGGCAAAGCTGAGACCAGCTCTTTTCTTCCCAGCCCTTCCCTCCTGTCCTGCCGAGCACTCACCTCATTCCTCCTCCCTTCTGCCCTCTTCACTGACCACCATGACTCTACTCCATCCCCATCCTCCCCCCAGTTCACTTAACCCTGCAGTCTGAGTACCTCCCCCCTGATTTACAATCCTACAATGGCTCCTCATGGTTCAACACCTGAGGTTCTCAGACCCAAGTCTGAGGCTGTACACACACTAGGCATTGCCCACACTCCACTCTTCCATACCCCGTCTATTTCCACCTTGGTGACTTTCATGTTCTCTCCTCTCCTCAAGATGGTCCCCCTTTTCCCCCAAGAATCCCTGATCTGCTTTGAGGAATGCTAGCTCAGGCCCTGGTTGGGATTCCTGGCCGCCTCTGAGGATTCCAGGACCCCTTTGTGCAGAGACAGTTTCTACCTCGGTCGACTCCCAACCTGCCAACAACAGCTCATTAGGATCCATCCATCAAGGGTAAAGCCTGTTCTGACTCTTCCACATCTCCCAGGCTGGCCAAGTAGGAGCTGAGAAAGTATCTGGGAGGAAACAAGAAGACTGAGGTCTCCAGGGCCTTGAGCATCCGTGAGTCAGGAATTTCCCACTGTCCTCTGCAGCCTGAGATTTCTGGGTAAGGGCACCTTGGGGTTCCTACAGAGGTGGGTGGATGGAGGGAGAGCCAATGCAAGTCCATCTTGAACACTGGTGGGACTGGGAAAGAGTACAAATGGAGACCCACATACTATAAGCCAACAAGCTGTTAAATAAAATACATTCTGTCCTTCCTGACATATCCTTCCTTCGTACCAATCTGGAAGGCTAGGTTAGAGTTTAAAACATTTGACTCCTTGGTGTCCCATGCTAGAATCTGACAGAGAGGGGACAGCCAGCCCCTGCTCCCCTCCAGTGCCCAGCCCCACCCACACTGGGCTCATTGGTGTGCCCTCTTCTCCACTCACAGTGGGCTCATTCCTCACTGGAAGGGCCTCGGGTACATTCCTGTGGCAGCTCCAGCCTGCTCTGATCTACACTGGCTGCAAATATTTGCTCTTGATCCTAGGAGCACTCACACAACACTGGACCTTGGGCTGGTGAACCAGTAAAGAGGCCTGTGCTAGCCCTGAAATGGGAACTCCAGGGTTCCCTGGAGTGTGTTCTAGAATAAGGAGGGTCATGCATAGATTACAGGTTGGTGGCATGCAGGACCATAGCTGCTGAGTGGGCAGAAGTCTGGACCCCCACCTTTGATTTCACCCGGAGCAGCTCAGCTTTAATATATTTATATATTGTACTCCTGTGTCACATTTTCTTTAAAGAACCAGATCTACTGCTTAAAAGTTTGCACCATCAGGACCCTTTCCCCCTGCTGAACTGTGGGGAAGCTGAGGTTACAGGGACCACAGTCATACAGCGGTTCAGAGCAAAGGCAGAGCTCGATCCCAGGATTCCCACTTCCTCCCCAGGCCCTGGCCTTCATGAGCACATTTCTGATCACTAAGACCCAGTGCCTCTAGCAGACATGCCACTGGGAGGCAGTGAGTGCCCAGTCCCTGGTGGGGTTTAAGCAGGCCTGCTGCTGGGGCCTCCTGCCTTGACAGGGGCTGGACCCTCCACTCAGGATGCTCAGCTCAGGAGTGGATTGAGAGGCCAGAACAGGCCTGAGAAGGAGAGGGAGTCCTGGTATAAATAACCGTGGGGGGCCGAGATGTTTGGGCCCGTCTCCTGGGAGACGGCTGTGTTTACTGCCCAGCGAGGGGGGGGCGCGGCCCACACATTTGCCTCCCTGACTTGTAGCCAAATTTCTCCAGGAAGGGGTGGCCCAGCATTAGCCCCAAACACTCAAAACTCGGCACCCTATGAGGCCCTCTCCCTAACTCTGCCCCAGCCTGGGCCCCAAACCTCCCTGCCATTGCCCCATCCTTGAGCCCCAAATGCTGCATGGCACTGCATCTCCACCAGTCACAGACGGCCCAGCATCTGCGCCCACAGGTCCCAACTCGGCCTCAGTTGGTGTGGGGGTGGGGCGGGGAGCATGGGCAGGGCAAGAGGAGGCCCCAAGCAGAGGAGCCGGGTGCTTGCCAGGGATTTGAGCTGGGGCTGCTGGGCATGGAGGGGTGGCGGCCAGGGACAAACCTCTCCCACGGCCCTGGCCAAGACAGAAGAGGGCTGCAGCCCCTGGATTAGAAAAGTACAAATCCGTCTCCCCACCCCGTGCCCACCCCATGCCTGTCATGTGCAGGGCATTAGATGGCTGGACTCCAACGTGGGAGAGGCTGGCAGGTGCCCTGCTAGTCACGCCATGACCAGCTCTTCTCTCCAGCTAGGCAGGCCACGAGAAAAAAACCTTGATGCGGGAGGGCAAGTGGAAAGGTTCCTTCCCCATGGGGCAGCAGCTGCAGCCTGGCCCAAGCACAGAAGCACAGGGGTTGATGTGAGCTGAGTTCCAGCCTGCCAGCCAGCCTAACCTCACACACACACACACACACACACACACACACACACACACACATTTTGGCCAACCAACGGATGGAGCTTGCTTGGGACACCAGCTGCTTTTCACTGAGAGCTCAAAATAGGAGCCCCGTCGATTAGGGGTCCTAGACAGGTGCCCAGACACCTGGGCTCCAGCCCCATATCAGCCACTTCTCAGCTGAATGCCCTTGGGCAAGTCACTTCTTCCTGAGCCTCAGTATAAAAATAGTGTAATAAATATCTTCCTCCAGTATTGTGAGAATTCAGTGAGATTCATTGCGTAAACTTTGATTAAGCCCCATGATGGGTCAGGCATGCCTTAAAGCCTCAAATGGGAGCGGTGATGCTCTTCCTAGTATGAGGTAGCATTTTGGACCCCGAGGCCGAAGCTCAGAGATGTGAAAAGACCTGCCCAAGACCACATAGAGGGGACCTGAGCCCAGGCCAGCGCTGCAGAGAGGTTTGCACTGGTCCTTTATTGTTAATGGGGACAGTCAGGACTCGGGCTCAGCCTGGCCTCTGCTACTAGCCTAAGTTTATTGCATGCCCTCTTCTGGGCCTCAGTTTCTACATCAGGGGGACTGCGGGGTCTCGGTGGGGTCAGTGATTTCCACATCCTAACTGGCAGACAGGGAGGGAGCAAGGAGTTCAACAGGTTAGGCCTTGTGGGCTCTGCCCCTTTCCCCCAGGTACCCCACCATCCACTGGGCCAAACCCGGGTGCTCTTGTGGGGCTGTTCTAAGAGCACTGTTCTGGGGACCCCCACAGACCCCAGACCCCCATCAGAGCCTGCACCTACTCACTCTGCTTCCAAGGCCTCCCTCAGCTCATTCACACACACCTTCCCCCAGGCCAGGCTTTGCATAAGCAGCTGAACTTTCCATACAGGCAAAAACCTAGGGCTTCAGGCCAGGTCCAGCCCGGCCCTGGCAGGGTTAGTGGGCAGCTCCAGAGGAGCCGCTCAGACGGCTGGGCCGTGAAGGGAAGGCAGAGGGAAAGAAAGGCCAGGCGGGTGGCAGCCCCAGAGCTCCCCACGGGAGTCTGCCCCCCTTGCTAGACCCAGGGGGCGTTTCTCAGACACCGATTCGCCCATGGCACTCCTGTCCCCAGTTCTTTCCTGAACCCAGTCTCCTCCAAGAAGTCTCCGCTCCTCAGCCTGCAGTTCTCAGTCTGGCCTCACTCATGCTCCAGCCTCTTGTCTGCACACCTCCTGCCCCATCCAGGCTCCCACTCTCCTGCCCTCTCTCAGTTCTTTGCAGTTCTTTCTCATGTTCAGCCCCATCTCAGGGCTTTGCCCATGCTAGTCCCTCAGCCCAGAATGCTGTTCCCTCCTCCTCTTTGCCTGGTTGACTCTGGCTCCTCACGTTTCAGGTCTCCGCTGAAACCTCTTCCTCTGGGAAGCCTTCCCAGTCACTGCCAGTTTGGGGCTGGGCTCAGCTCCTCTGAGCTGGGCCCCCACAGGATTCCACCCAGACAGCTGCCAGCTGCCAGGCACATCTCCTGCCAGGGAGCAGGGGAGAGTCTGATTCATTGCTCTGTCCCCAGATCTTGGGATAGGGCCTGGCCCCTCAAGGACTGCCAGGCAAGGCTTCCCAAATGAAAGAGCAAGAAAGTGTAGAACTGGGATAGAAACAGAACCTGAACTTTAAGGTTCAGCTGGTCCTCGCAGCAGCCTCCCAGCAGGCAGGCCCATTGGGGCCAGTTAGGTATGCATGTGTGTGCTCAGTGGTGTCTGACTCTTTGCGACCCCAGGGACTGTAGCCCACCACGGGATTCTCCAGGCAAAAACACTGGGGTGGGTTGCCTGAGCCATCAGGGAAGCCCCCAGTTAGGAATAATCTGGTGGAAAAGATGACAACCTCTAGAGCTAGGTTCTGGGGTTTGACTGATTCCTGGCCCCACAGCCTATACTCATGCAAGTTACTCAACCTCTCTGTACCTCAGCCTCCTCCTCTGAAAAATGGGCATAACCATAGGACCTACCTCCTCTGGTCATTGAGGAAAAAGTGAAAGAAAAAATGGCAAGTCCTCAGAGCAGTGTCAGCACACAGCAGGTCCTCCATAAGCATGGGCTCCTGTTATCTTTATTATTATTGAGAGGCCCAGCAACAGGGGAGGCTGAACCTCAGAGAGGGAGGCAACTGCCTGAAGTCACCCAGAGAGAAGGTGTGCCCTGCTTTCCCAGCCCAGACCACACTCCCTATGTATACTGCAAGTGTCCCCCACCCCGGCTCGCCCACTGGAGCCCAGGGACCTGCTTCCACCTTCTCACATCACAGAGGTCCTCCCACTCAGGCTTCAGGGCAGTCCTCCTGGATACTCGCCGCTTAGTGGCTGCGTGACAGGGCACGTGCTGACCATTTAAGCTTCAGTATCCTCTCCTATGGACTTCCCTGGTAGCTCAGCTGGTAAAGAATCTGTCTGCAATGCAGGAGACCCTGGTTCGATCCCTGGGTTGGGAAGATCCCCTGGAGGAGGGTGTGGCAACCCACTCCAGTATTCTTGCCTGGAGAATCCCATGGACAAAGGAGCCTGGCAGGCTACAGTCCACGGGGGTCACAAAGAGTCAGACCTGACTGAGGCACTAAGCCCAGCACAGCATCCTCCTCTAAACAATAGAGTAATGACAGTGCCTACCTCCTAGGGCTCTGAAAAGGATTAAATGAAGTTCAGTAGCATGTGGAAGATACCCCACATCTGGCACCATACCCCATAGAGGTTAGACGATGAAACTCATTAGTATATGAAAACTGTTAGAACTCTGGGCCTCTCAGCCTGGCCCCAGTAAGGCTGTCACAGAGACCCCACCCCCACCCCGCCCCAGGCCTCCAGCTACTCTGCAGGGGCTCCTGAGGAATTGCCAGTCGGGAATACATGCTCTTCAGGCCAGGGTGAGAAGAGTGAGCCTGCACTGGGGAGCAGGGAGGGTAGAAGCACAGGAGGCCCTGATCCTCACAGCACTTTGTAATCCGTGAGGCACTTGATGCTGGGGGCAGGAAGAGGTGATAATTGTCCTTCTCCATGGATGATGGGAAGCAAGAGCCTGAGCGAGGCTGAGTCACCTGCCTGAGGTTACACAGCCTTTAAGAAGCAGAGGTGGGCACCGATCCCCAGCCTGCTGACTCTGGGTTCAGCGTTCCTTTAACTGAGGGCCAAGCCCTGATCCTAGGTGACCTGCCCCATTCTCCATGCAGACCAATCTTGGCAAGAGCCCTGGGCTGGTCCTCGCTGCACTCCAGGGCAGGCTAGCCCGGAGGCCCAGGAGAAATAGATAGGGCAGGCTGACAGCTCCCCTAGCCCTCTAATCCTTCCTTTCCTACCTGGACTCCTCCGACTTCTGGTCCCATTGCTCAGGCGGGAGGAGGCAGGACAGCGCCCAGACTCAGGGATTTCACGCAAGGGTAGAATTTTCAAAAACAATTTAGAGACTGCATGAGGTTGTCAACTTTTTTATTTCACCAAGTAAGGACATTCTTTCAAAAAATTCCCAGGCCCATCATTTCATAACAGAAAGGACATAATCTCAGACTAAATGACAGTCCTTTAAATGGAATAAGTTTAGCTTTATGAAAAAGTCACCATGTTGTCCTTAGTTCTCTCAGCTTTGCCTTAGGTCACTGAAAAAAACCCGGGTCTGCTGACGCGTGTGAGACTCCTCTGGAGCTTGGGCTTGGGAGTCACACAAACATGGGCTTGAATCCCGACTCCACCAAGTCATGTCACTTGGTGCACATGATTCCCGCCTTCTGAGCCTCAGTTTCCTATCTGTAAAATGGGAACATGAGCAGTGCTGCCACATAGCAGTACCTAGGGAGCTAAGTGGTCTAGTTTGCAGAGCCCTAGTTCTGAGAAGAGCTCAATCAAGCCCGGGCTCCCAGCCAGTGGTGCCTCCCTGATCTGCCGCTGCCTATGGCTCTCCGTCATCCCTAGGGTAAAGCTCACCTTTATAGCCTGACCCTCGGAGCCTTGGACACACCAGACTCTGCAGATCCTGGGGCGAAGAGGGTAGAGGAGCAGAGTACCACCTCAAAGCCTTTTCTCTAGCTTTTGCCACCACCTGAAGCGTGTTCAGGACAAAAATCACAAGCGTTTCCAGCTCACTGCCTACACCCAGAGGACCTAGGGGTCCTTTTTCCACTGCTCTCTAATCAGCAAAACCCTTCTCATCCTTACAGCCTGCCTCAATGTCACCTTCATTCCCTGGCTCAGCAAACATTCACTAATTACCAACCAAGAACTGTGCTCAACCCCCACCACCGAGAGGAACCCAGAACACAACAGGGTGGGTGAGTAGAGCTCAGGGGTCTCTGAAGGGCCCCCAGTCAAGCTTCAGGTGGAGCGTGCAGTGATTCCAAGAAGACGTGGTGGTTCAAACTGGGATTTGAAGGAAAGATAGGAGTTCTCTAGATCATGGGGTGGGCGGGAGAGGGGAGGGAGTTTAAGGCAGAAGGAAAAGCATCTGGAGTATTAAAGGCACACCTGGGTGCACTCCAAGCTGTTTCTTAGGCGAGGAGCCAAGGATGCTTGAGAAAGGGCTTCCTGACTTGGGCCCTAGGGGTAGAGAAGTCACCGCTGGGGAGGGGAGGGTAGATCTGGAGACAAATGCCAAGCCTGAGATTCCTTGGGGATGAAGAGGCAAGGGGTCCACAGGAAGCTTAGGGATGAAACTGCAGAGTGGGAGGCTATCATCACAAAGGTGACAGCCCCCCCCCAAGTCAGAGGAATATGTGAGACACGCCCTCACCCACACAGAAATTGTACATGGAGAGGAGGACCTGGACAGAGCCCCAGGAGCCCCAGTATTCAAGGAGCAGAAGGAGGCAGCTGACAGAACCCTGGGAAGAGCCCAAGGGAAGGGCCTGTGCGAGCAAGGAGGCAGCAGGGCAACATCCCAGGAGCCACATCCTGGGTTCAAATCCTGTTTCAACAACTTATTAGCTATGTTGACTTTGCGCCTTACTTTCCCTATCTGTAAAATGGGGCTAATTTATTTTTCAACAGAAAGGAAGACAAAGGGCATGGGGTTGGGGGGACAGGCATGGTTCATATGTCCCTCCCCCATCCTGTGTCTCTCCCACCAGATGGTTACCAGTCCCCAGAGGCTGGAAGGTTAGATGAGTAAATGAAACCAGGGACTGCCCCCAACTCTCAGAGGACAGGGTGGAACTGGCAGGCAGCTTCCCTCTCTTCTCAGCGACTCTAGCACAACTCTCGTCTATTGTGGAGGGGAGGTGGAGAAGGCTCCAGCCGTGCTGGATTCTTCCTCCTGGCCTCAGTTTCCCCAGCTGTGAAGTGAAGCCATGATCTGCTTGAGCTCAGAGGCCCTTCTGCTTCTGATGCTCTGCGGCTGGAGGAAGGGGGAGGGGAGAAAGGCCTGTTCCAGACCGGCTGCTCTTGCCCCAGGGAAGGTGGTCCCACACGGGTCTGGGGCCCCATTGTCCCCAGGGCTGGGTCCTTCCAGAAGAGGGTGGCAGCCGGGCCAAGCAGGGCAGGAGCAGAGGCGCCGGGATTGTGCTGACAGAGCAGTCCCTTCTCCCTTTTTCCCTCGCTACCCCTCCCCTCCCAGGGGACAGCCGAGCCCAGCAAAAAATAAACCCAAAGACAGTGACCTGGACGGGCCTGAGGCTCCCAGGAGGAGCAGCAGGGAAGCAGGGATGGAAGAGAGGCAGCCCGTGGCCACCCTCCCTGAAAGCTCAAGGGCGCCTGGTCGCTCCTCCCCCGCCCCCAACAGAGGGGTTCACGCAGCTCCATCCACTCCCTTCCATCACATTGTGAGGGGCCACTTGCTTCATAGGGACAATGAGCAGAATAAATCTTGTCCAACCTAGCCAGAGATGGGTTCCCCAGCATGGGAAAGGGTACCCCAGGAATCTCACTCTGTCTCCTGGTGTGGAGCAGCCAGTCCTTCCTGCTGTCTGACCTCCATCTCACCTGCTTCAGTGGGTCCATTTATCTCCAGCTCCCCACCACTTCCCCAGCTGCCTGGCCTGGATGTCTGAGGAGTCTCAGGAGAAAGCGTTCCCCAGATTTCCCTGCAGGGATTAGGGAGGGCCCCTGGGCTGGAGACCCCATTCCACCCATCGCTCCTCAAATCTCAGAAAGGAAGGAATCGCTGAATCCCTGCTCCCTCGCCTCCCTCCCTCAGGCACTGCCCACGGATTCCCAGCTCAATTAGTCTGCTGCCTGGGGCTGCCCCTCCCATGCTCACTACCCCGCCAGGTGCCAACCCCCAGGGCAAGCAGATCCTGCCCGAGGGACAAAAGTTGCCCAGAAAACCTGGAGTCCTGCAGTGGGGGCTTTATAGGGGCCCCAGAAGTCTGACCAGCACCCTCTCCCTAGCCCCTCAGGGTCCCCGCTGGAGGCAGGCAGTCTTCTGAGTGCCCTTCTCAGTGCTGCCCACTCCTGGGGTGGGGGGCTCAGGGAGAGTATGCTGGAGAACTCCCACCACCCCACACCCTACAAGGCTGAAGGTCTGAGACAGTGGTTCCTCCCATTCATCCAGAGTCCCACTGTGCCAGGCAGCCCTTATCAGCCCACTTTCCCGTTTAGCCCCATTTTACAGAGGGGGACAGTGAGGCTCAGGGGCTGGGGTAGAGTAGGGGGCAGGCATCTTACCAGCAAGTGTTGGGACCAAGACCTCTCAGTCTCCTTGGGGATGCCCTGTGCCTATCCACAGAACAGCATGCTCAAGAGAGAGTAGGGGGTGGCCCTCCCCTCCCTGCCCGTCCGTGCCCTTGGGTCTCACAACTCACTCCACTTCTACCTGCCTGGGGCCAGGCTAGCTGCAGGGTTTGACCTCAGCTGTGCAGTAACACTCTCATGGATGCTCTCCTCTTTGTACACACGCGGACACGCACACACCTCCACCCTCTCTGGGAGCCCCCGGGAGAGGAGGCGGGAAGCCCAGTGGTCCAGACAGACTCTACAGCCTCCTCACTGGACAGCCCCCACCACCACCGCCAGGCTGGGGCAGACACACCAGGCTGGGGCAGACATGCCTGTCTCCCTCTGCCTCCCCAGACCTGGTACAGAGTTGATGCTCTTTAACCCTATTTGTCAAGTGAAGGAAGGAATTGTCAGTCAGATGCTAGGCACCCAGCTTGGCATCCTGGAGCCACCATCTCACTCGCTGCGGGACTCTGGGCAGATGTGTGACATCCCCTCACCAGCCCCACTTTCCTCCAGTGGGCATGAGCATAACAACGGTGCCCAGCTGATGTAATGGCTGCAAGGGTTAACAGAGAGAGTGCCGCGGAGCATTCCTCAGACGCCTACAGAGATGCGTCCTCAGGCTCCCCATGCTGAGCTGCTCACCCACAACCCAGGGGAACGCAGCTCCTGCTCTGTCCTGGGGAGCACCCAGATACACTCATGGTGCTGACAAGGACATCCACCAAACCTCTCCCCAGGGAGGAGCGTGAGGACAGCAACGACAATATGATAATAATGGTGATACTCAGGTGCTTCCCCTCACTCGGCCCTGACAGTTCTAGAGGCAGGTATTATGAGTCCTATTTTTTTCTGATGAGAAAATAGAAGCTCAGAGAGGTTAAGTAACTTGCCCAAGGACACATAACTGCCAAGAGTAGAACCAGAAATGAACCTGAATCTGGCAGACTCGGATCCTATACTCTTAACCCACAGTGGGGCAACCTCTGGGAAGATGAAAAGTCCCCCATTTATCCATCTCAGCCCCACAACTGTCAGACACTCAGAATTCCCTGCCAGGCCGTAGCCCATAAGAAGGTTGGCCCTGGCCAAAGACCCACAGGTGTGCACGTGGGCGGAGGAAGGGAGCTGAGAAAACCTCCAGCTGGCTTCTCCAAGTCTGCAGAAGTTCCCCACATGGCCTCCTCTGGGTCTGCAGAGCCTTCCTCTCTCCCTGTTCCCCAGGCCATTTCAGCTCCCTTGACTGGCTCTGAGAACCTTAAATTTATCATCCACTCAAAGTGCTGCCATCAGCCTAAGAAGAATCACCTCTTGAAACTCTCCTGGCTCCAACATTCTGAAAATATAGATTTCTGCAGCAACAGACACTGAAGTTAGACATCCAGCTAGGCTTCCTCAATGGAAGGAACGAATGTACCATGGAGCTGGGATGGGGTCATAGACAATAAGAGATCCAACATGTTCCAGTGACCACCCCCCAAGGAGAATGTGGAAAGGAGGGAGCAAAGGAGTAGAAGTGGAAAGGAGAGAGAAGAAGGGCTCAAAGGCTGGCAGGATCGCCTCTCCACTTCCCTTCTTACAAAGACCAACCCAAGGGCTGAGACTGAAAAAGAGCAGTACAAAAAACGCGGGTCACACCCCAAGGCTTTCACCATTGCAAGGCCAAGTTCTTGGAGCAATCTTCCGGATCAGCTGAGCGGTGAAAAATAGTATCAAAAATCCTGATCTGGGACTTCCCTGGTGGTCCAGTGGCTAAGAATCTGTGCTCCCAATACAGGGGGTCTGGGTTCAGTCCTTAGGCAGGGAACTAGATCCCACATGCTGCAGCTAAACGAAAGATCCCGCATGCTGCAATGAAGATCCTGTGTGCTGCTGCTGCTGCTGCAAAGTCGCTTCAGTCGTGTCCGATTCTGTGTGACCCCATGGACTGCAGCCCACCAGGCTCCCCCGTCCCTGGGATTCTCCAGGCAAGAAGACTGGAGTGGGGTGCCATTTCCTTCTCCAGTGCATGAAAGTGAAAAGTGAAAGTGAAGTCACTGAGTCGTGTCCAACTCTCAGCAACCCCATGGACTGAAGCCTACCAGGCTCTTCCACTCATGGGATTTTCCAGGCAAGAGTACTGGAGTGGGGGTGCCATTGCCTTCTCCGTATCCTGTGTGAGGTGCAGCCAAATAAACAAAAACATTCAAGTCCTGATCTGAGAGGCAGAAGGCCTCGGTTCCAGGCACAGTTCTACCACCAACTCATCAGATGTGATCTTGGGCAAGTACCTGCCCCTTTCGGCGTCTTAGTGAACTCAGCAGTGCACCACAGGGCCCTTCAGGAGAAAGCAAAGGCTGGCAAGTGCTAGGAAGTCAGCCACCCACTCCCACATGGGTCTGAGGCTGCCCGAGGTAGATGAAGAAACACACACAGACCCATAAGGGCACCCCTGCAGCTGTGGACAGGCAGGGGCAGAAAACTCAAGAGATGGGACCAACTCTGCCCTGTCCTAGAGGTTTAGGCTGGGACACAGACCCAAGTGTGCGTCTGTGAAGACAGAGAAAAGGTGGGAGCAGCTGTGCAGTAGACTTCTTTGCCTTGGATGTGTGCTAGGTGTGCTCTTATGACACCCATGGGCAGGTGTGTCCAAGTTGCCAAGAATGTGTGCGTAAGACAGACCGATGGGCATATAGTGGGGATGTGTGTGTGCATTGCCAAGCACAACCAAAGTGTGACTGCATGTGTGAGGCTGGGCAATTGCCATCCAGTGTCACAAAATCCTGCCACTGCCCACCTCCCTACCCCCCACTGCCTGTGTGCTAGGGACACAGGGACAAGGGCACGGGAGCACAGCTCCTGAGAAACCCAGGGTTGGGGTGCAGGCTGGAAGCAAGGTGCAGGAGGAAGACAGTGTGGGCAGCCCCAGCTCTGGACTGAGGCTTCCCCACGCTGACTGCAGGACCTCTCCTGACCCTCAGTTTCCTCACCAGCACGAGGAGGACACCAGCACCCACCTTGCCGGGCTGCTGAAGGACACAGCAACTGTGGTTTATAGAGGACACTTAGCTCGGTGCTCAGCACATAGCTGATGATCCACATGTGATCAGCAATTTCAGTTCAAACTTCAAGAGCCAACCAAGGCAGCCTTGGGGAGCAGCGGGGAGGCCCTGCACAGGAAGTCAGGAGACTTCGGCTCCAGCCCTTGCACCTGCCACTGATCTCCTGTGTGATGGGTCTCCAGAGCCTCGGTTTTCTCATCAACAAAATGGGGCTGTCAAAATGTGTGGCCCCTTCTCCCAGGGAGGCAGGGGGCTCTGGGCACCCTTTGCTGGCCATGTTCTTTCTCAGACAGTCAGGGTGGGAGGTAGGGGGACGCTGGGGTTGGGAGGAGGCTGAGGGCTTCGGGAGCTGCCGCTGCCTCCTTCCCTCCCCATTCCCACAGCTTCTGACCCCAGGGACAAGGCTGCCGGAGGATGTTTACAGAGTGTAAACCTTCACTTAGAGAAAGTTCTCGGGGCAGCTGGGGGCTGGGAGCTGCCAGAGTCCCACAGCAGCGCAGCAGAGTCGGGAAGACGAGAGGAGATGGTGCTTTGCTTGGACTTGCCCCTTCCAGCCTCTGACTTCAAAAGGGAGGCCGGCGTGGCCCTTGGCAGGGGGCAGCAAGGAGCAAAGATCCCTTCCAAGGGCTCGGAAGCAGGATGGTCAGTGATGTGGTGTTTCTCAAAATTCAAAGAGTGGGGCCTGTGAAGAGTTGAGGGCTGAAATCAAGGACTGGGGCCCAGGGGAGGTGAGTGGGGGCTTGGTGACAGGACCAAGGGCCTGGAGGGAGGCGGGAGAGCTCGCAGAGCCAGCAGTCCCTCTTTCTGGATCTCAATGAGAAGACAGGAGTCAGCGGGTTCCCACTTCCCAGCAGCTGTAGCCACTGGCAGGAGAGGCAGAACTAGGGCTGGTCCTCTGGGCAATCGCCCACACCTCGGGGCAGAGAGGTGTGGGTTCTGGGTGGAGCCCAGAGGGACCTGGCTGGCAGGTGCGAGGAAGGTGTGCCCTGGGGTGAAAGGGCTGGCTCACCTCCATTCCCTCCTCTCTGAGTCCTTCTCGCAGAGGCTTCCCTGCTGGGGCTCTTCCCTCCAGGGCACAGTCTCCTGCAAGGGCTCCTAGCTCCCTGTGCTCCCTAGTCCATCCTGGACTTCCCTGTTTGGGCTGTCTGTGAGGGTCACTGGGGATGGGGGAAGGATTTTGACCAAAAGTGGAACAATCAGGTCGAAGTCCAATGGTAGGAAGCACTTCCTGGCTCGCCCAAGACCCTGCAGGGAGTGACCCCGCATCTGGAGCTCCTCAAGAGCAGGAGAGGCCTCCCAAGCGGCCCCCTCCCCCGAGCCCAATAATACCATCCATCCCTCACGCTCCCACAGGCCCCTGCAGCTCCCCAAAGTCCTTCCCACCCATTGCTCATCCAAGTCAAAGGCCCACAAGGCTGGGGTTTCTCCCCACTCTGATGGCCCAGAGATCTAAAGCTCAGAGAGCTGTGGCGATCGGCCCAAGACTGCACAGCATGCAAGAGGTGGGGTTCCTGACCCCTCAGCCCCCCGACCTCTAAGATGAGTGACCAGTTCCCCGAGATCCCCAAACATCGGGACATTTTCATGCCATGTTTCATCTCCCAGAGTTCCCGAGAGATGCCTCAGCCTTGGGCTCCTGGGGACAAGTGGTCAGAACTAGCCTGGCCCTGGCCAGGGCATTCCTGGCATCCAGAAAGGGCAGGATGTGGGGCAAAGGTACCAGCAGACTTAGCTCCTGGAGAGGAAGGAGCGGTCTCTCCAGAGGAGGGGAAGACAGTGTTGGCCAGAGGACACAAGGCGGGTCCTTCACCCCCAGTGACCTTTACAGGGGCTGAGAGGCCAGGGCTGGGGACAAAGGACCCCCATCTCAGAGCTCTAGGGCTTTCCCAGGCCCAGCCTTGCCTTGGAAAAGTCATGTCCCAAGTGAAGCCCGCAGAGTGTCTCAGGCTCCACGAGCACCCAGGCTGTAGGGTGGGCCAGGGCATCTCAACGCAGAGGCTCTTAATGAGCAGTCCCCTGCCCCTCATGCCCGATGCCACTGTCCCTGCTACCCCAGCACAGAACCCGCAGCACTCCAACAGCGCTCTCTGCAGCGAAAAATTCACCCAGGCCCTCCCAGTGGGCACTGGGGATTGGGCTACTCTTAATCACTGACCCTGACCCTAAGTCTGGCCTCATGTCTAGAGCAATCTCAACTCTCTGCCCCACCCCTACCTGGCCCATCCGAGGTCCCTGCACCAAGCCGTGGCTGTCATCCCTGGCAGGCTGGCGTCAAGGTGCAAAAAAGGGAACATGTAGGCTGAAAGAGCTCCCTTCCTCTACCCTCCATGTGGTTAGGGTCTCCTTTGCCAGCATTTCCTCCCCTCCCGTTGGAAATTCTGTGGGCCAGTTAGGACTCAGCAGAGGCAGGCAAGCGGGCAGCAGCGGGTCAGACAGAAAGACAGACCAAAGACAGGTGGAAACAGACAAGCAGAAGAGTGAGAGTCAGGTGGATAGGCAGATGGACAGACAGGTACACAGATAACTGGACAGGTCAACAGAGGGGTGCAAACAGACTAGCAGAAGGAGAGACGGAGGCACAGGACAACTCACACACAGGCAGAAACTCACTCTGGCAGGACAGTCAGGCAGGCAGAAGGACTGTAGGGTAGTCCAGTGGACAGGCAAGGGGACCACCCAGGAGACCCTAAGACCAGAAGGCCCTCTCTGGGGGCAGCAATAAGTGATTCATATCAGCACAGTTTCCAGGGACCAGAGGTCTCTCTCTCAGGCACCTTTGAGCATCCGAGCGCCAGGCCCAGTCTTTCAACTGATATCTGCCAGGCCTCTCATGTTCCCGGCTGGGCCAGGCCGTCCCCCAAGACAGAGCTCTGAGCTGCCAAAATTCACTCTTTTCATCCAAGAAGGGTCAGTGTTTTTGAAAGTTGTTGGAGCCTGGTGAGGGGGAGGAGGGGGCCCGCAGCCTGACTGTTTCCAAACCTACCCCTCTCCTCTTTCTTTTCCCCTGGGGGTGTTCAGAGCCAGGCCTGGTGCTCCCCGGGAGCTGGGCAGGCTAGCTGGCCGAGCCCACAGGGCAGGCGGCATGGCCCACTGCTGCCACGGGGAAGTTGAGGGTGGAAGGGAAGACTGAGTGAAGACTCACAGAAGTCAGCACACGCCAGTGTCAGAACTCTGGTGGCTCAAGGGGACTGCCAAACACCTATAATTGGGGGCCAGTCCTAGGCTGGGGTGGAGGTCATCCCTGGAGAGGGACATCTCTGGGGGAGCTCAGGTAGGAACCTACTGCAGCTACAGAGCTGTGGAGAGGGTGACAGTGTGGGAGGGCCAAAGGGTCCTCTGTTGTCTGGGACATGGGGAGACAGAAGTGAGGAAGAGAGAAAAGGGAGCCACACTTTGGTGGCTCCAGATTGGAGAGAGATGGGGACAAGAAGCAGGACATGGGGAGTACCTGGAACAGAGAAGCAGGGGTGGAGAAAGGGTGGAAATAAGGAGTTGAGGTGGGGGAGGTCAGAAGCCAGGTCAGGCAAGGGGCAGGACCTGGAGATCGGGGATTAGGATCGGGCTGAGCGGGATCAGAAATCGGGCTCAGGTCTGGGGGCAGAGCGATGAGGGTCGGCCGGCCTCTGGGCTGGGGGACAGGAGGCGGAGCCAAGGCGGGGCGGCCGTCCCCCTCTGGACCCAGGCTCCAGCAGGGGCCGCGCAGGGCGGCAGCGCGAGGGCGCGGCTGGGGACTCGGGGCCGCAAACTCACATAAAGACGTGGTAGACGAAGGCCCAGCCGCGGGGTCGCTCCAGCACGTTGTAGACCCAGTTCTGCAGGCGGCGGTAGCGCTTGTGCGCGGCGGAGGAGCGCTGGCCACAGGCGGAGCCCGAGCCCGAGCCCGAGCCCGGTCCTGGGAGGGGTGCGCCCGGCGGCAGGGGGCTGCCCAGGAGGCCCAGGCGACGCGGGGAGCCGCCCCCGCCCGCCTCGCCCCGCTCGCTCTGCACCGCCGTGAGCGCCACCAGCTCGGCGTGGGGGGCGTCCCCGGGCGGGGGGGCCTCGGCCATGGGCGGCGCCGGGTAGGAGGGGGCCGGGGCCCGGGTCCGATCCGGAGCGGGGGCGCGCGCGGGGCGCTCAGCGGCGCATGGCTCGGACCCGGGGTCGGCGGGGCGGGCGCGGTCGGCGGGGGTTAGGGGTCGGGCCGGGGCCGCTCCGGGGCCGGGGGCGGGCGCTCGGAGTCGGGGGGCCGACTGAGCCCGCGCTGACCGCCCGCTTCCCCGGCGACTGGGGCGGCTCTTTCCGACTCCAACTCTCTTATTACGCGCTCCATGCCGCTCGCCTTTCCACCTGCCGCCGGCGCGCCGCTCACATGTCAGCCTCCCCCG
>SJYA01000455.1:544822-590375 GCA_006410615.1 Neotragus moschatus | reverse complement strand
CCCCCGCCCCGCCCCGCCCCCGCCGCCCCCGCCCGCCCCGAGGCCGCCTTCCCAAATCGGGAGGGAGCGAGCGAGCAGGCGAGGCCGGGCGGAGGGAGGGGACGCGCGGGTAGGCGGCGGGAGGACGCCCCCGCCGCGCAGGCCGCCGAGTCGGGGCGGGGACCGGACCGCGTGGTGGCGGCCCTCGGGGGCAGCGCCGGGGCCGGCCGGCCTGCGGGTGCGAGCCGCGCGCCCGGCTTCGCGAGGCTGAGTGGACCCGAAGGCTGGGCTGGGGGCAGGTGGGGCGCCTCCGGTGTGGTCGTCGGAACGAGGAGTCGCTGCCGCGGTGGCGGAGGGGACGCGCGTCCCGCGGAGTTTAGGTGCGAATGTATGCAGACGTGCCCGCTGTGTGTGCGGAGTGGGTGGCTGTGGCTCCTTGTGGTGGTGGGGTTGAGTCAGGAGGGGCGGGGCGGGGCACGAGGTGGATGGGTGTGCAGGGTCCCGCCCGCTGAGGGTGGCAGTGTCCCCGAGGGGTGCCCCGTCGGCTTGTGCCGGTGCGCGTGGTGCGAGGTGTTAAGCGTGCCCGCGCAGTGTGTGGCGGCGCGCGCTCCTGCCTGGACGGCCTGCGCCCGTAGCACTGTGGGGCTCAGGTGTGTCTGCTCTCCCTCCCACCCACCGCACCTCTGCTCTTCCCTTCTTTAGGCTGCGGGAAGAGTCCCGCTTAGGCCACGCTGCCCCCAAAGTCTCCTCGGATCAGAGGGGCCTGCTCCGCGCCAAGCCGGTCTGAAGCGCAACCTTGCCTCGCCTCCGGGTGAGGGCAC
Organism: Neotragus moschatus; assembly: GCA_006410615.1. Taxonomy (NCBI): domain Eukaryota; kingdom Metazoa; phylum Chordata; class Mammalia; order Artiodactyla; family Bovidae; genus Neotragus; species Neotragus moschatus. Next base: position 589,575 of record SJYA01000455.1, on the reverse strand, counting down.
AGTTCAGGGCACACGGGTGCTAGGAGGTGGGGTCTGAACCTGCACGGAGGCCAGATGGTTTCCCCCCGACCCCCTCGCAAAGGTTCACAGAATCCCACCCCAAAATGGCGAGACTTTTCCCCGCTAGAAAGTTCTTGGTGCCTGACCTACTCTCTTTAGCTTTGGGGGAGGCCCACTCATTCCCGTTAGCCCCCCTTGGTCCTGCCCACGGTGGTTCTTTGTGTTTCCCCATCCTCCTCCCCTCTTCCCCCGACCAAAGCTTCGGCCCCACCAGCCGCTCCCTCCGCAGGCCCTGCCCCAGGGTGAAGCGCTTCCGCAGCAAACTCTTCCCGGTTCCTCTGGGAGGATCTCGGGGGACGAAGCCGAGCGGGAGGGGCGGCAGAGGGGGCGGGAAGGAGAGCTCGATTCTCAGCTGTCAGCAAAGGCAGCATTGATCTGCTGAGCGCCAGTGGCGGAAGGAGAGAGAGGGAGAGAGGCAGAGCTGCTGGCGGGCAAGGAGGGGCCTGCAGGGAACTGGGGGTCCCCGGCTGGGCTTGGCAGTCGGCATGCACCCCTTCCCCAGCAATGACCCTTCTCCCTCCGCAAGACAGGGCCTGCCTTTGGGGTCTAACCTGAATCTCTCTGGCTGTCCCTGGGGCCAGAGCCTGGGGCCCCGAGGGCAGGTTATGCCTCTTCCTCCCTGGTAGCTGGGGAAGGCTTCTGGACCCCAGGGCCCAGCTATGGCTGCACTGCAAAAGCTGGGGTAACCCCTCCTCTCTCCATGAGCTGAAGCTAGCATCCCTCAGATATGCAGCACTACCTGTACAATTGCTAGGGGACCTCTTGACTGTGCTTCCCCAATCAGGGGCCCTGAGGGGAAGACTAAGGTCTGGGGACTTGAATGGTGGGAAAGAAAGCAGTTTTAAGGGATCTAGGGGGTTTCCTGGGGTCTTTTTGAGGCTCTTCTGTGGCAGAAATGGCACTTGAACACACACTCATCAACACCCCTTCCTTTGTGCTTCCCTTGTGGCTCAGCTGGTAAAGAATCCACCCGCAATGCCGGAGACCTGGGTTCAATCCCTGGGTTGGGAAGATCCCTTGGAGAAGGGAAAGACTACCCACTCCAGTGTTCCGGCCTGGAGAATTCCATGGCCTGTACAATCCATGGAGTTGTGAAGAGTCGGACACAACTGAGCGACTTCCACTTCACTTCTTCATCAGCGTCCAGAAGGGCTGAAACTGAGTCTGATTTGGGACAGCCGAGCATCAGGTGTGGCATCACTTCTGGATGCCACAGCTTTCTTCCAATTTGTGAGGAGCCCTCGCTTTCGGGAGAGGGTCTCCCATCCTCTCCCAGCTCCAGCTCCAGATGAGCCTCTGAGGCAACAAGAGGAAGAGAGACTGTGACTGTAGCTAGAGGGATGGAAGGTGGATCTCGGGAAGAAGTTTCTTGGGCCCAGAGGCCTCTGTCTCCTGCAGAAGCACGTGTAGTGGGACACCCCGCCGCTTTTTAAAGTGCAGAGTCATGTGAGCGTTTCCTGGTGGCCCTGTGGTTAGGATTTTGGACTTTTACTGTCATGACCCGGTTCAGCCCCTGGCTGGGGAAGTGAGATCCCACATGCTGTGTGGCAAGCACAAATAATAATACTAATAAAGTGGAGTCATGGAACTTTTCCTAAGGAGTGGGGGATGGGGATGATGGTTCCAGGAGGACGTAAGCAAAGCTTAGTGTGTTTGTGTAGGTGTGTGTGCACTCGTGCACGTGCGTATTCACCCACACATGGGAAAGTGAAGGAGGCAGAGGAGACAGTCCACTGCAGAGAGGACAGGTGGCCACTCTGAGGGTCACCCAGTGGCCTTCCTGCCCCATCCGGATTCCAGGACATGAGTATGACCGGAAGGAGGGCCTTTCCCCAGCGCAGCCTTTAGTGACTAAGACGCTTTTCAGAGCCCACAGCTGGCTCAGGCGCTCTCGGTCAGCCTCCCCGCTGGAGGTGAGGGAGGGGGCAGGCTGTGGTTCCCCACCTGCCTCCCGCCCTCTCTCCCACCTGCTCCCTTCACCCCATCCTCAGCAGCTTCCTTCCCACTCACCCCTGCCAAACCCCCACATCTCTTCCCGGTAACACTGCCCAGAAGACATTCCGCTCTGCCCTGACTCACTCACTGTCCCACCTGGGGGACATGCCTGGCTCTGGGCTTCAGGTTCCCCATCTGTCCACAAGAAGGGGCAGGGCTCCAGGATTTTCTGTAATTCATCATTGTCACTTTCATCCATCAATGGAGCAAGTATTGATTGAGAGGAAGATTGGGCAGGGAGAGAGCTCCCATTTGCTGAGCACTGACTGTGCCAGGTCCTGCTTCTGCTGGGACCAGAGCAGCCCCTTGCGTGTGAGAAAGCTGAGGCTCAGAGAGGTGCAGGGACTCACCTAAGGACACATAGCCAGTATCCAAAACTGCCTGTGAGCTGTTCTCTCCCCTGGCCAGCACCACCCACTGTGCCCTGGGTACTGAGATCAGTGCTGAGGGGAGCCACAGATGCCCCAACCGCTGTTCTTTAGGACTTATTTCTGTCAGGGGTTGAGACTCCCAGGTCTGAAAAGGTTGAGGTCTAGAAGTGGTAGGGACTTTCATTACAGGGCCAGGTTCAAGCCTGTCCTTGACTGACAACTTCAGGTCAACCCAAGGGTGCAGATTCGTTTCTGGAGTAGGAAGAGGGTTTTAAGCCATTGGGTCTCAGGCTTCATTAACAATAGAATCCTTTTTTACAGACAGAATCTTAAGGTAGCACCCCAGTGTGTAAACAGCATTCAAGCAAAGGTGTTTGGGTTGAGTCGGGGTGAAGGGGGGGTTGAGGTCTCACCCATTAGACCTCCTCCTCTTCTCTCTCCACAGCTCAGAAACTATTTGGGTTTCCTTATATATCTAAATGTTGCTAGAAGTCAGATAAGGAGTGGTCTCTACTGGCAAGGACAGAATTGGAACCTTCTTGGGGATGGGGTTGGGAGGACCTGGAGAGGTGCTGAGAAGTGCAACAAGTAATGCCTGCAGGTCGCATGAAGGAGGCCCAGAACTTCACGTAGGATGCCTTACCTGTATCGTCTATTTCAGCATCCCAGCAGCCCTCTGAGGTAATACTATTCACACCCCCATTTTACAGACAAGGAGACTGAGACTTGGTGAAGACTCTTGCCTAGTAAATACCCCTGTGCTGTAGTGAATGTTTGTGTGTGTGTGTGCGCGAGTGTGTGTAGGTAAGGGGTGGAGTGGGAAAGGGGAGGATTTACAGAACATGGGGGAGGAAGACCAAGCTTGAAGAGGGGGATACAAGGGACCTTGGATGCGGGGCTGAAGGGTCTGATTCGGCCTGATAAGAAACAGGGAGCCTGGCGGGGGCTGAGCCTAGGCTTGCCGCAGAGGCTGGGGCTCTCTGTAGGAGAGAGCTCAGGAAGGGGAGTTGGAGATATTAGTACGGAGAGAGGTTGGCAGTGGGGGGGTGTGGGGGGCAGTAGAAAGAGCACTGAGCAACAGGTCAAGTCTGGGCCCCTGATTCTACTTTTGGACTAGCTGGTACCCTGGGGCACTTCACCTCTGCCCCAGTTTCTCTGGCTATCAGGAAGACTAAATGTGACAATACATGAAAAAGTCACAGCTGTGCAGGGAGCGGTACAAATGTGAACCACCGATCTGAGCGCTTTTTCAGGAGTGTGTTCGGATGGGGCCAGGAGAAGCTGTTGAGAATTCCCTTCTCCTAGCAGCCCTCCTCCTTGTGGGAAGTCTTTCTAGTAGGAATGGGGGGTTCTCACGGGGTGACCCTGTTGACCTCCAGGGATCCACCTCCACTGACAGTGGGAGGAGGAAGTGAGAGAAAGATCAGGCCTGCTTCCTCTTCCCAGAGAAGACAAGAGACTGAGGCCNCCTAGCAGCCCTCCTCCTTGTGGGAAGTCTTTCTAGTAGGAATGGGGGGTTCTCACGGGGTGACCCTGTTGACCTCCAGGGATCCACCTCCACTGACAGTGGGAGGAGGAAGTGAGAGAAAGATCAGGCCTGCTTCCTCTTCCCAGAGAAGACAAGAGACTGAGGCCACCTGGCAGGTAGAGGTGCTGGAAGGGTCTGGGGAGTTTCTCTCCCAGCTCTGGGTGTGCCACTGAGCTGTCCCTGGCCCAGACCCTGCTGATCTTCTGGGCCAGTCAGCTCGGAGCCACGGGAAGTGGGGAGGGAGCAGTGTCGCTGAGCTCAGTGAAAGTGAACCCCCACTGATCCTCAGGGCTGGAGGGGGGCCCACCAAGAGGAGTCACTGAGGGAGAAGGGGTGCGGGAATGAAAGTCAAAGCCATCCCTCCTTGTGCTACTTCTCCTCAGCCTTCAGGATTCTTCCTCTGTGACCGCAGCTCCTAGAAGACCATGCAGAGGACAGCACTACCGTAGCCCTGTGGGCAGGCTCCGTGTTCTTAGTGAGAGCCACTGGGACGGAGGAGTGCATTGGAAAATGAGGGGGAAGGATTTCTCTGAGTTGCTGAGAATGCAGTGGGGAAAGCTTTCCTTCTCTCCTCTTCCAAGGTCAGGAAACTTGAAGGAGGACTTAGGAAGGAAGAGGACATGAACGGTAGGGATGGCAGATGGAGTGTCAGGGAAGGGGGCTCCGAAGAAGGACGAGAGTGGATGAGAGATGTAGAGGTTCAGAGAGGAGAACAGGGGGGGTGCTCAGTGATGGGGATGGGAGGCCTAGAGAGGACCTGATTGGTCAAACTTGATGGAACGCTTTATTAAAGTCCCTCCCCCTTAAAGAAGTAGATGTACAAGATTAATGCTGGATAACTAAAAACAAAAACTCATATCCGTGTTTAAAAGCAAGAATGCGAAATCTCTAAGGCCAGTAAATGAGAGGAGAGTCCAGTGGTGAGCAGGAGTTGAAGCTGTACCTCCGAGGAGGGATTCAGCATTCCATTGGGGTGGGACGCACACCTGTAGACCCCAGTAGTGTCAGGCTCCCTACTTAATGCTTGGCCTGGGAAAGTGCTGCCTGCCGTAAACAGGACTAAATTATCTCTGCCTGTTAGCCACCTGACTTGGCTTTGGGAGGAAGAAAGAATGCCCATAGAATTAGGATACCCACATGGATATGGACTCAGGATCTGATATTTGTGCCATGCAAAAATCCAAAAAGGCACATATAAGAGCTAGTTTGGGGCTAGTGTACTTCTACAAGGCTTGGGCAGATACAGCTGAGCAGTAATACCATAGTGAAAGTGAAAGCCGCTCAGTCGTGTCTGACTCTTTGCGGCCCCATGGACTGTACAGTCCATGGAATTCTCCAGGCCAGAATATTGGAGTGGGTAGCCTTTCCCTTCTCCAGGGGATCTTCCCAACCCAGGGAAAGAACCCAGGTCTCCAGCATTGTGTGCGGATTCTTTACCAGCTGAGCCACAAGGGATATCATAGCGTGGCCTCCAAATCCCAGGGTACAGTCAGGAAATAGTGCTGAAAATAACTATCTCAAGGATAAACCACAACATATAAGAAATACACTATCTTGAGAGACACCTCTCTCATGGGAGGATTCATAAAGACCCAGAGATAATGGAACAATCTGAAAGGAAGTTTAATATAGTCAAAATCATTAAGAAGATAAAGGAATAGCATCCATAAAATAAGAATAGGAAGATCTCAGACAGAAACATGTAGCAGTTATGAATAGTTATCTAGGAATTTTAGAAAAGAATTAAATTCACCAACATTCAATAGATGGGTTACTAGAGTAAATACAGCTAAAGAGAGAATAAGTGAATTAGAAGCTAGAACTGAAGAAATCCTCCAGAATGAAGCACAAAACAATAAAACAATTAGACGTATGAAAGAAATGAGACAAAGAAAATTGAATGAGAAACTCTGGCATATATATTATTGCTTCCAGAAAAAGATACTGGAAAGAGTGACTAAGTTCTTTCCAGAAATAAGACATGAATTTCTAGGTTTAAAAGTCCCAGACTGCCTCATAAGATATCTTTAAAAACAAAACTATATCTAGACACCTTGTCACCAAAGTGTAGAATAACAAGAATAATAATGAAATTCTAAAAGCCACCAGAAAGAAAAGATAGCTTATCTACAAAGGTCCAATAATTGACTTGACAATAAGCGTCTCATCAGCAACAACAGATGCCAAAAGACGATGGAATAGTATCTTCAGAGTGCTGAAGGCAAGTAATTGTGAACCTAGAGTCCCACACGCTGCCAAACAGTCATTTAAACAAAGGACAAAATAAAGACATTTTGACACATTCAGTATCTTAGAAAGCTTCTGTCCCGTAGACCTTCGCTGGAAGAGAAGGGCACAGGGCTTAGGAGCCCAAAAGGTGTTGGGGCTGAGCTCCATTTCAGACCTCTCCTCAGCATCAGCCAGCCTGAGGAGCTCAGCCCAGCCTGGCACAGCTGGGGCCCAGCTCAGGTTCTCCCCTCCTGCATGCCAACCTGCTGTCCTCTTATCCCCTCGTGGTAGTGGCCCAGTACCCAAGCTGGGTACCACTGCCAGTCTGGCTCTGAGGGCCTTGCAGAGGCCAGGCCCAAGATGCTCATGTGACCAGGTACTTGCCTAGCCCTCCACCCTGGCGTCCTCTCCTCCTGCAAGGTCAGCGCCACCTTGCAGAGGCCAGTAGATGGCTGCAGCAGTGGGATGAAGGCTAGGTCCCGACACAGGAGTTGGGAGTCAGGGACTTCCATTCTCTGTAGGAAAAGAATTACTATCGGAGGGGATGACCGGTGGGGCTGAGCCCGCTGAGATGAGAGGCCTCATGGAGCATCTGGCTCCACTCAACCAGCTGGTGCTCTTGGATAATTTCTTAACCTCTTTGAGCCTCAGTTTCTCACTAATGAGATTATCTACCTAATGAGGATGTGAAGATGAAATGAGATTTAATTCATCTAAATACCGAGCTTTAGATGTATTTTCCTACACAAAATTTTCTTAAAAGAATAATCTCCATCAAATACCCCTGCCTAGCATATCATCAGTGCTCAGCAGAAAACTAGCCAGCAAGTGAAAAGTGAAAGTGAGAGCCAATGAGCAGAGGGAAGAATGTGTGCAGTGCTGGAGGCCCCATTTTCAGGAAAGGGTTTGTGTTCATTCGCTCACTCATCAGTTGCTGTCATTCTGTTGGTGCCAGGCACTAAGTTGCACTCTGGAGGCACAGAGACGGCCTTGAACTGGAGGAGGACCATGGGTGAAGAAGACAGCCCAAACCAGAAAGTTCTAACAGACTGTTCGGAGCCTAACTGGTCTTGTGTTTGTTGTTCCCTCCCCACTCGTTCCTCTTCCCCAGCCCCCAACCCAGTGTAAGCTCCATGATAGCACAAGGCTCATCTGGCTTGTTTTCAGATATCTTCACAATGTCCAAAATATGTCTGAAACACAGGAAGTGCCAAAGAAATATTTGTCAAACGACTGTGTGCCTGAGCACTGATAATAGAGGCTGTAGAGGTTGCTATGACAGCATCAAAGAGCTCTTTGCAAACTCTGCCCTATGAGTTAGAAGTTTCTCAGCAAGGGTTATTTAAATTGGGCCTTTATGGATGCATAGGAGTTCATTAAGTGGAAAAAGAAGTAAAAGGACAACCAGGGGACATCCCTGGTGGTCCAGTGGTTAGGAGTCCATCTGCCAATGCAAGGGTTTGATCCCTGGTCTGGAAAGATGCCACATGCCAAGGAGCAACTAAGCCCGTGCACAACTGCTGAGCCCATGCACCCCAGAGCCCACACTCTGCAACAAGAGAAGCCACCACAGTGAGAAGCCCAGGCACTGCAACTAGAGAGTGGCCCCTGATCGCTGAACCAGCGACAGCCTGTGCGCAGCAAAAAAATACTTAGAGCAGCCAATAAATGAACAAATATATTTTTAAAAAAGGACAGCCACTGGGGTCAGTACTTCTGAAAACATGGAGGTGAGTTGAGGAAACAGCAAGTAATTTGAGTGTGACAGGAATATAGAGTGCAGAGGAGAAAAGAATGAGAAGATACAAGGATGGGGAGATTAAAAGGGCTGTCAAAAAGTCATTATTAAAATTTGACCATAAAGAAGGTTGAGCAATGAAGAATTGATGCTTTCGAATTATGGTGCTGGAAAACTCTTCAGAGTCCCTGGGACAGCAAAGAAATCAAACCAGTCAATCCTAAAGGAAATCAACCCTGGATTTTCACTGGAAGGACTGATGCTGAAGCTCCAATACTTTGGCCACCTGATGTAAAGAGCTGGCTCATTGGAAAAGACTCTGATGCTGGGAAAGACTGAGGGCAGGAGAAGGGGGCGACAGAGGATGAGATGGTTGGATTTCATCACTGACTCAATGGACTTGAGTTTGAGCAAACTGTGGGAGATAGTGAAGGACAGGGAAGCCTGGCATGCTGCAGTCCATGAGGTCATAGAGTTGGACACTCTCACCACCTGCCTGGATGTGATATTCTGGAGAGGATAGTGTCTCCAGCCCTCACTGTTGCCCTAGGAAGGTCTCTCCCTGCAAAAATTAAGGGTCTTATCCAAAAGGGAGTTAAGGGTCTAGTACCCCTTGAGAAAGGAGACAATCACGCCTCATAGTTCCTATAGTTGTCTCAAGTTGGGATAAGGGTAGGACAAGACACCTCCTTGTCTTGGATGAGTGCTACCTGCTGCCCCCTTGTGGCCTCAGTAGAATTGAGCAGCAAGGAGGCTGGCCCAGGCGGTCATTTTTTTCATAATCCCAGGGGTCCCTGGTCTCCAGCATCAACCTCTGGGAGTTATCCCAACCACCAGCTGCCCACCGATCCAATCTAACTGCTCTGTTTATTCCGTGCATACTCAAGGCTGCACCAGTGGGTTTGGGGAGAGAGAAGAAAAGACCATTCATTTTTAGTAAAGTCTTGTCCTTTCTTACACACACACATCCCACCGCCACCACCACCACCACCACCGTTGGCCGGAAAGCAACCATGAATGCAGGGGGTCAGGAGACCAGTGTTTTGGTTTCAGCTCCACTCTATTCATTCAGTGACCTTGGGCAAGTCACTGCACTTCACTGGGCCTCCTATGTCTTCATCTATAATACAGGGATCACCATCCCTCTTCCTGTCTCCCTGCAGGGTCACTGTGAAGATCATTGGGAGGACAGACGCTGCAAGTGCTAGGAAAAATGTCCAAGAGTGCTCCGGATGTAAGGGGATCGTGCTGGGTATTAGATAGGGGCTCTCTTGGGCTGTACCGAAGTGTTTGTTTACACCCGCATGGGCCCTGCTGGCAGGGAAATTTAAAGGGAACGTGCTCAGTAAGGCAACTGGTCAAAATATCTCCAAATTAAGAATGAAGTTTGTGGGAAAATGGGGCCTCACTCACTTGTCTGAGATTCCAATTGTGCTTGGATTTTGGGGAATGAGTGGAAGAGCAGCAAGGTGTGACAGTGCAGTGGCCTCAATACAGGAGTCAGCCAGGAAGTAAGAGCTGAGCTTCCGCCCTTTCTCTGAGCCCAGAACCCCTTCTGGGTGCTCCTCCTTCTCATTAGCCCTCTCCTGCAGCCTCTCCATGTGGGGCTGGGCACAGGCTATCAGTAAATTACCTGCACGACTCACTGAGACATGTTTGGGTACAGGACGGTGGGAAAGTCAGACAATCCCCTTCAGACAAATCCAGGGCTAGAATGAAGGGGGCAGCATCCCCTGCTTCGTCTGCCTTGATGACACCGGAAGGGGACCACAGATCCAAAACCTTGCAGCGAGGAACATCTGCTTTTGCCAAAGAATGTTTTCTTTCTCTTATAGCGTGACTCTCTCACCTGGTTGCATCTCTTTTTGCTTTGATGGTCAGGAAGCTCAGGATCAAATGTGAAACCTCATTTTAAGAACTCTGTCTCCGTCATTGCAACCAGAACATTTGTTCTTGTTTTCAGTGATTCAGATTTCCTACTCAATGATAGTCTTCATAATTCTGTCATGTTTTATTATTTCACTGTGTATGTTTTCAATGCAAGACATAGCGTCTTTTCTTGTGGAGTAAGGTAAGGTCCATTTAGGTAAATAACGGAAAATGAAATAGATGCCCAAAAGCTTACCACAGTTGACAATGGGGGATATTTGGTGAGGGAACTATGTGGGGCCTTAGAGTCAGACTTGAAATCATCTATTAAAGCCTCTTCCCCAGCCTGGCCTCCACCCCTTAAGTGAGTTCCAGAAAGAAGTTGCCCATGGTTTTATGACATATTACTACCTGAGAAAACAAGAGGTCCTCTCCTGGCACCCAGCTCTCTGCTCTTCCCATGACATCAGGCCTCATTCTGGCTGTAAATGGCATGGTGAAGGTAAGGAAGACGGCTCACCACTGCCTCTGTGCCCGATGAAGAAGCGGCATGCTCTTTCTCTGCTCCCTACTTCAGTGAATAGGCAGCAAGTCCTGGCTGTAGACGCCTTCTGACCTGCTGGCTGACAAGGGGCCTGGGCCACCTCTGGTAAAGGGCATGGCCATAGCAGACAGCTCAGAGTGCCAGCACGTGCCAAGGCCAGAGTGGAGGGACTTACTCAAGGCCTTGCTTGAAGGAGAGAGAGAGCTCCCTCTGTGAGCGATGCTCTCTTGACCCTCAGTCAAGAAGGACACAGGCTGAATCTGGCCCACGCGCCACACACAACCCAGGAAGTAAGGCAGGCAGGCAGGCAGCCCCAAGCAAGGGTCCCATGAATGTCCTCAGACACAGAAACCCAGACTCCAAATTATCTAAAATGAGATTTATTGCATTTCATGCAGTTTGAAGTCCATGCAGTAAAGGAGACTAGCACAATTTTTAATGCATTTAAAAATAAAGTTGAAAACCGGGGGGTGGGAGGGTATGCACAAAGTTCTAGTCTCCTTGGGTCCCTGGAAGAGAAGGGTTTGGGAATGAAACCATCCACTCTCCATGGCAAATGAGTCTTATAAAAGCAAGCAATGTTCCCACGGCCTCTGGAGGAAAATCCACAGAACTCTGGGGCAGTAGCAGGGCCCAGGGAGAAGAGCACTAGTGGAAAGAAAGCTACACACGCCACCTAATTTCACCTGAGGGCAGAACACAGTGGCGGATCTTGGGGCAGCGGCTGTTCTGAGAGTCGGGAGACTACACACACCCCTGGGGAGATCTGCTCCTAAAAGAAGTGGCGGTAAGAACCCAAAAAAGTAAAACAAAAGAAATATTTCTTAACCACACTCTTTGAGAAAATGCCATAAATATGTTATTTAATATTTTCATTTCATAGCACTGGACACACAGCTCAACATATTGAAATATTGATTCCTTGGAGAAAATAAAAATGAGAAAAAAGGAAATAAAAAATATTGCATCTTTCTGTTGGAGAATCTCGGCCCCCAGGCTCAGGGCGTTGTGCACCAGTGTCCTAGCCTGCAGGAGGCACGGAGGTCGGCGGGGTCCTCTGGGGAGGGAGGCGGCGCCCATCGCCTGGGGCTGTATGGCAAAAATTGTGTTGGGTGTCCTTGGCCTTGCCAGCTCAGGCCCTCAGTCGCCGGTCACCTGGGGGGCCTGCCCGTCGGAAGGCTGGTTGGCTGACTGGATGAACATGGGCTGGGCGAGGTCCTGGCCAGCAGGCATGGTGACTTGCTGGATCTGGTAGAGCTGCTGCGAGGAGTGGAGAGGAGAGGGGAGAGAGGAGAGAGTGAGGTCGCCCAGGGAGAGGTGCACGCAGCTCCCCACGGGCCTCGAGCTGGCTGGGGGCCCCGGATGCCTCAACCACTGCCCACTGCACGGCATTTGAGCGGGGAGGGGAAGCGGCAGTCTGCTGGGCTGGGGGCAGCAGACCCAGGAGGCGCCAGCAGCGGGAGAGGGGTGGGCCGGGAGGAGGTGCGGGAGCTGCATTTCCTGCGGCTTGCACTTCTCGGGGCTCTGCCTATCCCGGTAGCTCAGAGCCTCGAGCTTGCTGCACTGTTCCTCTACGACAAACACAAGCAATTGGAACCACTGTACCAGCAGCCTGGAAGTCAGCATTTCCCCAACTCTTGGTAATCGTCACTGGCAGGGGCAGTAGGGATTATTCCCTCTCTTTTTCCTTAGAGTGTCTGGTTCAGGCTGATGGGCAGGCAGGTCACCTGGGATTAGTCGCTTCCTACAGCCAAGACCCGTGAGGCATGGAGAAGATGCTCACGGAGCCACCAAGAAAGGTTAGGGTCAACTGGACACAACTTCTCAGGTGTTTCCACAGAAACCCCACAGCTAAGACCCCCTGACAAAGGAGACCTGGCGTGTGAGCCTAGCACCTGGTGCTGGCAGAAGCCAGAGCGGGGTCCGGATGCCAGCTCCTCCCCTCTCTGGGCAGCAGAAAGCATAGGCTTAAGCATGCCATCCTGCCATGTCCTCAGGGGTCTCTGGGGCCAGGGCACGGAGGGAAAGGCAGAGGGAAAAGGGAAGATGCATTCCTCACATGGGTTTAGAATTACTGAATTCCAGGCACAGAGAGAGCGGAGAGGTCACGCGTTCTCTGCATTTCAACTAATCCGTGAGATTAAAAAGAGCACAGCTTAGAGAAAAGCTACTCTTAGAAAGAGACTGGAGACCTGCACGCTAGTCCTGGTTCTGCACTGAACAGCCAGGCAAGCATAGACAAGGCACTTCCCACCTCTAGGGCTCAGTTTACTCCTCTGTAAAATGGGCATGGAGGCTATATAAAGTCTAGGGTTATTTTAAACTCCCACAAGTCGATAAACCTAGAGGACAGGCAAGACTTGTTTTTAACAATTTCTGTCCACCTACTATTAGAAGATGATGGGACAGCTCCCCTAAGCACCAAACCCACAGATAGCACCTGCTGCCCTCCAACAACTCCCCATCCTCTGTGCCTGCATTGGCTGGCATCCTACCTGTCCATCCGTGAACTGGCTGAACTGCTGTTGTCCTTGCTGGACCTCTGTCTGAGTGATCTGAGGGAATCAAGAAGGCAAAATAGGCAGATGAGCTGCAGGGTCTGGTCCAGCAATCCACCAGCCTACCAGCCAGGAGAGGGTCATGAAGATCAAATGGACAGTGCATACGAGGTGCCCAGAATGAGGCCTGGCACAGCACAGGGGCTTGACGAGTAGCAGAAAAGCAAGGGTCCCTCCCCACCCCCGGGCACTGATGGCTACTCAGAGCTGGCATCACAGACAGGCCTGTGGAGATGCCAATATACAACTTCCGCAACCATCTCTCTTAATGTCCACCCAAACTCCACCCCCACCCAAAACCACTCCCTCACTCCAAGGTCTTTCTGAGGGCTGAGGCTCAAGTCAAAACAGAAACACCTAGCTCTTAGACGCTGACAGGACAGGGCACAACATTTACAGTTTAGGCAGAAACCCTAAGAGTCTGTCTTTCCACCTGGGATGGCAGACTGCAAACACTTGGCAAAGTGGTGAGTGGTCGGTGGGCTGCAAACCAAACCCTCATCACTTAGATTATCTCACTGGAATATGAAACACCCTGGCGAGCAGGTGTCCTTGGCCCCAGAAGCCCTTGTGGCAAACCTATGAAGCACTTTTTCCGAGACAGGCCACACACAACCCTCTGGGCCAAGGGCGGGGGCAGGGGACAGGAAGGAAACTATTTGTCACACACACTTACAATCTTATGTGGGCATTTTAAATACATTTTACAAGAAATTTACTGACATGGAGAACTGCATCATCTAATGCCAGCTGCTAGAGACAGCTTGGTAGACTTGAAAAAAGACTGAAGAACATTTGTGTGTATGTGTTATCTATGGAACATTTGACCAGCTCATGTTTTCTGTGTATCTTCTCCTGGAATCATCACAGCCACCCTGCAAGGTAAGGGCTGTCTTCTCGAGTGTCCTCACAATGGCCAAAAACAAGCCATCAGGCCTACCCATGGGGCTGCGAGAACAACAAGGGGACAGGTGTAAAAGGGGTTTCTTAACTATTGTTCTTTGTTTTGAATCTTTCTCCTCCCACAAGGGCAGGAGTTAAGTTTTGTCTTTCCATCTCCCAGTGCAAAGTAAGTACTGAAGAAATGCCTGCAGGATAAAGGAGTGATCCTGAAACAAATGGAAAATATACCTCATTGATGAGGTTTTCATTGTGCCCTGTGGCCAGCAGGACTGCCCTTCACATCAGCTGAACAGAGTTTCACTTACCTTTAAATTCCATTTACATACAATTTATTCAACAGTCATTGAGCAAACATTTACTGAGCACCTGCTAAGTGCCAAACTGCTACAATCACAATCCGTCAATCGGTTGTCACGAAGACTCTTGACTGTCCTTGGGTGCCTCTTCCTGCTTCTTCCATCCTCTCTGTAACAGCCAACTCTCCCCACTCTCTGGCTTTAGTTCCTGGTCCCAAAATTGACCTCTGGGGAACCAAGAACTCTTCCTTCTCATTTCTTCCCATCCTCTGCCACAGGAAATTTCTGGATCCTAGGCTAGAATCTTACAAGTTTAAAGGGGGCGGGTACACTAAAGGGTGGGGTAGTCTTGAGATCTGATTCCCTGTCCGTGAGCAAGCCAAGGAAGCCTGGATTTCGAGTGGGCCCTTTAACCATCCCAGAGACCACACGGAACTCAGCAGCCCTGCTGTTGGCTCATTCCTCGCATTTTCCCAAATGAGATCCTGGGAGGCCTGATCCACAAACTCAGCTCTGTCACCACTGACAACAGATACACCCCCAGAAATGCACCTGGGCCAGACACATCCAGCTCTCAGACGATCACTGCTTGTCTGGGTCTGAGGCAAAGAGCTGGTTAACAGTGCCTCTCCGTCCAGCATCCACGTCCCCTGCAAATAACGCCCACACCCACAACCCCACGCCCAGGGAGGTGGCCCGCTCAGCACCTCTGGCTCACAGTATTCAGTATCTCGGGGTGTGAGGGGAGAGGAGGGGCACAAGAAGGTGGGGGGCGGAATCTAAGTAGCTTTCCAAAGGGCACAGAAGATGCCAGGACACAACAGTCATTCAGGTTTAAACATGGAAACTGAGCCTGACGATGAGGCAGCCTGTGAAAATGTTTCCTTCAGTCAGACCTGTGCATTTACACACATTGGGCTCTCCTCAGGTATCCTGAGACCTCCTCTGCTTTGTGTTTCCTTGTCGCTCGAGAACAAGACAGTGAAGAGACACATTTTGAATCCAATCCTCTGATAAACCCCATCTGTCCCCTGGGGTGCAGAACACACGTGCAGAATGTGGAGGTGGCTCTTGCTGAAGATGAGGTGGCCAGAGAGTTGTGTGCTAAGCCCTCCTTTGCAGTCAGAAGCCAGCTCCTGCTGGTCCCCAACTCGAGCCCTGCATCACTGGGGGACATACCTGTTGAGCATTGGTGGCGAGCGTCTGGATCTGTCCTTGTACGACTTGGGTGCCTGATACAGGCTGGGCTAAGCGGATATACTGCAGCTGGCCAGCATTCAGCTGCACCTATGGCAAGGGCAGAGACAAGCAGACCACAGGAGACTGAACGTAACCTCGAACAGGCAGACTTTCCATGACAAGAAATGCTGATTGTCCCCTACCCACCACCCAAAGAAACCAATTCTGAAAAGCTCCTTTTAAACAGAGACCCAAACAAGCAAAACCATAACATCCCAACCCCATCAGTCACGCAAAAGAGCATGCTCCTTGAATGGACTTGGGGGAAATTCCCAGAGGGTTTTGTCATACACGTGACAACCGCACGGCTGTACTGACAACCCTCAGTATTCACTGGCTCTTAGCTGTCTGCTCACAGTTTATGCTAGGAGCTTATGCCCAACTGTCTGACATTATTGGAATGCTTGTACCTTAAGTGTGGGCCTTTCTCTCCTCCATCTCCACCCTTCACTAACCCAGTTCCTGGCTAATCTAACACTGAGAAGAGCCCCACCATCTACCAGGAGCCCAGAGCAGATGGCCATCATTCGGGACCACAGCCCGAGAACTACCCAGCCCCATGCTGCACATCTTGGAAAAGAAAGCTGGCCTGCTTAACTATCTCTGTCCCCAAGAGCCAGGACCAATGCGGGTCTGTGGGACTTTTAGGATCCTTGGTATTCAGCACTAGCCTCTGGCCAAACACCTCCCAAGGGGAAGCTGAATCAATAAACCTTTCACAGAATACTCCATCATGGGAAACTAAAGCTACAAAAATGCCCTCAGGCTTACGATTAAGTCTCAGATAATACAATAATACCAAATGCTGCATTTAATTGCATGCTAAAAGCCTTAACTCGGGCTCTTAATGCTCCAGCATACCATGAAAGTATTAGTGCTTTGAGCGTGAGGATGAGCAGAGGACCAAGGCAGCTACAATGCAAGGGGAACTGTGGCTCAGCAGAGAAAACAGTCAGCAAAGGAAGACTATGGACAGTCATGCTTGGGATATGGGGGATGAAAGAGGCTCCAGGAAGACTGGCAGATATGGTCTCCCTCCATCTGGGGGCCTAGACACCACCCTCCAGAAAAAAAGCTGTCTGGCTTGTTCTTTTAAGGGTGAGCTTCTTGAGGGTAATAGGCAAGTCATGCCTCTGTCCTGGAGAAAATCTTCCTCTTGCCTTCAAGAGCTAACTTCATTATATGGGCTTTTACTTCCATGAGTAAAATGCTGATAGGATGAAACTCCTGCATACAAGTGTTAAATCAAACTGCTTCTTGGAAACTTCAGCTTCAAAGAGGATTTGAACCATCAAGAAAAGATGAACACTGAAAGAAGAAAAGAGGAACACTGAAGTTCCTGGCAGAACATTCCAAAATTGTTTAAGGCAAGATGGAGGGACACAAAATCTAAAGCCACTAAGAGTCCACTTTAAAGGAGACAGGGCAAGATATCGTGACCTACCGTCATTTCTCTCCTGAGAAAATGCCAAGAAGAGTTGCTGGGAAGTTGTGATGCCAAGCCTAACCCCCCCCACTACATCCCACAATGCAGTTTCCAGGCCAACGTTAAATTGCTTACGAGGAAGAAGACAGCTGCATGGAGGCTTGGGAAACCTCATGTGCCGAGATTGATGGTGGTTGGTCCCAGGAGTCTCCAGAACTCCAGCCAAGGACATGGGATGAAAGACTCCAAGAAGCCTGGTCCCAGGAGTGGGGGAAGGTATACTGCTGGCCACAGGGATTTTACATTTCCCAGCTGGAAAGAGCACTTTGCAGAAACTCAAATATGACTGAAAACTTGTGAGCCAAACAGTTCTAAGCAGTTCTTAGAAGCAAGCTCTTCTTTTAGGCTTGGGCTTAGCTACCTGGGGATGCTCTGCTCTTCAGTCCTCTACCACAGGGATAATCCTGGGGACCGTTACACCCTTTTAACATTAACTACAGAGCAAAGAAGCCCACCCCTCTGGATGGAAATCAACCCTGAATATTCACTGGAAGGCCTGATGGTGAAGCTGAAGCTCCAACACTCAGGCCACCTGATGAGAAGAGCCGACTCACTGGAAAAGACCCTGACGCTGCAAAAGACTGAGGGCAGGAGAAGGGGGCAAAAGAAGACGAGATGGGTGGATGGCATCACTGACTCAATGGACATGAATCTGAGCAAACTCTGGGAGATAGTGAAGGACAGAGAAGCCTGGTGTGCTGCAGTTCATGAGATCACAAAGAGTTGGACATAACTTAGCTACTGAACAGAAACAAAGCCAAGAAGCCCACTCCCGGGGCTTTCCAAAGAGGAGCACAGTTCCCTTCCTGGGAACGAGCACTCTGCTAAGTACAGAAATGCAGACTCCTGCAGAAGTATACAGTGAAGACCAAGTCCTAAATTCTGCAACAAGTCTTCTGTGCCCCCAAGTGTTTAAAAGACTCACATTAAAGTTACTATGAAGTGGGAACTCTACTCTGGTTTAGATGATCTTATTTTGGTGCTCTCACATGCAAAACTGAGAACCATTTATGAGAGAAGTCATGGGTTGGTGGCTGCAAGGAATCTGAAATCGATGCGTGCTTGTGTGCATGTGGACACCCCACCCCAACCCCGCCCTATTTAAGAAGGAAGAGTGGGGGAAGGAGGTGGAGAGAAGAGGGTAGAGAAAGAGAGAGGTGACAAAGTAAGAGATAGAGTGACGCACACAGCCCCCTTTCCTCAGCTCTCTTGGCCTATTGCTCTGTTAATTAAGAAGAGCTCCCCAAAATAGAGCTAAGGATACTTTGCAAGCTTCCTTCAAAGAGGAAGTGGTTAGCCAAGTCCAAGTGAGGCTCTGTGTCTGCCAACATTTCATTAACAACAGGAAGGGTGAGAGGCAGGAACAGACCTGCTCTACGTCATGCACCTTCCACATTTTTGTGGCAAGCTGACCAATGAATAGGTGGCACATGTTACGACAAGGACTTTCTTCATTTTTTTTAAACAAAAAAACAAGTACAAGTGAAAGAGCCACCAAATATGAGAAATGAAATCCCTCAAGGCACACAGGAAGTAGCAGTCCACCGTGAAGCAGTGGGTAAGTTAAATGAAAGCCAAAAATACACTTTGTTGCAGGCTCCACTGGGAACTGATTCATGAATATGCAACAAGTGTATTTATGGCCTTCTCTATATACCTCCCTCTTATTCTCTGCAAATCAAGACAGGACTGCCTCACAGGGCCTTTGGGCCTTGGCATGGAATAGTGGCTACAATGACCTCTCTGCACAGGCAGCGGGAGGGGAACTCTAGAAGCGCTGCCCCATAGTGGTGAGTCTGAACCTGGATTAAAGGAAAGCAGGGAGTACACAGTGGAAACACAGGTTTACAACGGGGNGCTGGTTTGTTCATGCTTGTATCCTCAATACAGCTTTGGACTTTAGCTAAGAGGACACTCAATGTCTGATGGATAAACAATGACTGATAGGGAATGTGGAGTCAGGGCTCAGGAAACATAGTTCTCTTCAGCCTTTCATGATCCCCAACAATGTGGATATTAACTGCTTTCACAACAACACTATCGGGAGAGAAGGAATCTTCTGATTACTGTTATAAAAAGAGAAGGTCAGTGGACACATCCGGGGGGAGGCAGAAGTGATGAGGAAAAGGAGAGGAAATGTATGTTTTCTGGCAATGATGCCTGATCGCCCCCTTAAAGATACAAATTCCAATTCTGGTGGGGAGACGCAGACAGCAGGCATGGAGTCCACTAAAAGACCTTATACGAAGATGCCACTCTCTTCAAGGGGGCATCTAGAGACTTTTTTCCTCCTAAAATGTTTTAGGGTCCCCAGAGAATGTCCTGTTTACTGCACTTTCCTCATTTGACCCATGAGGATGCCAGGGTCCAGAGAGACTAGGTGACCCATCACCTCAGCGGCCGGGTCTGGGGGCAAGTCCAGGTCTCCAGAATCCAAACCCAGTGCCCTACAATGATCTGACTGCCCATCAGCAGTGCCCCAGCCCCACTTTGCCCATCCCAAATCTAAGGGGTGCTATCTTGGTGGGCTGGCACCTTCTGCTGCTCACAGACCTGGCCCTGCTGAGGCTGTGCGATGATGATCTGCCCAGGCTGGATGGTGGTTGTGGAGCTGGTGGTCTGCTGGCCTTGCTGCTGCCCCTGGACTTGAACAGCAGTAGGCTGCTGAGCCAGCGTGAAGTAGTACTGGACGGGCTCGGCAGGAGTCACAGACTGGCGCACCTCCTCCTGTGGGGCAGAAGGAGAGGCAGGTAAGAGGAAAAGAACCGACTCAGCAGCCACCGCAGTGAATTTCCATTCTTCCCCCAAACAGGCTCTGCGCAGTTGCCAGCTGAATGCTGAGTTCTCCACATTTGAAGCCAAGAGAAAGTGGAATTTGAAGAGACCAGTTGTGCTAAATCGAACTAAAAATAACAGATTCCATAGGCTTCACAAAACAAACATACAGCCAATTTTCTGAAGTACAGAGTAATCACCCATTGCGTGATGAGTTGCAAATGGGCAAATAATTACCGTAACTAAAAACCACGCACTAGCAGTGCTTGTCAGTAAATGCTGTCAAGGCCTGTGATCTGAGAACAGTGCTAATTGCAAGTACCCCAAACACTCAGGCTGGCTCCCAATCTCCCAAATAAGCAGCACTCTCCTTATTTCATTCCCCCACCACCTCTGGAGGAAAAGAGCAGGGGAAAGGGACACAGGGCTTTTTCTGGGTTGGAATTTCAGAAGCAAATGTCAGGACCAAGAACACTGGCAGGCAAGAGCCCAGCTTTTCACAGCATGTCGAGAGCTCGGTGGTCACTAAGGTCGAGTTTATCCAGCATCACATTTGGTGTGGGGGTACTTAGCCACAGAAGTGCCACCCAGGGGGCCTGAGGGACAGCTCTCCACTGGGGTGCTGCCTTGGCTGACTAGGGAGGTCGCATTCTGGCCGACCTGCTGGGTGAAGAGACTGTTCCTTCTTCAGCAGACGTTTTCCATGGCAGAAGGAGTAAACAACCCTCTCCCAGCCACCTCGAGCTCACAGCTGAGAGTGTAGGATGTTTACACACACTACGGCATGGTTACAGTCTGAGGGTCCGGGGTTGGTCGGCCCCTGACCACTGACACAGAGATCGGCGTCTGCTCCGGACGGCCCTGCGACACACGGAACCCCTGCCTGGGACAACAGAAACAGTACAGACATACAGCCACTCGGCTCGCTGAGCAAAAGTATCAGCTACATTTACTCACTTCTGTGCCCTGGACTAAGGTTTTCAGGCTCAAGGAAAGAGGAAAAGACTTCTCCAAGGTAGAGACCCTGTGGATTGCCTCAAAGCTCCCCAAAGGGACATACACGGTTGGTACTGACCCTATCTCCAATCTGTGCTTCCACGGTCCTTTTCTCATGAAACCTTTTTGTACTTGCTGGTCAAATTCACTACCCTCCCTGTTAGAATGAGGGTAGTGAAGGCAAAGCCTCGATCTCTCTTGCCCCCTACTGTCCCTATTACCATTCTCCTTTCAGGCACTCAATAAGCAGGTACTAAATGATAAATGAATTCATAGGGCCGGGCAGACAATTGGAGGTAGGAAAGTAGTTTTTTTAAAACCCAAGCTGCGTGTATGCTTAAGTCGCTCGGTCACATCTGACTCTCTGTGACCTCATGATCTGCAGCCTACCAGGTTCCTCTGTCCATGGGATTTTCCAAGCAAGAATAGTGGAGTGGGTTGCCCTTCTCTTCTCCCCGGAATCTTCCTGACTAAGGGAACGAACCCAGGTCTCCTGCACTGCAGGTGGATTCTCTACTGGCTGAGCCACCAGGGAAGCCCTAACCCAAGTTGGGAGTATGACAAGCACTCCTGAACCCAACAACTGTCAGCAATAGACAAGAACCCCTAAACTCTTGCTCCCGCTAGGATTCTGCAGCCCCCGTGTGGGGATACACTTTTGTCCACTGTAGGATAGGGTTGGGTACTCTTTTGCTTCTAAAAAACTGGGGGCCCAGGATACTAAAACTAGGATTGTGGAGATCTAGCTTCTGAGAAACTTGGATCTCAGCATGCAAGGTTCTCTGATGGCCATGCACCCAGTCTAGGCAGACACTTTGAACACTCTGGGTTTCCAAGCTAGCCCTTCAACAGGAACCAGCTTTCTAAGTTAACATATTCTGTGCTTCAGGCCCAAACAGTATGAACCCTGGACATGATCAGGCTGAGGCAGAAGAAAAAGGAAGCCCCCTTCTATTTGCATCTAGGTCTTAGATTCCAGAACAACTTAACTGTGACATCTCCATTTCAACTCTAACTTCTCACCATTATAAATAAAGGTCCACCAGTCAACTAGATTTCGGCTATGACAGGGGCAATACTGATACCATTCCCAGCCAATAAACAAAGGCCAACTACTCTTTTCAAGGCTCCTGAAATAGGTTCAATGAATTTATTTTCCCACTCAGAACTCCCTTCCCATTTTATAAAAAACATTAACCATTAAAGTCCAAACCTAACTTGAAAAAGCTCTTGGGTGATGAATGAGTATAGAGGACTAAGAGCTCCAGAACTAACTTGTAGGAAGTCTCGGAGAGCAGGGAGCCCCTGGCCTTCACCAGTCCTTGGCCTGTGACTGTTCTGTCTCCAGTTATCCTTGACTAGAGCGAATCTGCAAGTGAATACTGTCTTTTTGCCAGAAAAATAGCAAACACTTGACCACTTTCAGAAGCTAAAATATCCTTTGCCAAAAGCTGTGAGAACATGTAAGGAGCTTCTCCTATGCTGCCTACAGTACCCTCTTAAGCTCTTTATGCTAAGCAATGCCTGGGACACTCTGTGAGTATCAAATAGAGGCACCAAGGTTTGCCTTATGAGGACAGGCATGTCAGCTCTCAAATCACTGGAACAGAAGGAAGCATATCTAAGCTGCTTCTGCATTAGAAGACTTATTCTGCCAATGGAGGTCAAGCTAGAAAGGGAGTGATTATGCTTGGTTTAAAGAAATGGGTGAAGAGGAAATGACATTTCAATGAGCAGGAACTTTCAACTCATAGCTTTATGGGGTAAAAGTCAGGCCTCAACTCTCTCCTGCTTGAGTAGTCTTTACTTGGTTCACCGAAGAACAAGAGACATCCCCAAGCATCTCTCAGAAGTCAAGGACCTTAGATCAACAGCTCAGTATTTCTGGCTCGCTTCTTTTCCCAGCAGCGGGAAGCCACCCCCTGTGCTAGAACAATCTCTGAATGACTGGATCAATCCAGGATGGGGCACTTGCCCAGCTTAGCAGTGGCCTCCCCAACCAGAGTGCTTGCTCTTGGAATCTCTTCAGCAGTGGAGTCTGATAACGCCAGAGAATGAGCAGCATCACCTCCTAGGGCCATCACCACAGTGTTGCGCAGCCAGCCCCCGAAAGCACATTTGCTTCAGTAGCAAGAATGAACTGCTGCTTCCTTCAGAAAGGGTGAGTTTTGGAGAGTAGGCGCTTTTAAAAGACTTAAGGAAGCTTCCAGCCAATTTGGAGCTTGGGAAAACTTCATGTCTACAGAGGATTAAAAGTGCTATCTTAGAACTTCAGGCCAGCTTTCGGCAATCTCAGCCTTTCAAAAAAGGCCAGGCAGCAGCTGTCCCGAACAGGATGCCAATCAGTGGCCTGAACGCCTGCAAAGAACTGAACCCAGGGAGCAAGGAGCTGTCTCAGCTAGACACACTTTAAAGGAGATGGATCACAGCATTCAGAGTCAGGCTAGGATGTAACAAGGAGCTCTCTGACACCCTAGGAGCGTCAAGCACTGAGGACACTGGAGGAACAGAGAGGACACGACCATTCTCTCTGGCCAGTTGGCTTGGCAGGCAGCCCACAGGGAACAAGCGGGAGCTGATGCAAGGAGCCTGAGAAAGGCCTGATTTTGTCACAGAGCTCACCACCTTGTTTTTAAAGGGGGCTTCTGAAACAAATTCCAACAGGGAGAGTGGGTGAGGGGTATCAACTGTTTTGAAGGAAGAGAAGTGGTCTGAGTTCTTCTTGTAGTGACTTCTCAGAGAGGAGGGAAGCACCCAGAGGAGGAACTGAACCGTGGGCACAAACCTGCAATGTTTCAAAGGGGGATGCAGCGGGATGACCGTGGCAGCCTGCCGCTGTAAACATCCGACTGAAAGCTCCTTGCAACGCCTTACAGCTTCCAGTCAAGGATGTTTACAGTAGCAAAGACTGCCCAGAAGAACGGAGACGCAGTGAGGCACCCCGTGCTAGGAAGGAGATACAGAGGGGTTGCTAACCCAAAGGTCCCCAGGCAGGGTCGCAATTACAAAGGTTGTTAAAGATGCCCACTTCTCCTACACTCTCTTATTGGTTATTAACATGAGACAGCACAGGCGAATGGTCATTACTGAANGGAGACGCAGTGAGGCACCCCGTGCTAGGAAGGAGATACAGGGGGGTTGCTAACCCAAAGGTCCCCAGGCAGGGTCGCAATTACAAAGGTTGTTAAAGATGCCCACTTCTCCTACACTCTCTTATTGGTTATTAACATGAGACAGCACAGGCGAATGGTCATTACTGAATGACTCCTATTTCTAAAGATAATATACTATGAAATAATTCATTAAAAACACTGAAAATTTATTAACAAAAACAAAGCAAGCAGATCAAGGCTCAGCTTTGCTCCTGCCAGACTCTGCCACTATTCCAAGTATCTCTAGTATATCCAGTGATAGCATGATATCATGCAATCTGCATGCCTAAAATGATGAGCAACACAGGAGAGGGATCTATCAAAATTGCAATTAAGAGCTTTATGCACCCAAAGTGCTGAAAAACAATGGTGTGACCTCTGGAGAGGAGCAGACAGAAGAGGCGGAAAGGCACACACATTCCTTCTCGCCACTGCTTAGAAAAAGTTTAAGTAGAGGTTCTCAAATCTGGTTGCACGTTAAAAGCATCTGGAGAGCTTTAAAAAGGACTGATGCCTGAGCCTCCCCCTCGCAGATTCTGTTTCAGCCAGTGTGGAGGGCAGAGCCTGGGCACCGGTATTTTTAAAAACTCTAACAGGTGATTCTAATGTGCAGCCAGCACACTGCGTAGAGAACCACAATCCAGAGCAAGAGAAAACCAAGTCCACTCCCTTCAGACACAACTATGCACACACAGAAGCTGCTTCCTGGAAATCTAAAATCTTTAACCTGTTCTCCCATCCCAGATTAAGAGCTCTGATAGACTTCCTAGGATACTTCGAAATGAGCTGCACTTTACTGTTATAACTCGTCTTCACTTTTCATTTTTCTATTTTCACTGATACACCACCTCAGAGGCACTGAGTTAAAAGTATCCCTAAATGAGTAACAGGAGATGTTAAGGATGGATCTGCTCTAGAGAGAGAGAAGCAGAAGAGCAAATGACTTGTGCTGACCGAGGAAATGGAGATCGTCTGATACCAGGATGCAAGGCACCCTCTCGCTGGCAATGCCTTCCCAGCTCACCTGACGCTTCGGTGGTTTCAGCTCATCTCTTGGAACAATATCGATGAGAAAGTCAAACTGATCAAATTTTGTAATCGCCATGGCGATATCATTTCTCTGTAACAAAGAAAAGCAGGGTGAAAAATTAACTTGGGGAGAAACTAGTTTACCTGGCTTTCTACTCTCCAGGTTACAAGTAAGGTTAAGATGATGACTTCTAAGTCAAACTAAAGACCCACGGCCAAGCCTAGAGCCAAAAAAAGCACACCCAAAGTCTCACAAACTTCAAATGATGGATAAACACTGACCAAAAAAGAGACTCATATAGCTCATGCTCTACAGACCAGACATTTGAGCCTCCAACTATCAACACCTCTGCTAGATCCTGCCCCAAGGTCTTCCCCACAACTGCTAAGATTGTCATCCTCCAGATACACTCGTGCAAATCTAGCCGTATCAACTGACAGGTTTCTGGTCATTCTGTGGTTGGCAAAGTTAGGCTATTACTCAACCTTATACCCTTTTAAGTCCCTAAATAATATTCTGACTCTTTGCTTCACATGTAGTTTATAATCTAGTTTGAATCTCTTAGCTGAAATCCTATTTTAGTAAATTTTTACAATATTTTTCTAGTCATTGGGTCTATATATGTTAGTTTCTACAAGATTACAGTTTTTATTTTGAAATTCAAAATGACAATGTCAAATTCACAGTTTAAATATTGCTTAATGTGCTACGAATACTGGAAACCTGAAGCCACTAGAGTAGGGGCTGGGGGAAGAGAACGGGAGTCAGCTGACTGATGCTCCTGAAACCAAGGCCTGCTCTGATGACGTTCTTTCTAAGAATGACATTCCCGTTCTTTGAGTAATAAAATTAAAACATTTTAAAATTAAGAACCAGCACGCCAAGTATACTTAAGGTTTGTGCACTTCACTGTAGGACAATTATAGAGCAAAAGAAAAAAAAAATAGAGAACACTAGTAAGTAATACACATATTAAGTGTTCAGGGGAATGTCAAGTTTTAAATGCATTTAAAACCAGATGATTTGGTGGACAGAGGGAAAGACNAAGTATACTTAAGGTTTGTGCACTTCACTGTAGGACAATTATAGAGCAAAAGAAAAAAAAAATAGAGAACACTAGTAAGTAATACACATATTAAGTGTTCAGGGGAATGTCAAGTTTTAAATGCATTTAAAACCAGATGATTTGGTGGACAGAGGGAAAGACAAATATGGGACTAAAAAGAGTAAAGTGTCAATGGTAGGATCTAGGTAGGGAGTTACACAGATGTTCACTGTAAACTATGCTTATGGTTAAATTTTTTCATAATAAATGTTGGAGGGAAAAGTCAACATGCTAACAGAAATCCTCAGCAAGCTCTATATATCACAGTTAAAAGGCGACTCATCAGATAAAACAGGAGGGGATGGAAATTTTCTGTTGTTTTCTTTTTTTTTCCCCTTCCCTTGTCTTTGTGATGGCCCCGAGCCACTGAAATGCAAAACTCCAGTCGGACCTTCTTGCCAACCACCAGCCTGATAATAAGCCCTCCCAACAGAGGCAGGGCACATATTAAGGGTGCCAGGTCTCATTTAAGATTAGTACAATACAGTATCACATTCATGATGATGTCACCTACTCAAGCTACCCAGATGGCTCATCCAGGGATAGAAGGAGGGGAAGAAAAAAATAATGACCAATCACTTTTAGACACATACTAAAGCATTCTTCAGAATTCTGGAAACAGATATACTTAAATGGGTCTTTTAAACATTTTTATTTTGCCTTTTTAAATGCTAATATTTTACCAATTATCATTTTTAGTAAAAAAACAAAACAAAAAAGCCAGAGAAACTTGAAGTACCCAGCTTAATGAATCTGAATAAATATATACACCCGGGTAGCTATCACCCATTTAAGAACATACAAAGTTTCCTTCCATTCCTTTCCAGTCAACTTCCTTCCCTTACCAATCTGAGGCAACTACAACTCTGATTCCTGTCTCCATAGATATCATGTGCTGTGTAATTTTTTCCTCTGTTTCTTTTGCTTAAATATGATCGAAATTCATCCACATTGCTGCATGAATAAAAAGTTTGCTTCTCTGACTGTTGAGTAGTCATCCATTTTAAGAATAAATCTATTTGTTAATAGATTTACATCTTGATGGATATTTGAGCTATTTCCAGGTTTTGGCTATTATAAACAAGGTTGTTACTGACAGTGTTATACAAGAATGTCCACACTTTTGGGAGTAAATGCAAGAGTGGAATGGCTGGGTCTGAGATTAAGGAATAGCATTTTATTAGAAAGTACTAAATAGTTTTTCAAGGTGATCATACCACTTTACATTCTAACCAGCAATAAATGAGTTTCAGTCATTTCACTTTCTTGTTAACACTCGGTATTGTCAGTCGTTTTTACTTTAGCCATTCTAGTGTGTACAAAGGAGAAGGCAATGGCACCCCACTCCAGTGCTCTTGCCTGGAGAACCCCAGGGACGGGGGAGCCTGGTGGGCTGCAGTCTATGGAGTCGCACAGAGTCGGACACGACTGAAGCGACTTAGCAGCAGCAGCGGGTACAAACCAGTATCGCACTGTGGTTTTAATTTGTATTTCCCAGATGACAAATGATGTTGCATACCTTTTTGTTGTTTATTGGTCATTTAGATGTCTTCCTTTTTGAAGCCCCTGTTCAAGTGCTTTGCCCATTTTACTTTTCAATCTGAATTGATCCTGAAGGTAGCTTTAATTAGATCTCTCTAGATCCACAGATCTCCTCCAAGACAACATAAAATAAGTTTTCAATATCTAGCTGCACGAGACTATAGAACTTCTAAGGGTAGGAATCTCTGTCTGTTTTGTGTATTAATTCCCAGGGCTTAGAACGGTGCTTGGCACATGGTGGGTATTCATTCAATATCTGCAGAATAAATGAGCAAAAGCATGCACTTTCAATTTTGGAGATAAAGAGAAACAGAGAGAACACAATGTAGCTCCTTGGCGTTGCTGTTAAAATGCTGGCACTCCTGTGTCTGCCACACTCTTCCTCCTATGGCTGGGAAATCTCTCCTCTAAGAAAGGGCCTGGGTGTTGAGTGGCGGGTCTGTACACCCAATGACTAAGGGGTCTTCATACAATAGGAAAGTGATTTGCTGGATTAAAACAAAAAAAAGAAACAAGAAAGAAGGAAAGGATTCCCAGGAAAACAGAGAAGGAACAAAAATGCTAAAGAGGTTAGTGAGACTATCCTTCCTGGGACTGTTCTTTCCTGGAGACTCTCAAGGCTTCTAACTGGAAGCTGTTTAGATCTGGAGATAGATAAATAATCACTTTAGCCTCTGTTTACAGTGAGAACTCACCAAGTACAAAGTTCAGTCACTGAGCTGTAACAAATAGGGAAGCTGGAAATTAACATCCCTGGTTGGGAAATACATACTATCTTGGCCATAAGGGCTGCCTGCCTCCCACCAGTAGAGGAAGATGCCAGTTCAACACATCAGTTTGACAGAGGTCTAGGAAAGAACAATCTCTGGTCCAAAGTCATGCAAGAGAAGAAGGCAAAGGCAGCTGCTTGCTTAATTTTCTACAGTATTACCTGAAGAGTCCGGCGCTTGTTATCCTCTGTGTGGATCCAGGCTCGAAGAGTCAACTCTGTGATAAAAATCTGGGCTGCCTTGGCAAACAACACAGGGGCTTCTGCACTGATCATCTGCAACAGACGTAGGAGGCCCTCCCTGTCAATCACCAGCAAGTCATTCAAACCAGTCAGTCTGTCCCTTATTTCACGTCCTGCCAATGAGCTATGGGGCAAGGCCTAGGGAATAAGAAGGGGGTCGCCTCAAGAGACTCCAAGACAAAGCAGGGACAGAGCAGGCTGCTCACAGAAGGGAAGAGGGAGAAAGGTCATTTATCTAGCACCTTCCATGTACTTTCTCTCTCTCGTAAAAGCGTTTCAGAGAAAGTAGGATTCAGGAGAGGTGAAGTGACTTGACCACAGACACAGAGCCAGTAAGTGGAAGGATTTAGGTTCTAATCCAAAGGGAGATAATGTGGGGAAAGATAATGAGTGCCAATGGATTCAGAGAAAATCTCCAGCTTCTCATCCTTCTTGGCTTTACTTTTTACACAGTGAAAAAGAGGTAACAACTTTCCAGGATTGCTGTGGGAATCAAATGAGATAATGTATGTAAAAGTACCTGGCACATAATAAGTCCTTAAGTAATGGAAGCTGCCTTGCCGAATCTGAATTCAAAGTTCAAACAAAGCTCTGGACCCTGTGCAGCCTTCGCAAGGTGGTCAGAGGTGGTCTGTCCTCTATGAGGACAGAGTTAAGGAAGCAGGAGGTAAGAATTGGGATCTTGGTTCTCCAACTCTAGGTGAGTCACTTTTAACCTCTTTGTGTCTATTCACATATCTACAGGATGGTGAAACTAGTCACTCTTATCCTGTGAACTCTCACATTGTTACTATGAGGAAGTAAGCTAATAAGGAAAACTGCTGTAAACTGTTAGCTTTCTATACAAATACAGGAAACCATTAACTCGGAGTGGAGAGAGTTGCTCTCTTCTTGAGAACTGTAATAGGAGGCGGACTCCTAGGAATACAAAAATGGTCAACCCAAGTAAATCCTCTCACAAGCATAAACTGTGTAAAACAACTCACAGACTGAAAAGTTAGAACAAGTGCAATATCATTATCAAACATTTCTTAGAGCTCGG
The DNA here is from genome assembly GCA_006410615.1 of Neotragus moschatus. Lineage (NCBI taxonomy): Eukaryota > Metazoa > Chordata > Mammalia > Artiodactyla > Bovidae > Neotragus > Neotragus moschatus. Next base: position 560,105 of record SJYA01000455.1, on the reverse strand, counting down.
ATCAACTAACTAGAGACTGCAATGAGATGCCAGGAAGACGTCACTGCTCTGCTGACATGATACACGTTTACGCTACACAGTGGAAAGAATCAGGCAATTCAAAAACCAAATACTCAGTAGCCTGGATTTCAACAGCTAGCAAACAGGATATTCCCAATTTTCAGAAAAGTACCATACAACAATTAAAACTGTTCAATTTCAGCTCACTTAACAATTTTAGAGAGGAACCAAATACAAAACCAACAGACAATAATACTTTTATTTTTGTTTAATTAAACTTTGAGCTCTAGAGAAATANAAAAGAAACAAGAAAGAAGGAAAGGATTCCCAGGAAAACAGAGAAGGAACAAAAATGCTAAAGAGGTTAGTGAGACTATCCTTCCTGGGACTGTTCTTTCCTGGAGACTCTCAAGGCTTCTAACTGGAAGCTGTTTAGATCTGGAGATAGATAAATAATCACTTTAGCCTCTGTTTACAGTGAGAACTCACCAAGTACAAAGTTCAGTCACTGAGCTGTAACAAATAGGGAAGCTGGAAATTAACATCCCTGGTTGGGAAATACATACTATCTTGGCCATAAGGGCTGCCTGCCTCCCACCAGTAGAGGAAGATGCCAGTTCAACACATCAGTTTGACAGAGGTCTAGGAAAGAACAATCTCTGGTCCAAAGTCATGCAAGAGAAGAAGGCAAAGGCAGCTGCTTGCTTAATTTTCTACAGTATTACCTGAAGAGTCCGGCGCTTGTTATCCTCTGTGTGGATCCAGGCTCGAAGAGTCAACTCTGTGATAAAAATCTGGGCTGCCTTGGCAAACAACACAGGGGCTTCTGCACTGATCATCTGCAACAGACGTAGGAGGCCCTCCCTGTCAATCACCAGCAAGTCATTCAAACCAGTCAGTCTGTCCCTTATTTCACGTCCTGCCAATGAGCTATGGGGCAAGGCCTAGGGAATAAGAAGGGGGTCGCCTCAAGAGACTCCAAGACAAAGCAGGGACAGAGCAGGCTGCTCACAGAAGGGAAGAGGGAGAAAGGTCATTTATCTAGCACCTTCCATGTACTTTCTCTCTCTCGTAAAAGCGTTTCAGAGAAAGTAGGATTCAGGAAAGGTGAAGTGACTTGACCACAGACACAGAGCCAGTAAGTGGAAGGATTTAGGTTCTAATCCAAAGGGAGATAATGTGGGGAAAGATAATGAGTGCCAATGGATTCAGAGAAAATCTCCAGCTTCTCATCCTTCTTGGCTTTACTTTTTACACAGTGAAAAAGAGGTAACAACTTTCCAGGATTGCTGTGGGAATCAAATGAGATAATGTATGTAAAAGTACCTGGCACATAATAAGTCCTTAAGTAATGGAAGCTGCCTTGCCGAATCTGAATTCAAAGTTCAAACAAAGCTCTGGACCCTGTGCAGCCTTCGCAAGGTGGTCAGAGGTGGTCTGTCCTCTATGAGGACAGAGTTAAGGAAGCAGGAGGTAAGAATTGGGATCTTGGTTCTCCAACTCTAGGTGAGTCACTTTTAACCTCTTTGTGTCTATTCACATATCTACAGGATGGTGAAACTAGTCACTCTTATCCTGTGAACTCTCACATTGTTACTATGAGGAAGTAAGCTAATAAGGAAAACTGCTGTAAACAGTTAGCTTTCTATACAAATACAGGAAACCATTAACTCGGAGTGGAGAGAGTTGCTCTCTTCTTGAGAACTGTAATAGGAGGCGGACTCCTAGGAATACAAAAATGGTCAACCCAAGTAAATCCTCTCACAAGCATAAACTGTGTAAAACAACTCACAGACTGAAAAGTTAGAACAAGTGCAATATCATTATCAAACATTTCTTAGAGCTCGGATCAACTAACTAGAGACTGCAATGAGATGCCAGGAAGACGTCACTGCTCTGCTGACATGATACACGTTTACGCTACACAGTGGAAAGAATCAGGCAATTCAAAAACCAAATACTCAGTAGCCTGGATTTCAACAGCTAGCAAACAGGATATTCCCAATTTTCAGAAAAGTACCATACAACAATTAAAACTGTTCAATTTCAGCTCACTTAACAATTTTAGAGAGGAACCAAATACAAAACCAACAGACAATAATACTTTTATTTTTGTTTAATTAAACTTTGAGCTCTAGAGAAATAAGCAATAATCTTCCCATTACTTTACTTTCAATATGAATAATAAAAATGAATGTGAATTCACCTTCACATCTTCATCCAGTTTCATAATCTTCTTAATACGAGCCAGTGGGAGTTCCTGTACTCGGAAATCTTTCTGAAATGAGTAACGAGAGGTGAATAAATGGTAGGAATAATTAATAGGATGTGACAGGCAGCATGAAACCCCCTGGCTGATTTAGTCCCTCCTTTGAGAAAATATGGCAGGAGAGAAATTACAAACGAAATTAAGAAAATACAAGCTCTAGAGCAAAATACTTCTTAACCAACGCAGAGCTTCCAACAAAGGGTTTCAGGATAAACTTACGATGCCTTCTAACAGGGCCCTCATGAAAAGTAACCCCAAACAATACCAGGTTCTTTGCCAGAACAATATAAAGATGCATTATGAATGCATTCTTCCCCCCCTCCCCCAAGAAAGTTTACCAGTCTGCAATATGCAGATTAAAATGAGATTTCTGGCCTTAGGGGTTTTTCTCCAAGTTGCCAGTTTTTCCTTCTAATCAAGGACTACAAAGGCAAGTGCCAGCAATACCTGACCACAGTGACCACTCTCTTCAGCCAATGTGACACCAGCTATTTCTGATCTTTGCACTAACATGACACTAGAAACCAAGAGGAGCTCCTTATCCATCACAGCACTGAAGGCCCTGTCTTCAAAAACTGCTGGGGGTGGCGGTAGGAGTAGAAGCATATGGGAAAAGGGTAAGGGTGAATTTATCAGCTGCTTGTTTAGGAGTAGTCCTGTCAATTTTTTTCTTAACAAACAAGACTAAGTTGGGAAGAAACCACTTAACTTTACTGTGGAAAGGATTTAGGAAAGGAATTTTTGATCAGCACTACTCAATTACTTGTGTTTTAAGTGCTTTTTCATTTTATTTTGATACTACTGGTATTTAAATACACAGCAAATGATGGATGCAATTCTAGAAATAAAAATCAATTTTGGGTTTCAAAGCTGCAAAGAAGAGAAAACTGAAAAGGCAGAGATTAGCTAAAATCAGCAAAGTCCCTACTGGCACTAGGTGTCAAATGATTGATACTATAAGTGGTCTGAAATGTGATTCACCAAATCCAATATGCTCACCTGGGAATTTACATCATCACATTACAGAGGAAGCAGCTCTTTTGGTGTAATTAACATGCATTAGTGAACTTTCTTTTCCAAGACCAATAAAAAAATCAACTATACGTCAAAGAAGGCAGTGGAGCATTTTGGAAAAACATTATCAGCCTTCCCAGAATCTATTTTATGAATACAGAAGAACAGGAACTATTAAGATAAAATGTACACCAAGACACCTAATTTTTTTTGGCCGCACCCTGTAGCATGCAGGATCTTAGTTCCCCAACCAAGGATGGAACCCATTACCCCCTGCAGTGGAAGCATGGCGTTCCAACCACTGGACCGCCAGGGAAATCCCAAGACATCTAATTTCTCCACCCAAATGCAACAAGCTGCTTGGCTACCACTGACCTCTACAAAACCCCAACATCATTGTTTCAATCTTTTCCTTTTCCAAGTTAAGTATCTGCATTTTCCACGAAGCCTCTAAAAGTCTAACTCTGGAGTGGTAGAGGCTTAGAAGTCCAGTTTACTAAAATTTCACCAAAAGGAGATAGCATGACACATTCTAATTTTTTCTCCTCCTCTTTCATCTGTTCCTTCATGCAACTCAACTGATAGCAAATGTATGATACCTACTACTATGTCGAAGACGCAAAGACACTTTTCTTTGAACAACCAGGCTTCCCTGGTGGCTCAGATGGTAAAGCATCTGCAAGCAATGCAGGAGACCTGGGTTCAATCCCTGGGTTGGGAAGATCCCCTGGAGAAGGAAATGGCAACCCACTCCGGTATTCTTGCCGGGAAAATCCCATGGACTAGAGGAGCCTGGTAGGCTACAATCCATGGGGTTGCAAAGAGTCAGACACGACTGAGCGACTTCACTTTCTTTGAACAGTCAAACAGTTTAGAGACTATCACTTAAGAAATGTTATAATCCCCTAAGCTATACTAGAATGGGGGTGTAAAATCCCACAGGGAAGAGAAAGAGATGACCAACTGGCAGTGGTGGGCAGGGGGCAGGTGTTGGAGTAAGCAAGAGGAGTTGGCAAATGTTCCACTGAGGGGCTGACATCTGAATCGTGTCTTGGGATCCTACAAATCTGCTTGCTGGAAAAGTATGTGAATGTTATTCAGACAAAGGACACAGCATACACAGAAGCACAGAGACAAAAAACCTGGCCTATTTAAGTTTTAGATGTATGACCTCAGTACAGAGAGGAACAGCAGGAAAGGGAATGCTGGATTGGGGCCAGACCCTAAAGGGATTTAAAAACAAAAAACATAAAAACATTTATTTAACTATAGAAATCAATCACTGGTCCTCCTTCTTGTGTGGTGTATCACACAAAATGATGCTAAACAGAAATGCCAAAGAAAATGCTAGGGATGACAGTTTCTTTGGAAGGTCTCCCAGGATGATACACACAGCACAAGATTATGACCACAAGATTTAGGTTTCTTACAAGTGTGTTCTCATTTGGCTTCGTCATTTAATATAATTCCCACAACACTGTTCTAAGATTACTTAACTAAAGCCCAGAGCTGATAAAAAGATCTCCTTCCCCAACTTGAAAGAATAAATATTACTTTCAGAATTTTATGAGACTACAATTAAAAAAAAAAAAAAAAAAAAGTCAAGATATAGTCCCACCTTGAAGAGAGGAAGAAACTTACAAAAAACTCTGTTCTAAGTCCCATACATCTTTTCTTTTGTGAGGAATTTTCTCATGATCTCTAAACCTTGAGATCTTAAAGGATCTTCAGATGTGCGTGTGTGGCTCATTATCGCTGACAATAGCCCAGCTTTCTATAATCTCAGCCCAGCTTTCTAGTCACATGTAAGGCTTTATGACAAGCTTATTGGAGAGAGGCACCCCTTCACGATCGGTAAACTGGCTTTCAATTCAATGCTCCCCTTGTCACTGGCAACCACGCAACTGACATGAGTAACGTTTAACTTCTTATCCTGATGCGAATGCAAGTGGAATAACAACTGACACATTTTATTCTTGGGGGTGACATCAGAAAGGTGGGAGAGCGGATTCTCTCTCAGAACATCTTTGTGCTCCTGACCACAACCAAAGAAGTGTTTAACAATGCTGCCATCTGAAACTGCTGAACTTCAAGAAGTCTGAATTCACTCAGTGAGAGTTTAAAGCCAAATTATAGTCAACAGGTCTCAGGCTGAACTAAACAACATCTGGAGTTTCAAATAATGATGAGGAATCTTTTGCAGGCCTAACCTAGTCAGGCACTCACTCTGCAAAATCAAGATTCTACTTTCTCAAAAGCAGTGATTCTCAATATGGACAGCATGTTAGGATTACCTTGGGGAACTTCTGAAACATAAGATGTCTGGGCTCTACTTCAGACTAACTGAATCAGGAACTCTAGGGAGTGGAGTCCTGGCATCACATTTTTTAAAACTACCCTGGTGACTATAATCCACAGTGAGGGTTAAGGACCACTGCTTTAAAGCCTTGCTGCTCAAAGTGAGGTCCCTAGACCCACAATGGCATCATCTGGGAACATGAATGAAGTGCAGAATCTCAGGTTCCTCTCCAAACCTGCTAAATCAAAATCTGTATTTCAACATGACCTTCATGTGGTTCACATACAGACAATAAAGTCTGTGTAGCGCTGTTCCACAGGAAGGGCTCAAACAGCACAGGGCCTATTTTTTAGCAGTCCACCAAACTTCACCTCCAAGTTCTCGTTTAAATGGTTATCTGATTTGACTGTAATGGTGGAAATGTCATCTTCCAATCTGGAGACACTGAAGAATGAAAAGATGTAACAGGCAATTAAAAGAAAGTGACCAAAGCATTAAATCATGGCTAACTTGAAGGCTAAATGGGGTGTAGGGAGGGAGTTTGAAGGAGGATTAGATTTTTCTTTAAGATTAAGCATTACTAACTCCCCACCTGCCCCACAAAGGACAAAAGTTAGCTCTTTCTTCCCCACTTTCAAAGAGGTCTGCTGCTGCTGCTGCTAAGTCGCTTCAGTCGTGTCCAACTCTGTGTGACCCTAGAGATAGCAGCCCACCAGGCTCCCCCGTCCCTGGGATTCTCCAGGCAAGAACACTGGAGTGGGTTGCCATTTCCTTCTCCAACGCATGAAAGTGAAAAGTGAAACTGAAGTCGCTCAGTCATCTCTCTTAGCGACCCCATGGACTGCAGCCCACCAGGCTCCTCTGTCCATGGGATTTTCCAGGCAAGAGTACTGGAGTGGGGTGCCATTGCCTTCTCTGTCAAAGAGGTCTAGAGAGAAAAATTTAATGCCAAGAAGTCTATTAATATTGCTCCCAGAGCTCTGCTAAGCAGGAATATAGTATTTAACACAATCACCTGGGATATAATCATTTTGGTATGATTTTTAATCAACTTCAGTTTCAGGTGAGCACCATCTGGGTTTATGGACAATGCAGAGCTTTCAAGAATGAGGAGAGCAAGATGGCCAAGCTGAGATGAAAGACAAATTGCTTTTGCCAAACCGAGACCAAGACAACTGGGGCCAAAGTCTCTATTATATCATGAACTATATCATCTGTGCTTAGCCACTCAGCTGTGTCCAACTCTTTGCAACCCCACAGACTAGCAAACTCAAATTGCTTATTTTTGGAACACCTCTGTCACAGTCTTGGAGAGACCACAACACCTTATGAGCATCCTCATAAACTTTATTTACATTTGGATAGTTCGAACATCCAGATTTTTTTTACAAATCTGGTAGATATTTTGAGATATCAGTCTAAGAGGCTCTGCCACATCTGAGGAAGTCTGGTTGTAAGTGCTGCTTGAGCTCTACAAAGGCACACACTAAACACTAAAATTACTAGCCAAGTCACACAGGCAGAGGTTCAGTCAGGGAAGCAGATGCCTTCATTTGCCATCGGCAGAGGGAAAACAAAAGTTTTGCAAAGAGACTTTACCGGATTCATTCTCACTCAAACCTGGCACTATGCTGCTTTACACTAAATCTGAAGTGGAGGAGTCTATGATTCATTTAAACATTTACTGTGCACCTATTACATGCCAGGGCTTCCCTTGTGGCTCAGCTGGTAAAGAATCCACCTGCAATGCAGGAGATCTGGGTTTGATCCCTGGGTTGGGAAGATCCCCTGGAGAAGGGAAAAGCTACCCACTCCAGTATTCTGGCCTGGAGAATTCCATGGACTGTATAGTCCACAGGGTTGCAAAGAGTTGGACACGACTGAGCAATTTTCACTCATTCACTCACTATTGCTGCTGCTAAGTCGTGTCAGTTGTGTCTGACTCTGTGCAACCCCAGAGACGGCAGCCCACCAGGCTGCCCCGTCCCTGGGATTCTCCAAGCAAGAACACTGGAGTCGTCGCGATTTCCTCCTCCAATGCATGAAAGTGAAAAGTGAAAGTGAAGTCGCTCAGTCATGTCCAACTCTTAGCGACCCCATGGACTGTAGCCCACCAGGCTCCTCCATCCATCGGATTCTCCAGGCAAGAGTACTGGAGTGGGGTGCCATTGCCTTCTCCGATTCACTCACCATTACAAGCCAAACATCATTCTAAGCATCTGATTTAAGAGATACCATGGCAGCATTCTGACTTCCCTGGTGGCTCAGACAGTAAAGCATCTGTCTACAATGTGGGAGACCCAGGTTTGATCCCTAGAGAAGTTCCCTAGAGAAGGAAATGGCAACCCACTCCAGTACTCTTGCCTACAAAATCCCATGGATGGAGGAGCCTGGTGTCCATGGGGTCGCAAAGAGTCGGACACGACTGAGCGACTTCACTTTCACTTTGGTAGCATTCTAGGATTCTTTTCTTGAGAGTATATGGAAGGAAAATTTTAGCCATGAACAGGAGAATGATTAAAAATGACTTTCCTCCTTGGTCTTTCTCCTTACTCATAAAACTTGAACTAAAAGTGAATCCCTCAAAGTAATCCACTTTTAACCTCTGAAGGACCAGCTGTCTAGCTACAAAAAGTTGGTCAACACCACTATCTTCTCTGATGTCAATCAAACTTGAAAAGTAAATCAAGCAGGATAACATCAAAGCCCATATTCCTCTTCACTGCAGCATTATTCACTATAGGCAAGAAACAAAAGCAACCCAAATGCCCACTGACAGATGACTAGATAAACAAAATGTGGTATATACACATACGCAAGGAAATATTATTCAGCCTAAACAAAGGAATCCTGTCATATGCTACAACATGGATGAGCCTTGAGAACATCAAGCCAAGTAAGTGAAACGAGCCAGGCACAAAAAGACAAATACTGTATGAGTCTACTTATATGAGGCACTTAGAGCAGCCAGATTCACAGAAACAGAGCAGAACAGTGATCACTAAGGGCTGGAGAGTAGGGAAAGTGGATAGTTGTTTCACGAGTGCAAAGCTCCAATTCCGCAGGATAAAAAAGTCCTGGAGATCTGTTTTACAACAATGTGAATATACCACTGAACTGTACATTTTAAATGGTCAAGATGATAAATTTTGTTGTATTGTTTTACCACAATTAAAAAAAAAAATTCAAAGTCCAACAAAATACAGAAAAGCTAGGTGCTGAATTTGAACTTCTAAAGTTCATCTCGTCACTTGTCTGATCCTGAATCTGTTTCTGCATTCAAGCTGGGACATGCCTGCCGCACTGCCTGGTCCCACTAGAACTCAGGAAGGCACTGGTTTTACACCCAGCTGATCCCAGCACTTAAACCTGAAAGCTTAACCATGACATTATCCCCTCAAAATATACAAAATACCCCACTTCTGACCTTATAATTGCATTTTTTCCCTCCCTTCCGCTTTATATCTAAGACACTATTGATAATGACCACCTTTAGACTGCAGAAGAATGATTTTTTTTTTTTTTTTTAGAAGAATGATTTTTCAGTGGAAATCCACTGGTGAACACAGGCCACTCAGAGAAAGCCCAAACCAAGGTCAAATGCTGAAAATCCCCCATATGAACAAACATGACCCACAAGAATACCCAGAATATAAGGGGATTTTTTGACCCCTGAAGTCAGTGGACATTTATCACAATGAGAAGTTACTGTTTATTTCACTCACTCATTACCTGTTTCTGTCTCTCCCACCAGAATACATGTTCTGTGAGGGCACTAGTTTTGCCTGTGTGGTTCACAGTAACTAGCCTAGCCATAGGAGGTGTGTGGGTATTCATCGAGCAAATGAAAGCTGATCATGTATGTCAGAGGTTAAAGACCAGAAACTCTTAAGAAATTGCAACATGAGTTCTACATCAGGAAAGAATCCAGTATTTGCTCTGCCAGGATGCTAAAACCTCTGGGGCAGGAATGACATCTTATCTCACAGAGTGCTCCTTCAGCTATTTGCTGAAATGGCACCAAACACAACATTCTTCATTATGGATATAACATCATACTCTCCCTTCTAATGCTTCAGATTCATCACTGTGCCTGACTCAGTAACTATTTAATAAATACTTATTGAACAAATGACCTGGGTATAATTATTACATTATTATACTATTACATTAATAATGTAATCATTACACTATTACATTCTTAAGCTCCTCAAGGGCCAGGGTTTTGATTCTTCTGTCTGTGGGTCTCAGCCCCCAGGGGACATCTGCCCATGTCTAGCCACAGTTTTGGCTGTCAGAACTGGAAGTGCAGCGCTACTGGCTAAGTGATTAAAGGCCGGAGATGCTGCTCAACAGCATACATGCACAGAAGAGCCCCTCACAGCAAGGGACGATCCGGCCCAAAGTGTCAATAATACTGCTCTTAAGAAACCCCAGTCTAAGTGTGTCTTTTAATACCTGGGAAGAGTGCTGGCTTACAATAGATTTGTTGTCAAATAAATTGCCCAGCAGTTTTCACCAGGTCCTAGAAACCTGGCAGGGCCACTAACTCAGGCCACAGAAATGAGCTACAGCTTCTGGAAGAAAGGAAGCCCTGCTTTTCTGCATTCTCTAAAAGATCTGCCTCACATTAAACAATCTCAAAGTCAAAGCATCCACAGGCCTAAAGAAAGCCACTAAAATTAAAAAAAAAAAAAAAAAAGTCCATGTAGTTACCTCACCTAACGTAAATTATATCTTTATCTTCTTACCCACGGGTCAGAAATGAACTATACCTTTGTAAATGTGCTTGAGATTAAACGTGCCTCATCCTAAGATTTGATTATTCATCTCAAAGCTCGTTAAGTCTCTCAGTCTTCCTTACCACTGTTAAATTCCGGATTTCTTCCATGACGCGAGGCCAGAAGGACTGCAGGCTCTGCTGGGCGTCGCTGCTGCCGGCACCACCAAACCCTCCTTCTGTGGACATTCCGACAGCTAAAAACACACACAGACGACACACGTTACACAGAAGAAAGTCAGGCTTTGTATCTACTTACACCTTTCCTTGTGGATGCTTTCACTCATTCATTCAGTTTTCCAGTCTGAGAAGATAACACAATTGTGCTGAAGAGGTTTTTCACACCAACTTAAGTCTTGGCAAAAAATGAGGAACGTTTTCCCTTTCATCCAGCTTATCTCACAGAGACTAACAAGAAGCTGAAATCAGAAAATCTAAAATTCCTAGAAGAAAAAAAATATATATATATATACACATAAAACTGCTAGAAACCCAAACTCAAATCCTAATGTGAATCAAGGACTTTTAATGTCTTATTTTGGAGAGAAGGGAAAAAAAATGTACTTGGTTGCCCTAGTGTTATCCATAATTTTCAATGCCGTCCTCTCCAGTGTTTTTCAAGTTCTATGTGTGTTCTCATACTCCATGCCACAGCTTGCAGCACATATACTAAGAGTCCCCAGTGATTAATACTGTACATAAATGTAAACCCAGAGTCATAAAAACTAAGAGCCAAGTTTACTCTGCTGTTTTAGTCACTGTGGTCCCATTTCTTTGGGGCTGATGATTATTATTCTTTCTAATCTCAAACTAATCTTCCTCAAAGGACACAAAATCTGTATAGCCTAGGCCGGTAACTGAGTGGGTGGCACAAAGTCCTTGAAATCACTTCCAGTTCTTTGCTTACCTGAACCCTGTTGTCAGGCACAAAGTCAAACAAAGCACACCATTAACTGGAAGCTTTAAAGATGGTTGAAAAACAATGGGGAATTAAATTCAGTACAGAGAGAAGAGGACCAAAGTTTGGTCAACTGCTTTGTCATGAAGGAGTGAAGATGAATAAGGACCCCTGCACAAGCTATATCTATACCATAAATATAGATAATACTGTAATGTTTGAAAAGATTTACAGGGGGAAAGTAAAAAACTCCAGATGGCTTAAATGTTTATCTGGCAAATACATAAATCTAAGAAACACTTTAATTAAACACAAAGAACAAGAAACTTTAGTGATATCTCAAGAATTTCTATTCTGGGAAATTATTCAAAAAGATTTAATACGCCAGTGACAGGATGCCGGCGGAGAGCTATGTAAGTCATCAAGAACTAATTCTGAAGGGCTGAAAGAAGAGCAGCAAGACCAGGTGTCACATGACCAAGCTGCTACTTTCCAGGGTCCATGTGGATGCATGCTGGGCGATCACTCTCTATCAGCAGAGTGGATGAAGGCTGATAAATCTAAGTTTAGACCGTGAGGATGTCTGATTCACTCCTAACTGTTTGCCTGGGATTGTCCTAGAAATCTCTGATTTTTTTTTTTCCCTTTTACTTCTAAAGGAAATGATGAGAGGAAGAACAGAAGGAAAACAAGAATACAATCTTCAAAGCAGATTTCACTCTGGTGTAATGACATTAGTGGGTGATGATGTAATGGGAAAAGGTTTGGAGCCAATTTCTGGTGCTGGAGGCCCACAAGCAGCTCTATACATCAGCAGGAACGCTAAGTCCTAGGAAGCAATATGAGCCTGGAGTTTCTGGAGGGAAATAAAGTGAAGAGTGTTGAATCACAGTTGGAAATGACTAGATTAAAATCCTGAGTCCTAAAAAACCAAGAATAATATTTCAGCTCAGCTCCCATGACATCTTCACTTATCGCCATGTGCACATGACGTATATACTATTCTCTCAGATGTACTGAGAACAAAGAAGTCACGGTAATCTGGAGAAGTTTAGTTACTTATTTTCATTAATAGTTTCTTATGAGGTACTCATGACAATGATGAGAGCAAGAATCTCACTTTTTTAAAAGGGGCAAATACCTTTCCAGAAATGAAATTAATTATCAAAAAACTTTAAAAACTAATCTAACCTTTTACTGCACGGACCCAAGGAGAGGCCTGATCTTACAGAATCTGCCATGTAAGCTGCTATGGTCAAAGAAGGAAGAGGCACACAGTTGCCAGTGTGACACTCTGTACAACTTGCTAATGAGAAGCAGGACTCCTGAGTGCAAACGTCTTTAAGATTTACAAAGCTGGTAACCAGTTTTGACGGAGAAGGCAATGGCAACCCACTCCACTACTCTTGCCTGGAAAATCCCATGGACAGAGGAGCCTGGTAGTCTGCAGTCCATGAGGTCGCTAAGTCAGACACGACTGAGCAGCTTCACTTTCACTTTCCACTTTCGTACATTGGAGAAGGAAATGGCAACCCACTCCAGTGTTCTTGCCTGGAGAATCCCAGGGATGAGGGAGCCTGATAGGCTGCCGTCTATGGGGTCGCACAGAGTCGGACACAACTGAAGCGACTTAGCAGCAGCAGCAACCAGTTTTGACTGTCTTCTGATTTCCTCCCACAAATGTTATCAAGGTATAAAATTCACGAAGCATTTTTAAAACCATCTGTGTATATAGTCTGCTTTTAAATCTTGAATGGCCTCAACTAAGCATGTGCTGGCGCAATCAGTTCCCAAACATCTGTGCAGTCAATAGATTATGAATGAATTTTTGGCTGGCTCAGAGCCACACAATGTTGGAGTGGGGGTGAGCACAAAACAAACGTCAAAAAAAATCTTTCTGGAACTGACAAACGTATTAAAGGGTATTAAGTCTTTAACTTGAGAGACCCATTTTGAATTAGAAAACCATAAATGGATAATGGCACAAAAAAAATCCAAATCAATAATAACGTTCTTTACATTTTACTGCCTCATAGAACTTTAAAATGGGGCAGGGGGTGCTTTAAGAACCACCCAGGTCCAGCTCCTCTGAAAGATGCTCACAGCTCTACTTCAACCTCTGCCCAGCTCCCTCAGTGCACCCTGCGAGGTCACTGAAACACGAGCTCCTCCCTCTACAGTTCTAGGAAACTGGTGCACTGGCTAGGCATTCTTTTCCATCTTTGGACAGCTCTCACTGCTCTTCTTTACATTAAGTTGAATTTACAAACAAAGGATCATTTCAGCTTTAGATGTAGTTACAACTTTTATGATATTTTCATCCAGAAACCTCTTTTCATAAATTTCCTGACTTCAAAAAACAAAGGTACTGTACTCTCCTCATCAGGGACAGATCTTCTCATGAGGAAAGAGAGAAAGTGGTTCGGAGCACGTTTTCTAGCATCTTTGCACAGAAAAACTTGTAGATAATTCTCAGTATCTCTTGGAAGACCATAAATTGTTACTATAAATTCCTAGAAAAGATGAGTATTTTTATTCAAAAGGCTTCCCTTAAAGCAGATCCAGTCTTCACAAGGGGCTTTTCAAATTAAATCAAATGTCAAGCAACAGATTTCATGAAAATAAACTAGTATTCTCAATATTTTCTGACCACGGCACAACTTAAAATTAAAATAATAAAACCTAATCATAAAAAAAGTTTGCTCACTAAACACCTAAGTTAAAAAACATAAAGTAACTTCTCACTTATTTTAATATTACATTAATTGCAACTAAATTGATTTTGCTACAGAAGTACCCTATTTGTAACATCTACAACCCATGGAAAATATGCCAGGTTCATCTTTTAGAATGATGAGAAAGGAATGGATTTAAAAGTAAGAAAGAGATTTATATTCCAGGATCCTTTTTACTCCATGTTAAATTGCTATTGCTATCATGAGATAAAGCTATTTACATACAGTAAGACCAAGCTGCATTAGCTTAGATGACTCTTTTGAAAAATGCACAACAGAATTTCCCAGATTTAATTCATAATTAATACTAGATTTATCATTCATGTTCATTAGTTTATAAATACCTGAATAAGACTGCCTGCTTAATTATTTAATAAAGACTTAAGAATCAGATGAAGTATTGAATGGTTATTGCTATAAGAAATCTCAACTCCCATTATCTTTTATCTGGTTTTAAAAAGAGATGGGAATACCAGACCATCTAACCTGCCTCTTGAGAAATCTGTATGCAGGTCAGGAAGCAACAGTTAGAACTGGACATGGAACAACAGACTGGTTCCAAATAGGAAAAGGAGTACATGAAGGCTGTATACTGTCACCCTGCTTATTTAACTTCTATGCAGAGTACATCATGAGAAACACTGGACTGGAAGAAACACAAGCTGGAATCAAGATTGCCGGGAGGAATATCAATAACCTCAGATATGCAGATGATACCACCCTATGGCAGAAAGTGAAGAGGAACTAAAAAGCCTCTGGATGAAAGTGAAAGGGGAAAGCGAAAAAGTTGGCTTAAAGCTCAACATTCAGAAAGCTAAGATCATGGCATCCGGTCCCATCACTTCATGGGAGACAGATGGGGAAACAGCAGAAACAGTGTCAGACTTTATTTTTTTAGGCTCCAAAATCACTGCAGATGGTGACTGCAGCCATGAAATTAAAAGATGCTTACTCCTTGGAAGGAAAGTTATGAGCAACCTAGATAGTATATTCAAAAGCAGAGACATTACTTTGCCGACTAAGGTCCGTCTAGTC
Organism: Neotragus moschatus; assembly: GCA_006410615.1. Taxonomy (NCBI): domain Eukaryota; kingdom Metazoa; phylum Chordata; class Mammalia; order Artiodactyla; family Bovidae; genus Neotragus; species Neotragus moschatus. The sequence continues at coordinate 545,075 of SJYA01000455.1, read as the reverse complement.
AAGGCTATGGTTTTTCCTGTGGTCATGTACAAATGTAAGAGTTGGACTGTGAAGAAGGCTGAGCACCGAAGAAGTGATGCTTTTGAACTGTGGTGTTGGAGAAGACTCTTGAGAGTCCCTTGGACTGCAAGGAGATCCAACCAGTCCATTCTGAAGGAGATCGGCCCTGGTATTTCTTTGGAAGGAAAGATGCTAAAGCTGAAACTCTAGTACTTTGGCCACCTCATGCGAAGAGTTGACTCATTGGAAAAGA
>SJYA01000455.1:517703-543738 GCA_006410615.1 Neotragus moschatus | reverse complement strand
TATGGCAGAAAGTGAAGAGGAACTAAAAAGCCTCTGGATGAAAGTGAAAGGGGAAAGCGAAAAAGTTGGCTTAAAGCTCAACATTCAGAAAGCTAAGATCATGGCATCCGGTCCCATCACTTCATGGGAGACAGATGGGGAAACAGCAGAAACAGTGTCAGACTTTATTTTTTTAGGCTCCAAAATCACTGCAGATGGTGACTGCAGCCATGAAATTAAAAGATGCTTACTCCTTGGAAGGAAAGTTATGAGCAACCTAGATAGTATATTCAAAAGCAGAGACATTACTTTGCCGACTAAGGTCCGTCTAGTCAAGGCTATGGTTTTTCCTGTGGTCATGTACAAATGTAAGAGTTGGACTGTGAAGAAGGCTGAGCACCGAAGAAGTGATGCTTTTGAACTGTGGTGTTGGAGAAGACTCTTGAGAGTCCCTTGGACTGCAAGGAGATCCAACCAGTCCATTCTGAAGGAGATCGGCCCTGGTATTTCTTTGGAAGGAAAGATGCTAAAGCTGAAACTCCAGTACGTTGGCCACCTCATGCGAAGAGTTGACTCATTGGAAAAGACTCTGATGCTGGCAAGGATTAGGGGCAGGAGAAGGGGACAACCGAGGATGAGATGGCTGGATGGCATCATGGACTCAATGAACGTGAGTCTGAATGAACTCCGGGAATTGCTGATGGACAGGGAGGCCTGGCATGCTGCGATTCATGGGGTAGCAAAGAGTCGGACACGACTGAGCGACTGAACCGAACTGAAACACAGTTTTCTTTCCAAAACTAAAATGGGAAGAATCAAAGTCCACCAGGAAAAGGCCATTTCTCCAATGCCCAAATCAACTGCCATCTCTCCACAAGTCTCTAAATCACCACAAGTGATCATTCCTTCCGTGAACCTTCAGACCTCTTAATCTGTACTTCTTCCTGCCCTCACCGCATTACCTTGTATGATCATTATTTATGTATTTCTTGCCACATTTCCCCTTCTGGTTTATAAGCTTCTTGTGGGTAGGACGTGAGTATGATTCATCTCTGGATTCCCTCACAGCACCTAGCACAAAGTCTGATAAATAATTACTTCTGAATGAAGGAGAGTTGTTGCATATGTACTTTCTGAGAAAAAAGAGGCCTCTTAGAAAGCCTGGCTCTAAAATAAGATTTATTGGGATGGCAAACTATTTTAGGAAGTTCAGAATATATGACGTTCTCGCTGGGCCTTTAAAGTGTTAGTAGNCATTTCCCCTTCTGGTTTATAAGCTTCTTGTGGGTAGGACGTGAGTATGATTCATCTCTGGATTCCCTCACAGCACCTAGCACAAAGTCTGATAAATAATTACTTCTGAATGAAGGAGAGTTGTTGCATATGTACTTTCTGAGAAAAAAGAGGCCTCTTAGAAAGCCTGGCTCTAAAATAAGATTTATTGGGATGGCAAACTATTTTAGGAAGTTCAGAATATATGACGTTCTCGCTGGGCCTTTAAAGTGTTAGTAGGACTACAATCAGAAATTCACGTGACTTGCTTAAGTGAATTTAAGAGAAAATGAAGGAAGAGGGGAGATCTCACACACACACACACACACACACACGTCTGGGAAGTTACAAGGCAGATCAGAAGGCTAGAAACATCAGTGTGTACTATCCACGGATAAAGCTCTTGAAAGTCAGAATCTTCTCAGAAAGATGACCAGGACAGATGAGCAAAGTTTGAAAAATTAATGAGAAGTAAGTAGGAGGAGAACACCTCTGCTTGGCCATCCACTGCAAGGAAGATAAGGAGAAAATCATGCAGAAAATGAGATGATTCAATCAGATTGCTCAAGGGTACACAATCTAACTGTCATTCAAATACCCAGTTACTCTATCATTCTCGAAGAAAGAAGACCTAAGCAGTTTTCAAAACATCTCACAGAGTGCTCCTCCTTTGAGATTCTCTTGGAAGTCTTTCAAGCTCTTGGTTTTGACCAGGTACCGTTCTTACCAAATCCTCCCTGAGTGATATGCTGGAGGTGCAACAGGATGTATCAAAATGATCAAGCTCATAAAATACAAAGAAACAATAAGATTTTATTACAATATCCCCTAGTCTCTAAAACTCTCTACCTTTAGAGCTAAAGCCTATTTCTTAGCATATACCTCATTCTCTCTACAAAAATCCTTTGTCATATGTCTAAACCCACATATAGCTCTCTAAAGTAACTAAAACCAAATAAATGTTGGGAGACAATACCTAAATCCCTATCATCACAACAACTTGAATAGGAAAAAGGACCACAGGAAACTCCCCTAAAATGAAGACCAATCTTTGATCAATGCTGCTTCCTATTAAAATACTAGAGCTGCCCTGTTCCAGGCAGTCAAATTTGACTTAAAAATAATGTTCTCACTGTTAAATGTAAGCAAATATGCCTTAGCCCAGTTGTGACTGAAGAACAAATCTAAACACTGGTACCATCTTTCACCTTAATGCCCATCACCATCCAGCTTGCAGCCTTTAGGCATTTCAGGCTGAGAATGTCCCTAATAGTTCCCATATGTCTCCAACTTAACATATATCAAGCATCGCCCTATGTTCAAAGCACATTAACTTCACTTCTTTTCTTGACTTGCATTTTGATCATGTTTGTCATTAGAGGACATGATTTTTCTTTTGCCCAATTAGTAGCTCTATCACACACATTTTATGTTCCAGTACTACTCAGGTAATTATTGAGGTTAGTCCCAAGCTTCGTTACTTGAACTGGCTAAAACTGTTGGGATACTATATTTCAAATGGGGAATGAGAGACAACGAGAGATAAAGAAAGAATATTAATATGAACGAGTAAGAGGAAAGCTAACTTGTGCTTGTTATTTTAGATATTCTCCCAAACTACAAAGAAAAGTGAAAACTAAATTTGAGAACTGAAATCTCTGCAACAAAACAATTTCACCAACATCAAGTTGGTTCTCATGTTTACGCAGATGGACCTAAAACCATTATCAATCACAACAGCTAAAATGGATTTCAAGCATTAAGGAAGCATATGCTTTCCACAATAAAACCAATCTTAAATTGACAATTTCAGAAGAAAAATAACACTGATCTAGAAATAAAAAGACCTTTGTTTGTGAACTGGCCTGCTGCCGACTAGCTAGTGGCCTTGGGCCAGTCACTGCACTAAGCCACTGCAGACGTAATGTATACTGAACACATACACCAAAGGGCAAAGAGGGGTCTGGTACGGAAGGCCTACACTTCACTGCTTGAGGATGCAATAAATGAATGAATACAAGGCAGGGTGACTAGAGAGAAAAGAGGATTCAACTGTCTTTATTTAAGCTCATCTGAGGCTTCTACCGAAGCAAGAAAGCACTAAGCCTGGTGCTAGAAACCTTACTACTCAAGTTCTAAACATAACCAGATACCAGATGGTCATACTTACTGACAGGTTATTATACAGTACCCCACTACTGTAATAATGAACAATGTAGTCTTACTGGAGACCCGTTTCCCTAATCCTGAATGCCAAGTTCAGTGTTTGAGGGTCTGTATGTCTTGAACTCCAAATGGCTAAGTAAGTCTGCAGCCCCTTTTCTAACTGCATACAGAAGAAACTGTGCTTTCCAAAAGACTATAGGTTGGAACTGGCCGCACACTACTCTTCCTAAAGATCTGTTCACAAAGAGACATTTTCAAACTGGCAGCAAAGACACTTCCTTCAAAAACAAAAACATGCTTCTGTTTGCTGTCTACTACAACATAATCTTTCAAACAAGGGGCAGATCATAATACAGTGTGTCTGGGAAAAAAGGAAGATAGAGCAACTTATGGTATGAAACTTAACAGAAAGGCATGACCAGAACATTAAAAAACAAAAAACCTGTTTCTGTGGAATAGAAACGGTATGTAAACATATCACTTCACACATTTGTTTCCTCATCCCTTCACTGATGTCCAACTTACATGATGTATGTTATCCACACGCACAGATGGCAGCAACAAAACACTATCAGTGTTGTGTATGATGGAGGAAAAAGCCCAACAGGTATTCTAAAGGCAAGGGCCACAAACCTCAGCCCCCCAAGCCAAATCTGGCCTGCAGCCTCTTTCTGTAAATTCACTTTTACTGGAAGACTGCAGCCCCATTCATATATGTTGTCTATGGTTGTTTTCATGCGGAAACAGTAGAGTTCAAAGTGTTACAAAAGAAAGTATATGACCAACAAGCTAAAAATATTATCTAGCCCTTTACCAAAAAAGAGGATTTGCTAACATAACAATGGGGAAACTGAGGGCCAGAGATTGGAAAGCTGGCAGTAGATGACACGGCTGTGATGGCTTCCTCACTCATTCAATCTCCAGCCCACTCTGCACCCAAAATACCTGTTCATCTCTCCTGACACTCCAACCTAATGAAAGTAAATACATTTCTGAAGGAAGAATGACAAATAACTGGTTTTTTCAGACTCTGAGCCTCAGAGAGAACCCTAACATGAGCTGGAGAAAGGATAGTGCTATGTGCGCTCGGTCATGTCCGACTCTTTGTGACCCCATGCACTGAAGCCCACCAGGCTCCTCTGTCCATGGGGATTCTCCAGGCAAGAATACTGGAGTGGGTTGCCATGCCCTCCCCCAGGGGATCTTCCTGACCAAGGGATCAAACCCAGGTTTCCAGCACTGCAGGTGGGTTCTTTACCTTCTGAGCCACCAAGGGAAGTCCACAGTGCCTGTTGTCTAAGCTAAATCATATTCTAAAACAAAGAATCATTTTGCTTCCTGGATCCCTTCTGAAACTCAGAAACTTTAAGAACAGCCTTTCACCCAGTCTCTAGCAGGATCCTGAGTTGACGTATGCCCAGAGTGAAAAGTGTGATTCTGAAGAATGTTTCAAAAATACCAACTTAAGAACTTTAGAGTTTTACATAACACTTGTTTCATACATTATCCTCAGTTGATCTTCACTCAGCTCAGTGCCAAAGATATCAGTATCATTCCAATTTTACAGATAAGAAAGCCAAGCGTTGGGTATCTTTGTGCTCAAGGTCACATGTAGTAAATGGAGAAGCTGGAAATACAAAAGCTCTAAAATTCTGTTCTTGATTTAGTACAGCTTGTTCATTCTCACTTTATGTTGCTTTAAGGTGTGCGTGTGTGTATATACAAACTATTCAGAGATATGTGCAATCTCAGCGTTGATCACTGACTCAAATCCTTAACCCAAAAGATCATTTTAATCCACTTGCTCCCAAAATCTCTGTGGCAAACATGGAAGAGAAGATGCTCAAGGAAGAGAAGATGGCTCACTGCTATCTCCTATCATACAAACATCCTTCTCTTACTTCTCTGTGTCTCTTTCCTTGCTCCCTTACTTTTCTATTTTATCATTCCCTCTTGCTTGTCTCTAGGACAGTCAGAAGCACCTATGAATACTCAGCTGCAAACAGTGGGGGGCAGTAAAGTACAGGCTAAGTACATAAAGAAAACCTATTGGACCTGGAGGTTCTTGTTCTCTGGCTACTAACTGGTCACTTAACCTCTGGAGGCCTCTGGTCACCTCACAGGGCAGCTGGAGCACACAAACGGGAAATACACATAAGAAGGCCTCAAAAAATACCAAGCGTCATATAAACGGCATATGGCATATCAAAATCACTGCTCAGAGCTAGACAAGTCATCTCTCCTGGTCTGACCAGTCTCAAACACAGTACCACACCAAAAGACCAATCTCCCTTACACACAGTAACAAGTAACCCAATTTGCTTCTTTCTATAATTTAGACTCCTTAAGAGTTTACGGAGTGCAGAGTCAGATGTATAGAAACAAATGCACTGAGATATTTTCTTCCACTTCTTTTATAAACATAAAATAACTTCGAGTCCTTTAAAGTTTTAAATTCAGAATGAATGTACTAGTTCCAAATAAAGAATTCAAGACAGATATTAGATATGCTCTTAACTTAAATCCTTGGGAATACCAATGATCAGTTAGCTATGCAGGCGCTCTCTCTAGACAAATCCAAAAAAACTAAAATTCTTAGAACGTGTCTCCTTGGACACCTCAGACTTCTGTAAGCAGGGAGTATGTGGCTGTTCTGTCTTGCAGAAGGAATCTTGTTTTTTACGTTAGAAGGTAGAGGAGACCTGGAATCTAGGCAGCATCCCATCCCATCTAGCCCCTCCAACCAAGAGAAGATTCTGTTTTGAGCTCTGAAAAGAGCCCTGGCTGCTTCTATCTCCATCTAAGATCTTGGAGTAAAGGGAACATGTTGTGAAAGTAGTAACTTTTGAGACTATCTAATGGGTTGAAACCAACTTTTTAAAGTTTTTTGGGGGACTAGCACTTGCTTTCACACTATGTACAACTGTAAGAAATTAAACATACACAGTCATTGATCAGTGATCACTAAATTTTTTTTCTCCCCAAGAAACCATTCCTGGCAACCAATAAAATCTATTTCTATAATTAGCATATTCACTGTCTTCAGACACATTACTGGAAAACATGACTTGCACATAGCGGGGGACTCAACATACATCTACTAATGAACAAACACAAGCTCCTCAAGAACTATTTTAAGACTCCAGNCCAGGTGGTGTGAGTGGTAAAGAATTCGCCTGCCAATGCAGGAGACACAAGAGACATGAGTTCAGTCCCTGGGTTGGGAAGATCCCCTGGAGAAGGGCACGGCAACCCACTCCAGGAGCTTGGCGGGAGCTTGGTGGGCTACAGTCCATAGGGTCGCAAAGACTGGACACAACGGAAGCGACTTGGGACCGACAGACCTCTCCCTAAGTCATATCCATGTGCACGATGCAGACTAGAGCGTTTACTGCTCTCAGCCCACACGACACCTTCTGCATCATGATGCCGCTCCTCCTGCTCCCCACACCGGAAGTGCTCAGGCCCCAGCCCCAAGGCCAACACCCAGTTAAAATGCCTTCCTTCATTCCTAAGCCAGAGGGTCTCCCCTCCTCTGAATTCTGTGCCTTCTGCTTGTACTTTCCATATCAGTTTCACACACTCGATATACATCATCTGTCTCCCCTACCAGACTGTTAGAGCCTGTAGTATTACAAAAGTTACAGCATACACCAATTTTATCTGTATAGTTTTTTGAAATCCCCACATAAATGAGACATGCATGCAGGTGAATTAGTGAAAGAAGTATAAAACATTCAACTTTAGTATTTTCTCACAGGGGCTTTCCCAATGGCTCAAGTGGTAAAGAATCTGCCTGCAATGTGGGAGACACAGGAGATGCAGGTTTGATCCCTGGGTCAGGAAGATCCCTTGGGGAAGGGAAGGGCAACCGATACCAGTATTCTTGCCTGAATTCTCTGGACAGAGGGGCCTGGCGGGCTACAGTCCATAGGGTCACAAAGAGCCGGACATGATTGAACTACTAACACAAATACACACAAGAACTATATAGCGTAGGTAGATAAAGGAAAAACTAATTGTGTCTGGATGCTTCCAGTTAGTTTTCCGTATAACTGAAACTACAGAGACAGACCAAGTGACAGAACTTCCAAGAAAAAAGGATAACCAAGTGAATCAGCACTGCTGTGTGCTGTGGTTATTTTTATACATCCTTTCTTCCTCTGAACTAAGGAACACAAGGTCACAAGCTATGTTATGCCACTTTAAAGTTAAACATTTACAAGATTTTTTTTTCCTTTAGTTCTGCCTTTACACTAGAATTTATCTTCATTTCTTATCCTTCAATTGCCCTTTTTCACTGCAGGGTAGAGTTATAACTTAGTTTATAGTAAATACTCTTACAGAAAAACTTTAGTCAACTACTGAACAGTCTGGCTTTTCAATGCCAAGGAGAGAGACAGGAAGATATGGGTGATAATGCAATAGAATCTAAGTTCTAAAGAGCCAAGTCCAACAGAGGTAGCAGAAAGAACCAATTAAAAAGAAAACTAAGCAGACGTGAAGTAGGTATCATCCAGCTGCGTCTACTGTAATTTTCAGTCACAGTATACCTCAAGACTTAAATATAACATGAGTTACATTATTCAAGCTCTTGTTCTTTCAACAAACTACATCTTTTGTTCAAATTTATGAAGGTAGTTAAAAGAAACCCAGCCGCAAAAGGGAAAAATTAAAAATTTTCAAGTACATTATGGTCTACCAGAGAATATGCAAAATAAAATAAAAACAAAAATCAAACTTACAACTACTCAAACACACATATGCAGGTATACAATACTAATTTTGCTAGCAGTAATGATTAAAGTTGGCATAGTTAAGATGCTCCTTTGGAAGTATATACACAATGATTTCTATTCAGTCTTGGCAAATGCTTAAAAAGATCCTGGGATCTTTGTTTATTACATACTGGCTGGCTTTAAGGAACCACTTGAAGAACCAGGCCCAAACTTGTTTGGGAACTAGCATGTTCTTGAGGTGTGTTAACAATAACGACAAAACTAACTGGCATGCAGGCGTTGTATTTGTGTACCTTTACTTTCTTGCAATGAAAGGAATGCATAAAAGAGACCCTGCTCTCTGGGACAGTTCAACCAGCTGGGTACGATTAGCTTCCTAGCTGATTCTCAGCTTTCTGAATAAGCAACTAACTGAGGCCAGAGATCTTCAGATCCCAAATCGACAGTAAGTCTGCCGCCACAGCAGACTTTCTTAACCGACAGACTCCACGTGAAGACTTCTGAACGTCTTCCTTGGCCCACTTGCTCTCTGTCCCTTCTGTATTCACATAGCAAACCTGTACAGATGTACCAAAAAGAAAGACAAATATGAAACATAGTAAGTAAAAACAACCTAGAGGAATAAAAGAAACACTGAATGAACTGAGCTGGAGCTCAATCTCTGACCACTTACTAAACAGCTGAAAGACCCAGACAACTAGCCTCTCTGGGCTCAGCTTCCCCACTTCCCGAGAAGGGAGTCAGGCTAGATCCCTAAACAATTCTCACGGGGCTAACTTAACAGTACACACACTCTGTATGCATATTTCACTGGGATTAGGGACAGACAAAAATAACATCTTTCATGAAGAAGACCATGTACAAATGATTAGCTTTAAAAGTGACTTTTGGGTTACTGGAGCCTCCACGAAAGTAAACGGCTTCTTTAAAAGGAGATCCCCGTCTTCTTTTAGGAGCAAAAAGTTCCCAGTGCCCATGACTGCTGTCTTCAAACATACACATCCCGGAAACTAGAATTTTATGTGTAGAGGCCGATGCCAATTTTGCCAAACCTTACTTCATAAAAATGACTCTTTCAGTGCACAGAAAGGAGGTAGATATCAATGCTGACTGACCATGCTTGAGAGGAAATGACTTAATAGGACAGGAAATCAAATAGATTATAAAATATCCACTTACCACCACCACCCCTGGGGGCGTGAGGGGGAAACCCTAAAAATAGATGACACCAGGGCATGTAAAATGGGTAAGAGAGAAAACCCCATGAGTTCCCACCATTTGCCTTGGAAATGTATCTTACAATAGGTATCAACTGTGAGAAATTTATTCCCACATTTATATTTTGATGAGACCAAGTATTTTTTAAGTCTTCATCCGAACATTCACTAGCTTATAAGTTTGAAAACTGACATAAAAGAGATCATATGACCACTAAGCAAATGGAAAGTGGCTCCCGTTTACTTTATAAATATTGGTGCACAAACTAAAACTGTAACCCCTTCCTGTTAAACATCTGCAACTGTTACAACTTACCTGCATTATACTGCAAATCTTAGCATACAATCAGAACAGGTTCCTGGCGTTCATTCTGAGAGGTCCCTAAATCTAACAAGGGTTTAAAAAAAATCAGCATTCTCATTTCACCTCGCTCTAAGAGATTCTTGGTTTTTGACTAAAGGGTTAAAATTCTTCCACAGGAATCTTGGTAAAGGAATGTTTGATTGTCTCAATGTCTGCATTACATGGGGTCCTCTAAGCATACACGGGAATATGCAGGTGAAGGCATGTGAAGTCAGTTTAAAAAGAGATGTGTCAGGTTTAAACAAACTCTTTTTAAACGTATTAAAATAATAGCATTTTCTTTGATGCCACATCTATCTCCATAAGCACTTAACTCATAGTTTGGATTAGTAACAACCAACGTTTATGCAGCGCTTCACAGTTTACAAAGCACTCTGACATACATGATCTTATTTGAGACTCACCACTAAATAGGAAGGTGCTATTTTTAGGTTCCATTTTTACATGTGAGGAAGCTGACACTAAATGGCTGACTTGCCCAAGCTCACGAAGCTGGTGATAGCAGAGCACACCATCTCCTGCTTGTGCTACTGCACCATGCAGCCTCAGATACTATCATCAGAGCTAACAAATATCCAAACCTCGGACCCCGCTTAAGCCTCTCCTCTACACAGGCACCCACCCCCAGCCAAAGTTACAGTTAGCTCTAGGTCTCTGCGCCTTATGGAAGTAGAGTTTTCTTCATTTCTCTGGGAAACATTTATCTGGCTAAAGTGTGAAATGAGATCATATTGACACCATTCAACATATACTGGAAAATACCTTAGTCACCAGGGGCCCTGCATAGGCATGCCTGTGCGCCTTCTCATAGGTCAGATTCTCAGGGACCATGACCCTAAAAAGGTTAAGGACCCAGGCTAGAGGTAGCAGCTTTCCAAGAAGCTAAATCCGCAAAGTACTTAAGTTAAAAAAGAGTTTTACCTAGGCCTCACACTGTGAGCCACTTACCTTCTGCCTCCCCAGCTCCGGGCCTTCTCCCAGGTCCAGTAGGGTCATTCAGTATCTACAACTGTTTTTTAAATCCCGTATTAAAAACCGGAATAACTGGTAACATATAAATCAATGACTTGTAAAAAAACAAATTTAAGCTAAAATAATAATCTGTTAAAAAGTAATCTTTAACATATACTCCTTTCTCTTAGGACTTAACTTCTCAGAATGACCGTTTGCCTTTCTTTTTTTTTTTTCCCCGTAAAGGACTGTTTTCTTACCATAAGCATTCCAATTTCCCAAAAGAAGTTTCACAAACATAACTACTTTGAACTCCTGAAATACCATTCTTCACTAAGAATCCTCTAGATTACATAGAAGACAAGGTAGCACGAAAGGAATTCTGAATGTTAGGCAGTCCACTCAACCATCATACCAGAAGGATTTAAAATTTTTTTGCTGGGGGGTAGGGAATGAAGAAGAGTGTGGGAGAAAAATGAATGCAGCCTCACTGCTGTATTGCTTGGAGACTCCTAATCTGAATCTATAACATAACCCTACTAACCACTGGACTTGAACATCAGAAGTACAGCTTCTTTTCATCTTAAGTAGAAGCTTTTCAGTCCAAAATCTGCATAAACAAACTTTGTCCTTCAATCTTTCAACTCCTCGGCAGTTTTTCAAGGTCACTTTTCCGAGCAACGACAGAGGCCTGTATCTAGCAACTTTGACTGCTATACCACTCCAATTCCATGAGCCCAAAATCTAAACCCCCATCGATTCTCTCAGGTAAATCCTCTACTCAAGGGGAAGGCAAACTAACAGCCTCCAAACTTCTCGGACAGGGCCTGCTCCTTTTCCCTCCCCAGCGGCTGAGCGCTGCCGGTCCACTGCTCCAAGCTAAGTCTGCTGCAGAAATGTTCCAATGACCTTCATTCCATATTTGCAAACAGAAAGAAAACAAAGAATTGCTTTTTGGAATCAAGTGTCTTATGGATCTTAGTACATGAGATGGAAGATTTCACTAGTCACAAGAACAGGCTGGTTACCCATTAGCCAGCAACCTACATTAGTTTCATATCCCTAAAGGGGGGGGATACCAAGGGCAAAAGACAGGGTGCCTACACACTTTACTTTCCTATTCACAAACTGTAGGTAAAATTAGGATTTTAAAGATCTCATATAGAAAATGTAAAGCATTTTGCTCACATCATTTTAAGGAACCATGTCAACACCTAACAAAATGTGTGAAACTGGTGGAAAAGGATTTGTTCTTGTCACTGCCAATAGAGTGGAGATGTTTCTAACCAGCATTCTAAGCTAAAATGTGCATTTTAAAACAAAGGCTGTTCATTAACTGGTACTTAATAGAATGCAAAAGCAGACAGGTAAATCAAGAAAGTTATGGGAGAATTTCACATTGGCATGTGGGCCTTTACCATTAGAACCTACATCCCAGTGCAAATCATATTTTCACACAAATTTAGAACAGCAATGGTGCTACTTCCACCTCTGAAAACACAAATNTTATTTTGAAATACAAACGAATCTAAATAGAAAAATTCTGTGATAATGTATGAAGTTAGTGACAGGGACAGTAGTATTTTCAAAAAGTCCACCAGGAACCCAAGAGGAAAATATAATGATAAAGGGGGGAAAAACTGGCAAAGAGTGAACATTAGTGAATATACTGTTTAAAACAATATAGTTTGATGGGTTAACTATTTAGGGTGGTTACAAAATATTGCTGATTAGCTTTTAATATAGCAGAGTTTTGATATCAAGAGGATTAACTTTTCTACCACATTTTTAAGAATAAGCAGCAGAGCTGATGAATTTTAAGTATCGTGGTTACTGAAGACATTCTGGGTACTAAAGTTTATCAGTAGTGGTCAAAGACTTGTTATGGATTATGTGCCCAACTGTTTATGTTTTAAGAGAAGCCTCCTAATACGGTGAAAATCAGTTAAAATTTTTTTAAAGTATTCAAATAAAAACATCTCACTATTACCTGAGGCCTTTAACAATCTCCTTAGATCTGCTTCCTCTCATCAAAACAAAATATCCCAGGACTAAACAACACAACTGTTTTGCCAGACAGATGAGATCCTTTTTAGAAATTCCTCACTTTTACATAAGAGGTCATTATAGACATATGGAGAGATCCAGCAATTTCCTGAAAAAGAAGTAAGGCGGACTGTCCAATCACTTTGCCATACTAACTCCTCTTAGAGAAAGACTGAGGTGCAGAGACGTTAAGCAGCTGGCCCCAAGCCATTCATCTAGGATTTAAACTCAGGCCCCACCCAGGGTGGTAACCCTGTCATGGCGCTATAGCGCTCACCAAGACATGGAGCACCCCAGGCCCCAGTCCAGGGGAATTCTCAGGTGTCACATTTACAGTCCTTCACTGGTGTCCATGGGAGGCTGGTTCCAGGGTCCCCCACACTTACTGAAATCTGAGGATGACCAAGTCCCTTATATTAGGTGGCGCAGGACTGTTGACCCTCTGTATTTGTGAGTTCAGTATACACAGATAGAGGCTGACTGGATGCATAGATAGCGTTAGTCACCACACTCAACTTCATTAATTTAAAAATTAGGGATCTGATTGATGTTTAATTTCATCTGTTGGCTAGAGATCCAGTTAAGTATCTGACAAACAGCACTCCATTATTTGATACAAATTTTATTGCTAAACTACTAGAAACATTTAACCAGTAGCAAATCACATGTATAATTTATAAGGACTAGAAACAACTATATCATTAAAAACATTATACATTAAAATATTAAAGGACTACATGGCAATTTCACTTCAGCATCAAAATAAGAGCTTAGATACGCTAACAGAGTGCACTGTGGGATGATTCCTGACGCTACACAGTTACAGGTATTGTAGGTCTTTTCTGAAAACTTTAGATCCTGAACAGCTACCAACTTTGGAAGGGAAGGCAGAAGGCCAATAGGCCAGCTGTGTGCCTTATTCACGCTACAGCCTTGCTTAACCTCCTAAGACTTGCAGGTCAGCTGCAAGGAAGCAAAAAAGCTGCTTCGAGGGGTGGGAAGCAGAGGAATATGCTTATTCACATCAAAACAACTAAACATCTGGGAATCAGGAAGAGTTAGTTTCAAATTCAGATTCCTCTACTTATTAACTGTATGACACTAGGCTAACCCTAAGCCTCAGTCTCCTTATCAATAAGATATGGATATCACCATCTGTATCACAGAGTCACTCTAAGAATTAAATGAGCTAGCATATGTAAAGTATACTGTACTGTGTCTGAACAACCATTAAAAAAAGAGGGGGGTGGGAATACTAAAGGTCACCCAATCCAAATTCCTTGTTTTACACAGGGGTTAAAGTTCAGAAAGGCCTAGCTCCTTAAGGTCCCAAAGCTGCTACTATGAAGTAATTATCTTTTTTTTTTTTTATCTCCAGCATACCCTGCAACCCTGCAGAAAGCAACTCCGGAGCCTTAAAGGGCAGTGTAGGAGGACTACCAGCTGCTACTAAAAATCTTCCCCAGCTTTATGCTGGAAATCTGTGCCTTTCACCACCAATCCCAGCTGAGGTCTGGTTATTGTTCCAAAAGTCTACCTCTGACTGCTTTTGATGCACCAGATTAAACCAAACATGCCCCTTGATACTTTGTGATGGTCTTTGGCATAGTTTTTATTAGTTATTGGCAGTTTGCAAGAAAAACACTTCAATCCCTATTTCTCATCAACAGTCACCTTAGTAGAATTCAAGCCACCAGTGGGGGTTTACCAGGTGGCTCAGTGGTAAAGAATCCACTTGGCAATGCAGGAGACATGCGTTCCATCCTTGGGCTGGGAAGATCCCCTGGAGAAGGAAATGGCAAACCACTCCAGTATTCTTGCCTGGGAAATCCCATGGATACAGGAGATTGGCAGGCTACAGTCCACAGAGTCGCAAAAGAGTCAAATACGACTTAACAAGTGGGAAAAGAATTCAAATTACCCTAGAATTTCCACCTGGCAGTCCCACTCAGGATAGCTTTCTCTAGCTTATCACTGCTGTGGACCAAGAGCCTCTGCGATTCTAACTCATATTCTTCCCCAGTCCTGCTCTCAGGAGCCTCTCACCAGACAATTGCATCATCTTTCCCTAAAAAACACCCACAAAGGTCCATCTAGTCAAGGCTATGGTTTTTCCAGTGGTCATGTATGGATGTGAGAGATGGACTGTGAAGAAGGCTGAGCGCCGAAGAACTGATGCCTTTGAACTGTGGTGTTGGAGAAGACTCTTGAGAGTCCCTTGGACTGCAAGGAGATCCAACCAGTCCGTTCTGAAGGTGATCAGCCCTGGGATTTCTTTGGAGGGAATGATGCTGAAGCTGAAACTCCAGTACTTTGGCCACCTCATGTGCAGAGTTGACTCATTGGAAAAGACTCTGATGCTGGGAGGGACTGGGGGCAGGAGGAGAAGGGGATGACAGAGGGTGAGATGGCTGGATGGCATCACTGACTCGATGGACGTGAGTCTGAATGAACTCCGGGAGTTGGTGATGGACAGGGAGGCCTGGCGTGCTGCAATTCATGGGGTCGCAAAGAGTCGGACACGACTGAGCGACTGAACCGAACTGAAGATAAGAACTAGTGTATCTGGTTACATGAGTCAAGCTTTAATGATTCCAAAGAAGGCAGGGTGGGAATTGATGCCCTTAGTAAGAAAACTGATTTTAAATCACAATTACCTACTTACTAGCTTTATAACCTTGGCCAAGTTACTTAACCTTCTCAGAGCTCACTTCCTCATGTGTAAACTAGAAATAAAAATGTAACATCAACTCACAGAAGTGCTGAGGCTTAAATGAGGTAAGTTACAGCACTCAACATTAATACCTGGCATGTGGTACGTGCTCAGATAACATTTAAACATACATTTGACTATAGAACCTGTCACATACTGAATTACTTTTTAACACGTCTCTATTACCAGACAAGGACTTCTTGAAGGCAGCAACTGTGTCTCATTTATATCTACATATATCCTCAGTGCTCAGAACAGAGATATAAATCAAACCCTAACCTGGTCTAAGACTGGTTCCAAATAGGAAAAGGAGTACGTCAAGGCTGTATATTATCACCCTGCTTATTTAACTTATTCAATGCAGAGTACATCATGAGAAACGGTGAGCTGGATGAAGCACAAGCTGTAATCAAGGCTGCCGGGAGAAATATCAATAACCTCAGATATACAGATGACACCACCCTTATGGCAGAAAATGAAGAGGAACTAAAGAGCCTCTTGATGAAAGTGAAAGAGGAGAGTGAAAAAGTTGGTTTAAAGCTAAACATTCAGAAAACGAAGATCACAGCATCAGGTCCCATCACTTCATGGCAATTAGATGGGGAAACAGTGGAAATAGTGGCTGACTGTATTTTGGGGGCTCCAAAATCACTGCAGATGGTGATTACAACCATGAAATCAAAAGATGCTTACTCCTTGGAAGGAAAGCTATGACCAACCTAGACAGCATATTGAAAAGCAGAGACATTACTTTGTCAACAAAGGTCCGTCTAGTCAAGGCTATGGTTTTTCCAGTAGTCACGTATGGATGTGACAGTTGGACTATAAAGAAAGCTGAATGCCGAAGAAGTGATGCTTTTGAACTGTAGTGCTGGAGAAGACTCTTGAGAGTTAGATCCAACCAGTCCATGCTAAAGGAAACTAGTCCTGGGTGTTCACTGGAAAGACGAGTGCTGAAACTGAAACTCCCCTATTTTGGCCACCTGATGCAGAGCTGACATTTGAAAAGACCCTGATGTTGGAAAAGATTGAAGGCAGGAGAAGGGGACGATTGAGGATGAGATGGTTGGATGGCATCACTGACTCAATGGACATGAGTTTGGGTAGCCTCCGAGAGTTGGTGACGGACAGGGAGGCCTGGCGTGCTACGGTTCATGGGGTCGCAAAGAGTCAGACACGACTGAACAACTGAACTGAACTAAACCTGGCCATAGTGTGAATGAAATAATAAGCAGTAATGGGGACTGAAGGGAACTGGAGAGTGCACACCTCATCCAAAGGGGCAGTTCCTGGGAAACTTCCCTGTGGTTCAGTGGTTAGGACTTGGCACTTTCACTGCCAGGGGCCCTGGGTTCAATCCCTGGTTGGGGAACTAAGATCCCACAAGCCATGCAGCACAGCCAAAAGGGGGGAGGGGAGCAGTTACTACTCAGCTCCAACTGATGAGGGCCATGGAGGAATGCTGGTCCATCGCAGTGACAGCTTCAAAGTCAATAAAAGAAGCAAAAGCCAGATCCTGGACACACAAAAAGTTGAAACTAGCACAACTCCTGATATAGCATCCTGAACAATGACTAAACAACCAGAGTCACAGCAGAAGCTGGTCTCAACCACCATGACATTCCTGCTAAGGACAGGGTCTTGCTCAGTACCCCAGATGACTTGATCTTGGAGGTTACACTGTATTTCAGCAGAAACAAAAATAGCAGCAAAGAAACTGGGCTCTTAGCAGCCTGAACATTTTATTGATGGTGTCCTTAATTGACCCTTTTGGACCAGTAAGTAAACCCGGGGTCCCAGGAAACAGCAGAGACGAGAACATCTAGAGAAAAATGAACTTTTCATATGTTGAGATGGGCTAACAAAGCCATTTTCATTTGACTATTAAATTTGTTGTGTGCCTTATTATACATTAAACTGATGAAATGGATATATATAGCATTTTTGCGCTGATATAGGTTTGTGGGTTTGAGTCTGGTTTTTGTTTTTTTTTTTTTAAAGAATATCTTTAATCCAAGTAGCCAGAATCAAGCAGCATTCGTATTTTGGGTTATATACTTTTAAAAGCTTTTCTTATATAAATGAAATATGAGCTTAAGTTAGTTCCCCCAAATTAGATAATACCATACAAAAATACTATACAAACTGTTTTGTAATCTTTCCACTTAAATAATGTGAATAATTTCCCCTATCAAATAAAGACCTACATCCCTTATAATAATTGAATGACATTCCACTGAATGGATGCTATTTTTAATGAGTCTCATATTAATGAATAATCTCAATGTCTTCAATTTTATTCTTAACCACTGGGCCACCAGGAAAATCTTCAATTTTAAAATGTTGTAAATAGCATCACAGAGAACATCCATTATGCCCATTCCTTGGGTCACTACCCTCATTATCTCTTCCAGAACCCTCGGAACGGCTTCATAAGGAGTATTATTTTGTTTGGTTTAGAAAAAAAGAAAAAGGAAACCAGATTGTTTTAAATGATAAATCTTCACATTTTCAAGTTTAATTAAAAAAAAATTATAAGCAGATCAAAGAAAATTGAGGGCTGCCAGACTGTAACTTCAGACCCTTATTTTACACCTGACTTGGTCCTGAAACACTATTAGCCATTTTCCAAATCAAAATCACCTTCAAGTTAAGAAAAAAAAATAAAAAGTATGTCAACACATTTTTCAAAAAATCTGACAGATGTTCTGAAGATAATCTCCAAAGAAGTCCCAGAAACATTCTGAGCAATGGTAACATCATTAGAATAACGAACACGGTGCTGGCGCTCAGTAAATGGCTGCTCAATAAATAAATGAATAAAATAAACCTAACAGATGAGACTATAAGTGGATTATAAATTCTCAATTATTTGTGTTTTAAAAGTAAATTATATTCTCCAAAGCATAAATGAAGACCAATGGACGGTAAACTATTCTAGAGACCAGTGGTTAATGATGCATGTAGAATAACACAGTGCCTGATGAACAGGAAGTGCTCCGAAAGATGGAGACTGCCTCTGTTAATTCTGCTACTGGCAATGGGACCAGATGATCTTTGAAATCACATAATCCCTAAGAGTCTATGTTACTTTGGAAACATCTATGTTCCCAGAGAAGTCCTTTCCCACTACTGGCCCAGCTAACCTATACAAAGGATTCATTTTTTATTCATAAACCCTTTATACCAGAACTGCTCAACTGGGCTCTACTTCACACCAATCATAACATGAAATGCTGATCAAGCATTCTCACAAACAGGGTTCCATGGCCCAATAAAGTACAAGAAACGCTGCACACTGTATTCTTTCTCCTGAAGGGCTGTACATGAGCACAAACGTTCTCAATACTAATTATATAGAAAAGAAATGCCTTTGGCCATTATTTTGTCAAGGATCCTTTTCTCACCCCCAGAGGATACTTACTAGCATTGTGTAAGAACTGATGTTCAATGGAACATCTTGGGAAATGCTGCTCTAGGCCAACTTACCAAGTTTAGTGGAATGAAAAGACGACAGGCAAGTCTATTCTGACCACCTTCCAAAACGGCCGGGAGTTTTACACACATTATGGCATTTCCCTTTTTCAGGACAATGACACTAAATATCACCATAAATAGCAATCTTCTGCCTCTCAGATAATTGCCAACCAAGTATGCTTTGCTTCTTAAATAGGCCCCAACTTTGTCATTTGATAATGAGCAAATTCTAAGCTACTTACCTTCAGGGTACAATAATTTTTGAGAGAGTTAAGAAACACAAAAATGTTCAACTGTGCAGATAGCACGTACTTTCTTTTTTCTCTTTTAAATGGACAGATCATGCCACTGGTGAGGGGATATGTTTTCTTAATACTGGGCAAAGAATCCCACTTCATACAGACACAGGCATAGAAAATTTGCAGCTCCTGAGGACAGGGTTAACAGTAATTAGGGACTCTGAAAACCCTCAGTAACTCTAACAAATGTAAGCCAATGATAAGATATAAAATACTCTATACGCCAGTATAATTTCCAGTGAGTCACTGAAGCACTTATTGAAGCACTGCTCAAGATCACTATTTTAGCTTATATTCATGAATGTGTTTAAGACTAATTCTTGAATCTGATTTATAATATACTGTCGATTTTAAATGGAGGGTGTTCAAATAGGATATCTTATGTGCCTTGAACATGGAGATTTGTACCGTAATTTAAACCTTTTCTACTGGAAACATTCAAATGCAAAGGTTAGCCTAGTCCCTCTCTCTAAATTGCACCTTAAGTTTATCCATGAGAAAGTGCTCACTGTATAAAAGAAAGTACAATAGATTTAAATGAAACCTGCAGACAAGTAAGAACTTAAACCAAAATGGAAAATACAACTCCCACGCTGAAAATGACAGAGGTAGCCTCACTGCTATCAGGCACATCACAGCTAAAACACGGAGAAGTGTCGAAAGGATAAATGCAGAAGTAAACATGGAGAAGTAAAGAAAGCTGAGCACCAAAGAATGGATGCTTTTGAACTGTGGTGCTGGAGAAGACTCTTGAGAGTCCTTTGGACTGCAAGGAGATCCAACCAGTCCATTCTAAAGGAGATCAGTCCTGAATATTCATTCGAAGTACTGATCCTGAAGCTGAAACTCCAATACTTTGGCCACCTGATGCGAAGAACCGACTCACTGGAAAAGACCCTGATGCTGGGAAAGACTGAAGGCAGGAGGAGAAGGGGACAACAGAGGATGAGATGGTTGGATGGTATCACCGACTTGATGGACATGAGTTTGAGCCAGCTCCAGGAGTTGGTGATGGACAGGGAAGCCTGGCGTGCTGCATTCCATGGGGTCGCAGTGTCAGACACGACTGAGTGACTGAACTGTGGAAAGGGTGCAGCAAATTTTGCAACCTGGCAAAAATTTCTGCAGGCAGGGAGATTTTTTTCCTGGACCATTCTACAACGTTGTCTTTCTGCTTACTTTAAAGAAAATGTTATCCAGGTGACTACAAATCAAGCTGACAGTCCTACTTCAACTATTTCTACAATCAGAAAAAATTTTAAATGAATATAATGCAAGTCTCTTTCTGGACATAATGATAAAACTGGTTGTTCTGATTTTAACAACCATTACTCTTTGGCAAATGTGAAGACATTTTCTTCTCATAAGAACCATGACCACTCAGCACCTGGGGATTAGGAGACGACCTAACACTGAAACAGGCTTCCCTGGTGGCTCAGAGGGTAAAGTGTCTGCCTGCAAGGCGGGAGACCTGGGTTTGATCCCTGTGTCGGGAAGATCCCCTGGAAAAGGAAATGGCAACCCACTACAGTACTCTTGCCTGGAGAATCCTGTGGACGGAGTAGCCTGGTAGGCTACAACCCACGGGGTGGCAAAGAGTCGGACACAACTGAGTGGTTTCACTTTAACACTGAAACAAATGATCCTACAACTTCGGGCATTCGTAAGTAATACTGACCTCACAGCGGCCCACTAGAAATCAGCTCCTAAATCACAATGGCACAACTAAATCAGACTCTTTCATGTCAAATGGTTGCCCCACCTCCACACCATGTAGAAATCCTACTGTACATAACAGAGCAGATAATTACAAAGCCTCCTCATCAAGGAAGCTCTAATTGGCTGTCAGGCAGATTTTATGCTATTCTCAAAAGAAAGTGCTGTGTTCTCTCCCTTATTAAGGCCCATTCAGTGACAGGCACCTACCATATGCTACTGTATTCATTTTTCATTAAGTACTCTGTAAGACAGGTATTACTATTAACCACTACTTTACATAAGAAGAAACTTAGGCTAAGAATCTGACCCCTAGCTCCACAGAGGGTAAACACCTTACAGAGAAAAATTCTTTCCTAGGTCTGGCTCCAAGGTCAGCAGTTACAGGGGCCCCTCCCAAAGGTACTCTTTGGCCAAAATATTTTAAATCCACTTCCTCCTACAATTAATCTATTAATGTTATGTTAGGTGTTTTGAGTCTCTGTGGGAAAACACTGAAATGACCTTGTAGCCTTCCTAACTAGTCACAGTGCACGCAAGCAAAACCAAACAAACAAAATGAAAAGAGAGACTGTAAGACATCAGATAACTTACAGTTTGCTTTGGGCACAAGAAATAGAAAGGAAAAGAACAACTTGCTGGCTAAGGAATGTTCTTAGGTTGTATGCCTGAGGCTGAATGACCCTCAAGAAGGTCATCTGCGACCTTAACAACGTTATCTGCTACTCTCCCTCCTGTGACTGAGGCACACTTGTCAAAATACTATAGGTTCCTTAAGAGTCATCTCTGCCATCAAATCAGTGCTTCCATAGGAGAGGGAATGCTGTCCAGCAGAATAAGCACTGGCCTGGGAATCCAGTGACTGGAAGTCTTGGCTCTACCCTGGCATAGAAGTGACCTTATCAAGGTCATCACACTTTTCAGGACTTTAGTACAAAGGGGTATGCCTTAAAGAATCAAAGGCCACTTCCTGAGCTAAAATGCAAGAGTTTTTCTTTTTCCCCTAATATTCTAAGGAGTCAAGAGAACACTTTCTAAGAGTAAGGGCGCCACAAATTGTGTAAGAATTAAGAGTTCCAGACTAGGACTTCCCTGGTGGTCTAGTGGCAAAGAGTCCGCCTACCAATGCAGGGAACATGGGTTTGATCCCTGCCCTGGGAAGATTCCACACGCCGTGGGTCACCTAAGCCCCTGCGCCACAACTACTGAAACCACTGAGCCTGTGCTCTGGAGCCCACAAGCCGCA
Source organism: Neotragus moschatus (assembly GCA_006410615.1). Classification (NCBI taxonomy): domain Eukaryota; kingdom Metazoa; phylum Chordata; class Mammalia; order Artiodactyla; family Bovidae; genus Neotragus; species Neotragus moschatus. Next base: position 521,553 of record SJYA01000455.1, on the reverse strand, counting down.
ACTACCGAGCCTGCGTGCTCAGAGCCCGCTACTGCCACTGGAAAGAAACCCTCACAGCGACAAAAATAAACAATTTTGAAAAAACAGTTTAAATTTTAAAAAAAGTTACAGACTGAATCTAGTCTCTGTGTGATCTTGAGCAAATTATTTAACACTTCAGTTTCCTTATGTAAAAATTAGGGTAGTAAAAGTACCTATTTCATACTATGTGAGGATAAAACATATTATTTATACCCTTGTTGGTTCAATGTAAGCACTCAATAAAAGGCAGTAACCATGACATTCCTGAATTTTATTCATTTGGCTCTACTGGCTCAGTACCTCTGACCTAAGAAATTTCAAAACTGCCTCAAAAAGACACTGACCATGGCTTATCTGGTGGCTCAGATGGTAAAGAATCTGCCTGCCATGCAGAGACCCAAGTTTGATCCTTGGGTTGGGAAGATCCCCTGGAGAAGAGAATAGCAACCCACTTCCATATTCTTGCCTGGAGAATCCCATGGACAACGAAGTCTGGTGGGCTCTAGTCCATGGGGTCGCAAAGAGTTGGACATGACTGAGCAACTAAGCACACAGCACACACTATGGCCCTGAGCTAAGAGATAGACGGGCTCCAGGTTGGACATTTACAATCATCCAGCCTCCTCTTACCCTGGAAAAGGAAATGGCAACCCACTCCAGTACTCTTGCCTAGAGAATTCCAAGGACACAGGGGCCTGGCGGGCTACAGTCCATGGGGTCACAAAGAGTCAGATACGACTGAGCGACTAACACACACACACACACCCCAAGAATTAGTATGATTTCTGCTTAGAAACAAAGCTGATGTTCACAAGGTTTTAGTATAAACTCAGACCTCCTGGGAGTTCAAGATTTCTAGGGTAGTTAATTCCAAATGATAACAAGGCCCAGCGACTGGCCATGGGTTAATGGAGAATGTAGGGCTTCCCAGGTGGCGCTAGTGGTAAAGAACTGGCCTCCCAATACAGGAGACTTGAGAGGCAGGTTTGATCCCTGAGTCAGGAAGATCCCCTGGAGGGCATGGCAACCCCCTCCAGTATTCTTGCCTGGAGAATCACATAGACAGGAGCCTGGCAGGCTATAGTCTATAGGGTCTCAAAGAGTCAAACAGGACTGAGGTGACACAGCGTGCATGTGCCCACATGCATGCATGCGCACACACACACACACACACACACACACACAATGTAGAATGTATGGAGGCTAATGCAGAAAGGTATACTGGTGCTGAAGAACTACCACTAAGAAATGCTTGCTGAATAAAAATGATATTATGTATATGCCTGTCTTTGTAACCTTGTTCAGATTTGCTAAAAAAGAAACTAGCTTATGGAAGTCTTAACAGTCTTCATATTTGATTAACTTAGTGACTAAGCCAAATGAAGCTGAGATGACCAATGTACAAAATGCATGGCGTCCTATTTGCCCTCATACTTTTGATGCTCATCTTCCACACCTCAGTGTCATTACAAGCATGAGGGAGGGGACCCTCGCCTAATTACATAAGCCTTCCAATTCACTTGAAACCTGAACTTAAATGCTTCCTTGAAAAATTGGAATTGCAAGTATTCTGTTGTATTCAGTTTAAATTTACATGTCATTGAGGATAAGCATATGGTACAATCACCCCAGTATGAAGAAGGACTAGGTTTTTTGATAGGTCCCAGTGTTTGGAGACAAATGTGCTAAAGAATGGTGATGTTGGAAAAAGTTCCCCAGTGAGCTCTTTATGCTATGTACTTGGTGGTTCCTCACTGCTCAGCAGTAATCCTTTCCATATATAGAAAGTCTATGGCAAAAATATTTTGAAGCCTGGTTTTAAAGAATGCAGATTTTTAAACTTTCTGAACATATTTTCCCTATCACCTACCTGGGTTCAGAAAAATGCCAGCAGTTTACTATGTTAATCTCTCCCTTCACAATAGAAACCAAGGGATACAATTTAAACACCTAGTTGAAGAAACAATATTCTATATGGTTATCATTCTGTGGTCTGAACAGTTCAACAAACTCTTATTGTAATTATTCAAATAAATACAATTTCTTATTCAAATTCTCCCACTCAATACATCCCTAACATCCAGAAGTCAAGGAAAAATGATCCATTGTGAAATGTAAAACCACCTGAGAGTTTTGACAAGTCAGGTTTATGCTGACAGCAAGACACAGCAGATAAAACTACAAGCTCTGACATCAGGCAACTTGAATTTTAATCCCAGCTCAACCACTGAGCAACACTGGAGAAGCTACTTAACCTCTCTGATCTTCAATTTTCTCATCTGCAATATGAGGATGTCTACCTAACAGGAAATGTGTTAAATGTACTCCAAAATGTCAATCCCCTTCCTCTACTGCTTTCCCCTTCTGTCTTGAAATTTTAGTTGCATTTGCATAAAACTGAGAAATGTGAAAATCACAGGAGTTTCTTGAAAATGGGAATGTAATATCTATCTAAAGTTCAAAGAACCACCTAAAATAGACAAGGAAAAACAAATTAGAAAACAGAGGTTTAACAAATGCGTTTTCATGATCTCCAAACCTCAGGAGGAGCAAACGTAATACAATCCACGTTACTACAATTCTAAGAAAAAGGAACGTACCCCCAACAAGCTGACTCTTAACAACTCTCAATTTAAATAAAAAGCTTTTTGAAATATGAACCACAGAGTTGACAAACCCTGTTACATAAGATAAGATGCATGATGCTATGCACTAGCTTATTTTCGCTCCCGGCTGCTTATGAAAAAATTTTTCCTTTAGTGTTTATGAGGGTGGGTGTGCTCTTTAGACATATACAAAAGGAAATAAATGTGCCAAGATCCAGGATCTCTCACGCGCTCCTCCACTAAAGAGGAACCTAACAACATCCTTTCAAACAAACAATTGCCAAGTATCTGATGTTTGCTAGAAAGAGTAGCTTTGGAAACTTGGAAACTGAGCCCTGATGGGTAACTTTCCTAGAGCAGTAAAACTACATGTGTATGTTAAGTCACTCAGTTGTGCCGGACTCTGTGATCCCACGGACTGTGGCCCACCAAGCTCTTCTACTGGAGTGGGTTGCCATTCCCTTCTACAGGGGATCTTCCCAACCCAGGGATTGAACCTGGGTCTCCGTACTGCAGGCAGATTTTTACCGTCTAAGCCACAAAACTTCTTATAGAACACCTAAAACTAACAGCATGGTCCTGAGACCCCATCATCTGTGACTACTCTCAAATCTGAAAATGTTTCCCCAAATGCTTCTACTTTTTCACTCCTACAGATCTGTCACTATTAAATGCTGTGCCCCCTAGGCTGGGCATTCTGTTATTAAGAAGAAGCATACCTATCCAATAGATTGCCTCCCTCTCAGCCTGGATTTGTTTACTTCCTCCTCACATCATAACCACAGCCCTAATCTGGTAACTACGTACTCCAGGGTTTCACCAGAACCTGTGTTTCAGCACTGGCACTCTCTAGCAAAATTCCTGATCTGATCCTATTGTTCATCGGATATGTCTCTAGGGCCCTGATGCCCTCTCTTTCTATACTATCCTTTCAGAATTGGCATCTGTGGACATCGGGGTCGTTACCTGTGTTATATACTCCAAGTCTAGCACCCCTGGATCTCAAAGATCCTCTCAACCTGTAACTCAGGTTTCAGGGTTTCCAAGCCTGGCACCCTTGAGGCCTACATGCCCCTATCCCAGGGCATGCACGTTCCATGGAGGGCACCTCTGGAATTTGGAGTGACTCCCACTCCCAGCCACTCATAGGATACTCCTGAAGTACTTGCCAGACCATCACCCTCTCTCGCGGCTTAAGGCCTCTAGGCTCGCCCCCAACTTCC
>SJYA01000455.1:501855-514471 GCA_006410615.1 Neotragus moschatus | reverse complement strand
ACCGTAAAAGGGGATTTAAAACTGTAAAGATATACTTCAAAATAAAGAACAGCACTTTCCTAGAATGGTCACCTTGTAACTTTACGTCTATATGCACATTGTTTTTGTCACTTGAATGCAGAATTAAAATTTCTTTAAAAGCAGTTGGAAACTGAACTGCAACCAGCATTCGTTTTCATACTTTACCGCTTTAATCTCCACAACTACTTAGTCCGAAGGCATTAGCATTATTTCTATTTTACTGGTGATGAAGTTGAAGCGCCAAAATGTTAAAGTAACTTAATGAAGGCTCCGCAGCTAGTTAGTGGCGAAACTCGGTTTGAATAGTCCCCAAATCTGTATGGGCTTCCCTGGTGGCTCAGAGGTGAAAGCACCTGCCTGCAATGCGGGGGGATCTGGGTTCGATCCCTGGGTCAGGAAGATCCCCTGGAGAAGGAAATGGCAACCCACTCCAGTATTCTTGCCTGGAGAATCCCATGGATGGAGGAGCCTGGTGGGCTCACAAAGAGTCGGACACGACTGAGCGACTTCACTTTCACTTTCAAATCTGTATATAAATACATCAAATATATATTGAGTAGAATCATCCACAATGAAACTGTGCACTAGGTTGCAAGCAAAAATAAGACTGCTTTTGCTGGTGGTTACCTTGAAGTTTACAAATGACTTTTCTGAGACTTGTTTTGCAGGGGTCCTCAACAATAAAATCAATACACTATTATTATTTCCTTCCTTTGAGTTTATGACTCTAGTGATAAAGTTGTTGAGAATAATGGAGTAAACCCTTGACTTGAATTCAGGAAAATTGTTTTCAAATCCAGCCTTAAGAAATCTCACTTCATGCACTCAATAAATATTTGATGAATAAATAAAACCTGACTAGTTACAAGACACTTGAGTTCACTGAGTCTTGTTGATTTCTTCATCTGTAAAGTGATCTAATTCCTACCTCTGACGGAGTGTCACGGATATTGAATGAAACAGTTTAAGGGAGAATGCTTTGCAGAAGAATTTCAGAGCAGTGATAATGATGTTTTCAGACATGAGAAATGGCATAAAAATTAAAAACAGAATCAAGAAATAGTATGTTGAGGTAAATAAGCTTAGCTAATGGGGAAAAGCTAGGTAAGTCTTTTTACAAATATTTATTGAGCAATTTTTACATACACTATGCTTATGAAAGAGAAGTAAAAATGTGCAGGGGACAACATAAATTAGTAGTACTAGTTATTATATTTAAGTATTGACAGTAGATGGGCTTCCCTAGTGGCTCAGCAGTAAAGAATCCGCCTGCCTCTGCAGGAGTCATGGGTTTGATCCTTGGGTGGGGAAGATCCCCTGGGAGAGGGCATGGCAACCCACTCCAGTATTCTTGCCTGGGAAATCCCATGGACAGAGGAGCCTGGTGGGCCACAGTCCNTTCCCTAGTGGCTCAGCAGTAAAGAATCCGCCTGCCTCTGCAGGAGTCATGGGTTTGATCCTTGGGTGGGGAAGATCCCCTGGGAGAGGGCATGGCAACCCACTCCAGTATTCTTGCCTGGGAAATCCCATGGACAGAGGAGCCTGGTGGGCCACAGTCCATGGGGTCCCAAAGAGTCGGACATGACTGAGCAATTTCACTTCACTTCACTTTAGTGACTAAGCAAACATTGAAGGTATATAGGGACTGTAGTCAGTTTCCCTCTGGGAGCATGGAAATCAGGTTGCCCTCAGAATTAAACTAATAAAAATTTACATAGTAGAAGAAATTATCCAAGGACGATAGTAATCATTAAACAATAGCAAATATTCAAGCACTGATCTGCCAGGTGTGAAGTCCAGGAAGGGTCCTGGAGATACTTTCTATGTTAAGCTTTCAGTTGCCAGTTTGTGGGTAGTAAGTCCCAGGGGAGGAGATGTCAGGAGACTTGGAACTGCAGCTATTTACCAACTAGCACAAAAGTATTTCAGTATTTTTAACAATATTTATAACTGGTAACAGTCACACTAATATATACAGCCTGAGTATTAGTCCTTGCTGTAGACTATGGTTATCAATATTCTCTGCCCCTCCTTTGCTAAAACTCTCCCTCAGGGACTTCACTGGTGCTCCAGAAGTTGAGAATCTGCCTGTCAATGCAGGGGACTTGGATTCCATCCCTGATCCGGGAAGATCCCACAAGCCATGGAGCAACTAAGCCACAACTAACGAGCCCATGCTCTAGAGCCCATGCTTCATAAGAAGAGAAGCCACCACAATGGGAATCTGATAAACCGCAACTAGAGACCAGCCCCCGCTTGCCACAACTACAGAAAGCCCTTGTGCAGCCAAGAAGACCCAGCACAGCCAGTAAACAAATAAACAAAACCCTCCTTATCTGGCTTGTTCCTAGAAGGTTGTACTTCTCACCCTAATGTCGTCAAGCTTGACTTTGTTTTGGTCAGTGAAATGTGAGTAGAAATAGCTTGATCCGCTTCTGAGCAGAAATGTATGAGCCATCTCATGATTCCACCATATTTTTTTCTCAGTCATGAGAGGATCACGTTTCAAATAGGGCTACTTTTCCAGGTTTGGTCCCAGAATGAAGATGTGCAGATGTGCGGAGCCACAGTTGACACACATGACATGTAATGTGAGTAAGAAATAAACCTTTGTTACAAACTACTGAGACTGTTTTAGTTGTTTGTTATTGCAGCATAACTTAGCTAGCCTAAACTGGCAAACACAGCTCTGAAACCCAGGTGACTCAGCAGTAAGAATCCAGCTGCCAGTGCAGGAGATTAAAGAGACAGGTTCGATCCTGACTTCCCTGGTGGCTCAGACGGTAAAGTGTCTGCCTACAGTGCGGGAGACCTGGGTTCGATCCCTGGGTTGGGAAGATCTCCTGGAGAAGGAAATGGCAACTCACTCCAGTATTGTTGCCTGGAAAATCCCATGGACTGAAGAACCTGGTAGGCTACAGTCCATGGGGTCACAGACAGTCCGACACGACTGAGTGATATTTACTTACTTTGGAGTGTGAAAGATCCCCTGGAGGGGTAAATGGCAACCGCTCCAGTATTTTTGCCTGGGAAATGGTAGAGGAACCTGGCGAGCTACAGTACACGGGGTGCAAACAGTGGGACATGACTGAGTGCACACACACATATCACATGCACACACACACGAGTAAGCCAAGACCTTATCTACAAACGATCAAAAACCAAACGATCCAGTTCATATGAGAGGAATCTCAAGGCAGATATGATCGCAATTTAATAGAACCCTAATCAATTTTGTCAGCCAACCATTCTGTACTGTATTTGGAGACTATTCTGTCAAACAATAGTTCTGTATCCTATTTGGAGAGAGAGTCTGTGAACTAAAGGGCTTAATCAGGCATGACAACGGAAAACAAGGCAGAGACGAGCATTAACGTTGCCCCTCTAAGCCCTGTCCCAGTCAGACTGGCCTGGGCATTAAGATTTTCTTGTCTGTGTCATCCCTACAGTGGCTGAATTATCTCTGGGTGCCTTAGCTAAGAAATGCTTCTTAAGATCAGTATGCCTTCCTGGTGTGATTCTGTGCTCACTCAGCAAATGTCCTGCCTCTGGGACAGAATTTAGTGATCAACCGCCTAGAGGATCCCAGTTCTCTTGATAATTGCATTTTTCATTGTAAATTAATCTACTAGATCCGGTATATGTAACTATCCATTTTTGTGAACTGAGAGAATATATAAGAGCCCTCCTGGGAGATGGTTCCACTCTGTGCTTACTATTAAAACCTGGCTTCTGAGATGGCAAGACCAAGGCCCAGTTCTGAGAAGATGGTAGATTCCCTAAAGTGTTAAAACTATAGAGGGACCTCTCTAGAATACCTTAAGCTACACCCCTCTATCTCATTGTATGGCATCTTTGATCTCAAAGAAGAGCAGTAAGTGCTAAAGAAAGATAGAATTCACATGTGGGAGTTCAAGAAGGAAGAGATTACTTCCACTTAGTATGAAACAATGGGAAGAATTCAGGAAAAGTTTGCGAGGATGTGACATTTTAAAAATGTGTAGAATTATGGAAAGAGCATGCCATGTATAGGTGGCCACTGGAGCACGTATAGGAAGCAGGGGGTTGATGGAGGAGATATAGAAGATGATGAAAAGGGAAGAAGCACCATCTGGAAAAATACATTTTGGTCAGATTAAGGCTCTTGGGTTTTATTTTCTGCTAAGGAGACAGTGGTGGAAGTCTTATTGTTTTTATTTCATTTTTCCATTTTAATAACTTAAGAGAACAGTTTATTGGCATTAAGTACATTCACGTCATTGTGCAACCATCACCATTATTTGTCTCCAGAATTTTCGTCATCCCATGCTGAAACTCTGTGCCTGTTGAACAATAACTCCCAGTCCTCCTCACCCTCAGCTCCTAGGAACCCCTGTTCTCTTTTCTCCTTTTGAATTTGACTATTCCAAGTATATCATATAAGTGGAATTATATTGGGCTGGCCAACAAATTCGTTCAGGCTTTTGCACAAGACAGTACAGAGAAACCCAAACGAACTTTTTGGCCAACCAGATACAATATTTATCTTTCTGTGTCTGGCATGTTTCACTTAGCATAATGTGTTCAAGTTTCATCCATGTCATATAGCACATATCAAACTTTCTTTTTTGGAGGGAGGAAGAGGAGGGTAGAGAAAATGCACATGCTTGAGAAGGTGCAAAGGCACCGAGGGGACAAGGGCCCCTCCACCAGGGGCCTTGCGCTATGCCTCACCTCTCAGTGTCTTTTGCTCCCCTCAGCAGCCCAACGTGAAGGCCTCAGGGCAAGGACACCTTCAGAACCAGCAGCCATCAGGCCAAAGAGCGCCCCTGGGCTCAGGCCCTACCATTCTGCCCCTGAATGCTGTTCCTGCCCTCACCGCTTAAAGATGTGGAACTGAACCCCTGAGAGACCTCAGGAGGACTGGGCCCTCTTGTCAAACAGCCTTTCATAAAACTTTCATCTCGAGTTATGGCTGAATATAATACTCCATTGTGTATATATAGCTTATTTTGCTTAAAAATTCATCCGGCAATGGAATTTGGGTTGTCTCTGTCTTTTGACTATGGCGAATAATGCTGCTATGAACATTGGTGTACAAATATCTGTTTGAGTTCCTGCTTTCAACTCTTTGGGGTACATACCCAGAAGTGAAATTGCTAGATCAGATGGTAGTTCTATGTTTAATTTTTTGAGGGACCACCATACTGTTTTCCACAGCAGCTGTACCATTTTACATTCCCAGTGATAGAAGTTTTTACAAATGGGAACGACATGGTCAAAACTGTGTTTAACCACTACACGGGGCTTCCTTAGTGGTGCCTGTGGATAGGAATCTGCCTGCCAATGCTGGGGACGCGGGTTTGATCCCTGCTGCAGGAAGATTCCTGCGGAGCAACTAAGCCCACGTGCTGCAACTAGCGAAGCCCTGGCACCTAGAGCCTGTGCTCTACAATAAGAGAGAAGCTGTCACAACCAGAAGCCCACGTGCTGCAGCCGAGAGTCGCCCTGGCTCACTGTAGCTAGAGAAAGCCTGCGCTCAGCAACGAAGACCCAGTGCTACCATAACACACACAATGGCTATTTGGCAGAGAGAACAGGATGGAGTGGGGCTGCAGGATGACCAGTTGGAGACTTCCACATAGGACGAGCTCTAGCAGGAGCCTGGGCACATCAGTAGCAGCCCCTGCTTGCTAGCAGCAGTGCGAATGAAGGGAGGAAATGGAAACGCAGAGGTGGCGCTCCCGCGGAGGACTGAGGCACTTGATTGTTGATCTGCCGTTGCAGAGGTGAGGAGCAAGAGAAATGAAGGTGTATGGTATGACCCCAGGCTTCACCCCTGGGAGTGGGGTGGTCTCCAGATGAAGATTTCTGGACTTCTCCAGAGTGTGGCAGGTGGGACATTGTGAGCTCTGGGATGGACACTTGTTGCCTTGCCTGCTCAGTAGCCTTGCCCTTTCCAATGGTAATGACACTGTACTTGCAGCCCAGCTGCTGAGCTCTGAAATCCGTGCTACACTCAGATCCATTGCCCCTCACCCCCAGGCCTCACTTCCCACAAGCTGGCCACTGACTGAGCACAGCAGGGATTTTTGGACAGGCACCTGCCCAGGATAAGTGACAGTCTTCTGATGGATGACTTTGGCTCAAGGACTGCTCGTTGACCTCACAAACGTTCCTTGAAGCTGCACTGCAGTCTAAGGTGCTTCCACCTAGAACTCCTGCCTTCTCTCTTCTTCACTTAGGGTCAGGCCTGTCTCACTGTTGGGTGGTCCTCTCCCAGTCTCACTCAGGTCTGGCCCCCCATTGTCTCTCACAAATCCTGTCTTGAGGTCTGTTTTCTGAGGATCTGAACTGACAGGAGGAGAGGGAAGTTGAGCTCACAGCATCTCTTCTGTATCCCATCAGCCGTAGGGATAAGTGTGTGACCCACTCCGACCAATCATCATGAGCCCCACACCTTGGCCCAGGGCCTCCTCAGAGTCTCTCTGCATCGTTTGGCTCCCAGACCATGAGATGCTTGGTCCACCTCAACCACAGACGTGGCTGACCAGCTCTGAGTGAGGCCTCACAGTTCCACTGGCTGAAGCCAACTAGTTGCAAGCATGGATAGTCTGGCTTCTCTCGCACTTTCCAGACCCTGAGGACACACCACCTTGCAGAGCAAGAGATCTGACCTCCTAAGCACCTGCTGAAGGGGTTGGTGATGTACAGGAGATATGACCTGTACCAGAGATTTAACTGCCCATGGGGCCAACTATATATAGGCTTCCCTGGTGGCTCAGAGGTAAAGAATCCACCTGCAGTACGAGCGAGCTGGGTTTGATCCCTGGGTTGGGAAGACCCCCTGGAGAAGGGGAAGGCTACCCACTCCAGTATTCTGGCCTGGAGAATCCCATGGATTGTATAGTCCATGGGGTCACAAGGAGTTGGACGCAACTAAGCGACTTTCACTTCACGGCCAACTATGATGAATGGAGGAACAGTTTACTCTCCCTCCCTTCCCCAATGGACTGTTTGAAGGTATAGTTTCTCTATATAGTCTGAAGGCTTTCTGCACGTCCGAGTGGGTAGACCTGTCCAGAGGCTAGATGTGTCTCTTTACAGTTCACTGTAAAGAAGTAGCAAGAAACATTTCCTTGCGTTGCTTACCATCTTTTTCCTGCTTCCCTATCCCCTCATCCTCACTGGCCTAGCATTGTGCATCCCATATAAAGCTTTAGCACTTCATCCCTTCTTCAGGTTTTGTTTTCTAGGAGCCCTTGTTAAAACAGATCACCGTTTCTGAACAGCTGAGCACTTGACTCAAACCAAGCTAAGCAAAGCCTTCCTAAAGATGTAGAATATAGAGAGACAAGACTTTTCTTCTGTAGGTCTTGAGTCATAAAGATCTGTGGGTGGCTACCACTTCTGCTTTACAGGAAGAGCCTGCCTGAACACAAAGGCATCACAGAGGAAGGCAGATCTCAGAGAAAGAGAAGGACACAGAGGCCTGACATCCTTTGAGCTCCAAGATCCAACCCTCCCCAATATGTATAATTGTTTTGTTATTTATCTCCCTGAAGACCGGTTTTACTAATCCAAATCAAAGAAAACGTGGTCACCCCTGGATCCCGGGGCACCTCCACTTAAGAGATCAGCCAGGTGATTAGATTTGAGGCTCAATTTCAAATTCCTGGGAGAAAGAACTGTTGCTTGGACTAGTTTTAGCCAGCTGTTTACCCCTGAACCAATCAACATCATTGTGGGGCACAAGGTCACATGTAAATATGGCTGTAGCCACTGTAAGGCTGTGAATATTGTGTGATAGCAAGTAAGGAGGAAAAGCGGGAGTAGAGAGCTGGGCAGACCAAACAAGGGCTGCCCACTCCTTGAGAATAAATAAGAGGGGAAAGGGTAAAGAGAAGGGGTCCAAGGACAGAACACCATCAAATCCAGTGCTGTCCCGCTCTTTCTTTAAACCAACGCTATCCAGTAGAACCTTCTGCAGTGATGGAGGTGTTTTATATCTGTGCTGTTCAGTATAATAACTGTCAGCCACATGTGGCAGTTCAGCCCTTGAAGACAGTGAATGCAACCGAGGAACTGAATTTTTTGCTTCATTTTATTTTAATTTAAATTTGAAAAACTATGTAGTTAATGACTACATATTGGACAGGTCAGACCACACTGCCGGTCTGTTTGGGAAGAAAGCATGGAGTATCGGATATTGCATGTGCTTTGGAGTCAGTCAGATCTAGGTTCAAGTCTCAACACTACTTCTTAAAAATTGAACAGATTCCTTAACCCCTCTGAGCTGTAGAAGTGAAAGATGCAAAGGATAGTGAATAATACATGATACCAAAAAGTGAGAAAGGGGCAAAAGATTGCAAAGGGACAAAAAGTCAGCTGGGTTTAGCAATGAGGAGATGGAGTGAATTAAGAGAGAAGTATTCAAAGTGTGGTGGGGTAGGAGCCAGACCAGCAATTTTCCTGTCTTCTGGACATCCGTTAAGCATCTTTCCTCTGGAAGGAGATCCCAGGAAAGGAAAGACAGGGAACAAAAAAATTTAATTTTAATCCTGGTGGCCATGAGGGGAGCTGAGAATCCAAAGGTATGTCCTGAAGGTAGGGCTCCAAGATCAAGCCAGAAAAACACAGTCAGAAACAGTCAGCCAAGGGTCTGGAGCCAAAGATAGGGTTGCATGGAGCAAGAAACTAGAAGGAAAGAACATCTCATAAAATATCCTCATGACATAGCACTAATGGCAACCCACTCCAGTGCTCTTCCCTGGAGAATCCCATGGAGGGAGGAGCCTGGTAGGCTACAGTTCATGGGGTCACAAAGAGTCAGACACGACTGAGTGACTTTACTTACTTAGACTGTGAACCCTTCAGGGTGAGCCAAGTTCATCTTGGTATTCCCAACAGCTAGTAAGCTCCAAACACAATAATAGGTGTTTAATTAACATCTGTTAGAATGAATGCAAGTAAGCCAGTCCACTCCTTGGTGCATGGTATTCACTCTAAAAATGTTAAATGATCAAAAAGAGAAATCTCTATAACAAGAAGGTGCCAGGGAATCCTTCATGGCAGGGGAACCCTGTTTGTATGGTCCCTAACATATCACCTGGCACAGAGGGATTGCTCAACAAGTGGTCACAAGGGTAACAATTATTCATAGGGGAGTGAGGTTTTGCATAAGGATCAGGGAAACCCTTGATGATAAGAGGAGCTGAGTGAAGTCGCTCAGTTGTGTCCAACTCTTTGTGACGCCATGGACTGTAGCCTACCAGGCTCCTTTGTCCATGGGATTTTCCAGGCAAGAGTACTGGAGTGGACTGCCATTTCCTTTTCCAGGGGATCTTCCTGGAAGTTAATAGAAGCTAAACTATATTGATTTCATTTAATCTTTATCCCACTAAATAAGATAGATCTTATTAGACTAATTTCACAGATGAGGAAACTCAAAGAGGAGATGTGACTTATTCATGGTTAGCCAGTTCAGAAACAGCACAGCTGGAGTTGAACCTGAGCTTCCCTGGTTCCAGAGTCCAAGCTCCAACAGCAAAGATTTGGGAAGCAGGAAGCAGAAGTGTCCAAAGAAGAAATTAAGGAAGGCAGTTCTGGGGTCGGAATTCACTGCTGATTTCTATACCCTTACAGAAATTATGATGCCTTTCTCCCGGGAACACCCGCTGCTTGCCTTCTTGGCAAGGTCCTTACCCCTTCTACTGAGTTCACCTCTAGGCCACCCTTTTGTTTCATGTCCCATTCAACCCCATCTACTCTGCTTTTACTCAAGGAAGTAGAAGTTGAAATAGGGTCAAGGGGAGTTTTTATTTGTTGGTTTGTTTTATCTTCCCTGGTGGCTTAGATGGTAAAGTGTCTGCCTACAATGAGGGAGATCTGGGTTCAGTCGCTGGGTTGGGAAGATCTCCTGGAGAAGGAAATGACAACACACTCCAGTACTCTTGCCTGGAAAATCCCATGGATGGAGGAGCCTGGTAGGCTGCAGTCCATGGGGTCGCAAAGAGTCGGACAACTGAGCTGCCTCACTTTCACTTTGTTTTAGTTTTAAGAAGGAAAACTCCAGAGCAATTTTGTAACCTATGCATTTTCTAGTAGACAGGCAGAAATTGACAATGAAAGAGAGAGAAAAGGTCTGCAGAGATAAGATTTTGGGGCCCTCGGCACAGATGGGCGAGAGCTTGGCCTCTGAGCTAGAGCACTGTGTGCTTTTCTTCAGAGCAAAGAAAGAGAATATGGGTACAGAGGCAGGAAAGTTAGTAAAGGTCAGGATGCTTAAAATGAAAAGTCAAATTTTGCAGCAATTGATGCTGGCATAGTCTAGGACAGTGTTTTTCAAATTGCAGGTCCTAGCTTATTAGTAGAGCATAAACCCACTTAGAAGTTTGCAACCAGCTTTATTCAAAAAAAAAATAGAGTAGCATAGAGTTGAAAATTCGAATTAATTACACATAGCAAGGGTAAATACTGTGGAAACTATTGTGAAACTTCTGTTTCAGTTATATGGTCCAGCTAGTAATACATGTGTACTATAAAATTCATTTCTTATTGAGGGTTCAGTAAAACATATTTTAAAGTCACTCTTCCAGGATGAGACTGTGAGAAGAATAGCTGATTCCTCGAACTTCCTTTCCCTTCCAGAGTTTTCCATGATGCTTGTAAATTGGTCTTTTTTATGACCAGCAATTGGCACCCTAAGGTGCATGAGCTTGATCAAGTATGCCAGAGCTCCCTAAGCATGTGGGTTCCATATGTACCTAAACATTAGTCTCCTAGCCTTCAGGGATACTCTTTCCTCCTGAGAAGAAAATCCTGAGATTCACTGTGATTGGACAGGCTGAGTTCATACAACCACCCTGAACCAGTCATTCTGGCCAGTAGGATTGACCAACTCAGCCTTCCTTTTCCCTGATAAGAGTCAGCTTCCTGGAAATACTTGGATCCTGAAAAGGAATTCAGGGGCTGCTGCAAAGGGGGAAATAGAGAAATGAGATAATCAGCTGATATCCCATACATGTGTCCCTTGTTGTAAGTTTCAATAGCCTCTGTGCTGGTCATTTGCCTGTTTGCTCTGAGCTCCGGTCTAGACTCTTTCATGTTCTTTGTACTGAAGACTGCCAGGCCCTGAAGGGCCCTGAAGACTACATTTCCCAGTCTCCTCTTGCTAGCTGACTTCCTGTCAGATTCAGTCAGTGGGAAGTACAGGTGGGAAACTGTATGGCTGGAGATGGGATGGCTAGAGGAGATGTGAACATTTTCTCTTTGTATCCACTGGAGACTCCGGCAGCAGCTAGTGATTATGGGTTCAGAGACCTTCAGTATTTCCAAAGTATCAGTGGCACTGAAGAAGTGGCTCTAGGCTCCAGTGACCCCTGGCAGTTCTGCCGGCAGCATCATTTCAAAAGCAATAACCTGGTAGCATCAGTAGCACTCTGGCTCTAGTCGAACCCTTCCAGTTGAACCTCCAGATCTAGGGGTGGTAGAAGCTTCCTGAAGCTGCTAATCTCTAGTCTTCTCCACCTTACCCTTGTGCTCCCTCAAGCCAACCAGTTCTCTGAAATAAACTACCTCTGTTTGAAATTCCAAGCACCTTTTCTGTTTTCTTGTCCTCAGCCAGACTGGCATGGTATTGGCCTGGCCATTAAGCTGACTGCCATGATTAATTTCCCAGGTGTGCTGTTTGCAGGTGCTGAGCTGGGTGATGCCACAGAGAAGCACATTAAGCCCCCAGCTGGGGCACTGGGACAGGAGCACGGGGGGACGCTTGAAAAAGCACAGAGAAAGTCTCACGCCCCGTTTGCTTCCTCATCTTTCCCTATCAGAACCGTGTGATGGAGAACTTACTGCCTGCCTCCCAAGATAACTGGACTCCATGCTGGGGCTGGAAGGGATGGGCTCTGGAATGATGAGGTGGGAACAGAAAATCAGCACAGTTGGTAGGGGGCCCAACATGGACAGGTCGGGGAAGGGCGTGCCCTGGCTGCCAGCGAGGGTTTTGGAAGGGAGGGGGGTGGGAACTATCACCTGTGCATCCACTTTTCCAGAGGAGATGATGGAGGGATAAACCCGCAGTCCTCACCGTTTCCTGTCTTACCCTTCCCCAAGTGCTCTGCAATCAAAAAACAGACTCTTCCAATGGCATTTATCCTGACCGACACCAGAGGAACTGTTACTGAATCCTTACGTCTTACCTTTACTTCTGTGGGTTCCTGTTGCTATCCAGGCCGCTGGGGGTAGTCAAGTCTCTCGAGGGCCTTGAGAAATAAGATTGTGGATGACCCCTGGAAGCCTCAAAGGAGCAGCCATGCCCAAAACACCACTTTTCTCGGAGGCGCCTTGCCACGGCCAGTAGCATCTTGCCAAGATGGTGTTGGGCAAGTCCCACTCAAGTATGATCCATGATTGGAAACCTCCTAAACCCAGTCAGCCACTAACTTGCTCTGTGATTTTGGGCAAATCAAGTTCAATCTCAATGTTTCCACCTGTTTGTTAAAGAGCGGAAAGGGCAGTCCACTGGTTAGGACTCCGAGCTTCCACTGCAGGGGGCATGGGTTTGATCCCTGGTCCCACAAGCTGGGTGGCGTGACAGAAACAAAATTAGAAAGAA
>SJYA01000455.1:484053-501722 GCA_006410615.1 Neotragus moschatus | reverse complement strand
AAAGGGATAATTTTTCTAAGTTCTTTTAAAATACATTGTTTTAAGGGGATAGATGGCATGGGAGAAATGATAGGTGTTGCCTTCTGTCCCTCCTTCTTGCCCATCCTCCCTGGGCTTCTGTATCAAATAAGATAACAAGCATGAAAAGGCCCTGAAAAGTACAAAGTTCCATAAAAAGGCAAGAAAATGTTATTATCAACATAGTCGTTAGCGTAGAGGGATGAAGGCAGGGCACAGGCTGAAAGCCAAACAGCTGGAAGGCAGGAAATCTTAACACCAAAAAAGGAAACTTTCTTTGTTCAGATTCTTCCTGGAGTGGTACTTTCTTTGGCGCAGACCTGGCACTGAAATCCTCTGAATGCTGACACAGGTCCAGGAAAGTGTTCCGGGGACAGGTAGGGCATTCAGCAGCCAAAAGACATGGGGGAAACACCCAGCCTGATTCCCCACTTCTGTGATCCAACAAAGGACGCAACGGAAGGGAGAGGTTCAGATTCAAAGCCAGGCGTGAGCTGGGTTCCTCCTCCAGGCTCCTTAACCAGCCACTAAGATGCTGGGAAAGATTGAGGGCAGGAGGAGAAGGGGATGACAGAGGATGAGATGGCTGGATGGCATCANGACGCAACGGAAGGGAGAGGTTCAGATTCAAAGCCAGGCGTGAGCTGGGTTCCTCCTCCAGGCTCCTTAACCAGCCACTAAGATGCTGGGAAAGATTGAGGGCAGGAGGAGAAGGGGATGACAGAGGATGAGATGGCTGGATGGCATCACCAACACAATGGACATAGGTTTAGGTGGACTCCAGGAGTTGGTGATGGACAGGGAGGCCTGGAGTGCTGAGGTTCATGGGGTCGCAGAGTCGGACACGACTGAGCGACTGAACTGAACTGAACTGAAGCTCTCTAGGGACTTAGGGTATCATGGGCATGTTTAACTAATGCTGAACTCAGTGGCCCACAACCTAAAAACCATTCCATGTTATGTTCAAAGGGAACATCCATCTGGGGAGGACCTTAAGGATGGTCTAGGCCAACTGAGGCCCAGTGAGGAGCAGAGACTTGCCAAGATAAGTAGAGTCAGACTCATCAAGTGGCCGGGAACAGTAAACCGCCCCCTCCAGCTCACATGTAAAGGAGCTTCTCTCAAGGACTGGCATCCAATCTAGGACTTACCGCTCACAGCCTCCCAGTCTCGGCACAGTCCTAGTCCTGCTCCTCCCTCCCTCCAGCAGGGCTGCTGCTCCCTGCTGGTCCCCGCTCTTCATCTCCGCTCAGGTCTTCGCTGGGGCCTGACCCCCCTACCTCACCTCCCTCTGTCACCTGACAATTTCTTTCTGTTCCTTGGTTCAAGAGAGCCTCTAACTGGCCTGTCTCGAATGGCTGTGCTGGGCTATCATTTAAAGGTCACCAGCTAATACATGAGATGGTAACCCTTGGCTCAGGGCTGGCCCCCATCTGCTACACCTAGAGGCCGGAGGGACCATATGGTCTAAACCAGAGCCCCAGCCGGGTTTGTGGTCTGGGCAGCCTTTCTTCAAAGTGGACGTGAGTCTGGCAGGCACCGTGCCAACCCTGGAACCATGTGACTGGAGCCCAAGGCTCCAGATTTCCTGCCCAGAACTTTTCCCAGAGGATTTGTCATTTCTTTCCTTGAGTTATGTCACAGATAAGCCTTCATTCCTGCTAAATGTCATCCAGGAAGGTCTTCTTCCTCCGTCATCTCTCCCTCCTACTCCTCTTCCCTGCCCCAAGGAACTTATGATATAGTGAAGACAAAGACAGGAATAATTAGATTACATCTCTAAGTACAGAAGTGCTTTGGAGGGAAACATAAACAAAGTTATAATAGCGAACACTTACTGAGTTCCCTGTACCAATCACTCCTGACCACTTTACAAACATTTTTCTCATTTAATCTTTACAGGTCCCCTGTGAAGTTGGTTCCACATTTGACAGGCATGAAAACAGGCTCAGAGAGAAGTGCCCAGATAATAAACAGCACAGCAGGACTCTGATGCGAAGCCTGCTCTGGCAACCACTGTGTTGTGCGGTCTTCACCATGCTGTTTGAGCACAGAGGACCACCTTGGACTAGGGAGGAGGCAGGGGGAGGACTGTGGAGAGCAGGAGACATCCAGAAGGAGTTGCTTTCTGAACTGAGCCTTGAGGTAGGATGGGGTGGGAGGTTGTTGTTCACTCACCAAGTCACATCTGACTCTTTGCAACCCCATGGACTGCATGCCAGGCTTCCCTGTCCTTCACTGTCTCCTGGATCTTGCTCAAATTCACGTCCATAGAGTCAGTGATGCTATCTAACCATCTCGTCTTCTGTTGTCCCCTTCTCCTCCTGCCTTCAGTCTTTCTCAGCATCAGAGTCTTTTCCAATGAATATTCAGGGGGTGGGGGGAGAGTCACTGTAAACAGAAGGATCCACAGTGTGAACAGCACCTGTGTGATCAGGGGGCAGGGCTGGAAGCAGGTTGCACCGCCCCTAAGAGCGAGTCCCTCCCTAAATTTGCACCCTGGGCACCTCTCTTGCCCTACCCTCATCCGGACCTGGCAGGGAGGGTGGAGTTTGGGCAGGAAGAGTTTTGAAGAGAAGGATCCAGGAGAAGGCGAATCCAACACAGCCTGAGAGACGCAAGTAGTAGTGTCTGGTTTTCAGCATCTGAAATGGACTCTCAGGGCACATCGGTAGAGTCCAAAGTGGAAAACCCAAGAGGAATGAGAACCTTTAAAATACCCACGCGAACAACCGTCTCTGCCCGGATTCCCCACACACATTTCTTCTGCTCACCTTCCACTCTTGTCTTGGATATCACTTCCTCCAGGAGGCATCCCTCGGTCCCCCAGGCTTGCCTTAGGGCACTTGGGTTCCTATTTTGGAATTGCTCTTGGCCTTTCACTTTCCACACTAGGCTGTGAATTCCCTGAGGACAGGGGTTGGGTCTTCTGACCCTTCCATCTCCAGCAGAGCATGTGGCTCATAGTAGCTGCTCAGTAACAGTCAGATGAAAGAATAACCAACAGCCTCTCAGGGGCCTCTGCCAAGTTCAGGCCATTTTCTCTTTGTCTCTGGAGTGCTACCAACCTCAGCATTAGGAATCCTACATGTGCTGGAACCAGGAGAAACCTTAAAACTCATTTATTTATCTCCTTCCTCCCACCTTTTCCAGATGGGTTGACTGTGGCACAATATTCATGTATTTGCCAACAATTTCAGTCTTATGTCTCCTGCCACAATTCCTCATCTGAACTCCAGACCTAACCAGATGCTTCTGCAGCTCCTCCTTTAGGATACTCCAGTGTACCTGAATCTGAACACGTACAGATGTGGACTCAGCATCTCCCCAACCTGGTCTCCCTCCAGCCTCCCATATCTAGTAAAGAACATCACCACCATCCCCTGCTGCCAGGGTCACAATCTGTGGAGGTCCCTTGCCACCCCTTATATCATCCCATCACCAGTCAAAGATCAAGGTTAGTAGTTTCTACCGCCTAAATCGTAGAATCTCTCCAAGTCCCCTCTGCTGCCTTAGTTTAAATGCCCCATAGCTCTCAATGGACCCGTTAAAATCTTCTAATTAAACCCTCGAAATCTGTTATTTCCTTGTTCTACCCCATGCTTCCTACAGCCAGAATGATCTTTAAAAAGTGCTGCTGCTGCTGCTAAGTCACTTCAGTCGTGTCCAACTCTGTGCAACCCCACAGATGGCATCCCATCAGGCTCCCCCGTCCCTAGGATTCTCCAGGCAAGAACACTGGAGTGGGTTGCCATTTCCTTCTCCANTTCTTGGCAGATGAAAAAAGAAGACATAAGAAAACTTAATTTGAAATCAGAAGAGCCAGTAAGTTTCACTAGCCTCTTTCTCATAAAGTAACCAGCACTTATATGTATAAAGTTATTACAGTATGTAGTACTACTATAAACACAGTTCTTGAACTGGAAGCTGATCCAAATTTCTACTCCCTAAGCTTTCTTCCCTGTGCAGCCCTCTTCTCTCTTTTGCTCAGTGTCCCTTGGGCTTTTGCTGCTGCTGCTAAGTCGCTTTGGTCATGTCCGACTCTGTGCGACCCCAGAGAGGGCAGTCCACCAGGCTCCCCCGTCCCTGGGATTCTCCAGGCAAGAACACTGGAGTGGGTTGCCATTTCCTTCTCCAATGCATGAAAGTGAAAAGTGAAAGTAAAGTCGCTCAGTTGTGTCTGACTCTTAGCGACCCCATGGACTGCAGCCCACCAGGCTCCTCCGTCCATTAGATTTTCCAGGCGAGAGTACTTGGGCTTTTACCAGCATCCAAAATGTTCCCTTCCTTTGGACTCTCCAACAGTTACCCTACCAGTTAATGAGATTGTATTAATGTCCCAGGGCAATGGTGCCATCTTGTGAACACTTGGAATGCTGCAGTTTCATCCCAAAGTGAAGTTGCATTTTCCCAACTACAGGCACAAATGAGACTTTGTCTTTTTACTGCTTTTAGACCTAGGCTGAGAGGGGTCCCATACGGCTGAAGATGTCAAGAGGGTAGGGGGTAGACAATCTGTAGTGTCTGTTGGTCATGTCTCTTGAGATCTTGAATAAACCTTGGGAACTTGTATGAGAGTTGTTGCAAAACTGTTTACAAGATGCATCATTAATTTATTAGATCTGATCAAAAAGCTTTTCCCATAGCACAATAATATGGCAACATGTACTACAGGTGAGTTGGCATGCTGTGTGACTTGATTTACTCTTGTAAAATAATTACTTTACTGGACATGTGGTCTTCAATCAGAATCAATTCTGTGATTTAATTTTTTAAATATGAGAAATATTTTCACTTCAGAAACTCACCAACTTTGTGAACTTTCTGAAATTGGATATTCCAGTTGAAATATGTATTAGAGTTTGGTATATAAGACAGAGGACTTTAATAATGATTTTTAAAACCCTAAAAGTATTCAGAGGAATGTTTGAGTCAGCACAGAATTTATATAATTTAGCAAATATGTTAATAATAAAATTTTGTGATAAAATTATTTCTTAAAGAAAACATAAATTTTCCTTTTGATGAACCTCTTTCTTGTATGGTTTAACTAAAGGCCAGAATGCCTGCAAGTATCCTTTGGAAGGAAGAAACTGGTATTCTTCTAAGCTACTCCTAAAAAAGGTGTTTGTTCAGCTAATATGTGTTGTCTGCCCATTGCTGTCACTATCAGAAAATAATCTCTGATTCTGTCTTCTTGGTGCAGATTTTCCATCAGTAAAATTCAATTTTGAAATGCAAATAAACTCTTCTTTCTATAAGCTTGTAAAAATGCCAAAACAGCCCACAAGAAAATTAATTGTCACATAATTAGGTATTTAAACAGGAAGGCTATCCTGATGTTTAATTTTTGCTTTATTGCAATGATGTATACTGAATAATAAGGCAGGGTGAGACAAGGTGATAAATTAGGGGAGAAAATAGCTAATAGCACCAAAAGGGGCTACCCCTGGACCCAGAGCCTGGCAGAAAACAGAATTAACTTGCAGGGAATGACCAGGGGGCCTAAGGAAAATAAACACAACTCTACTCAGAAAGCCCTCTTTATTCACTGGTTAAATTAATAATAAATAACCAGAACCCAACAAAGTGTCATTGCAAGCCAGAATTGCTTTTGGAAGAAAAATGTGAAAATGAGGATTTATGAAGAAGTTACATCCTGGGGTCAATACAAATTCAGTCCAATTCCTCAACCCTCTTCATTTTTCTTACAGAATTCTACTTCTTGTTAATGTTTGTCATAACCATCCTGTGGTACTGTCGATTCCCAAATCATCAAAGAAAGATCAAATTATAGATCTTCCTCAACCTACGATGGGGTTATGCCCTGATAAACCCATTGTAAGTTGAAGATATTATAAGTGGAAAATGCATGTAATACACCTAACCTAGAGTGACTTCACTTTAACTCATTGGAGAAGGAAATGGCAACCCACTCCAGTGTTCTTGCCTGGAGAATCCCAGGGACAGGGGAGCTGGTGGGCTGCCATCTATGGGGTCGCACAGAGTCAGGCACAACCGAAGCGACTTAGCAGCAGCAGCAGCAGCAGCAAACTTCATAGCCTTGCCTACATTAAAATGCCCAGAACACTTACATTAGCCTACAGCTAGGCAAAATCCTCTAACACAAAGCCTCCTTTATAATAAAGTGTGGATTATCACATGTAATTTATTGAATTCTATACTAAAAATAAAAGAATGGTGGAAAGGGTACAAAATGGTTGTACTAACTGTTTACTCTCACGATCACATGGCCGACTGGGACCTGTAGCTGCGATTTTACAGCATATCACTAGCCCTGGAAAAGAGTAAAATTTAAAATTTGAAGCGCAACCTTTACTGAATGTGTTTTTCTTTCACACCATAGTAAAGTCGATAAATGGTAAGTTGAATCATTATAAGTCAGGGGCCCTCTGTAATGTTTCACGATGCTACTTACTAGACAACAGAATGGGCTCACATGTTACAGAAGGATGTTTGACAAAGGTGGAAATTACAAGGGTTATCTGATCACCTCAATTAATCAGAAATTTCAATTAATAGAACCCTGGTTCTGATAATATTCCATTATGATAATCGTGGAAAAGAAAAAGAGAAGGAAAGGAAGAGAAGAAGGAGGAGGAAGAGAAGGAATTTGAACTTCTCAGCAGCTAATAAGGAACACACTTTCCTTTGGTTCTTTCAAGATAGCCAGCTTGGGGCTAACTATGTAAAAGGTGTGCATCAGATACACTTATTTGGGTAAATTTCTCCTCTCAATATCTGGGGTGGAGGGCATGAATGGAATTTACTCCCTAAAAACGAAGTCTCTTGAGTCAGAAATCAAGCAAACTTTCAAAGAAAAATGTGCTTATATCAACAAGATACAGGCATCAGTTTGAAGGGTTTCCTACTAGTCAAAGTTGGGGCAATTTACACATCACAAGCATGATAACTGTAAATTGAATATATGAAAACCCATCAGTCTATAATGATACTTGAAAGAAAAAAAGGCCAAAAGAAGTGCTTTGTCACCATCCTTGAAGATTATTATATCAATCTCTTAATTGTAAAATTTGTAATTAATGGGAAAGAATTAGGTATTATCTTGTCTTTCAAGTGCAATCTATATTCTAGGGTAACCAAATAGTCCCAGCTGATGAAAGAACATTTTCCTTTACAGTAAAATCTTAGCTAATAATAGATGGACTTACAGAATTAGAAAATCACTACTTTGCAATCCCTATTAAGAGAAATGATTCTGGCATGGACCATTAAAAGATGCTAAAATCTGAAGGGAGTAGATGTGGATATTAACACTCAGCTCATAGCTTACAAGGTGGGGAAGCATATCTTTACAAAGGAGGGGTCAGTGCTCTATGTGGGCATCAGGGGTGGACAGCCAGAGAGCATGCACCTTCTGTGAGGAAGCAATGGAAGGTCTATTAGCTGTGATGTTCTTGCCCAAAGTATTTAGGTTGAGTATAAAGAAGCCTTTAGTTCTAACTTGGAGTTTACAAGAAGATAGTGTCTACAGGAGCAAGTAAAACAGTATTATTGCAAGGGATCAAAAGTCCATAAGGTAGTACATTCTAAAGAACGGCTGGTCTGGTCTCAGCAAATTACTGTTAAGGAAAACAAAAGGGAAGGAATTTGCTCTAATGTGTGGTCCTTGATTAGAATCTGATTTGAAAAAACCATTCTGGGAACAGTTAGGGAATTTTTCACACAGACTAGGTATTACATGCAGAGAAGGTGATGGCACCCCACTCCAGTACCCTTGCCTGGAAAATCCCATGGACAGAGGAGCCGGGTAGCCTGTAGTCCACGGGGTCTTGAAGAGTCAGACACGACTGAGCGACTTCACTTTCACTTTTCACTTTTATGCATTGGAGAAGCAAATGGCAACCCACTCCAGTGTTCTTGCCTGGAGAAGAACAAGGAAGGAGGGAAGGAGGGAAGGAGGGAAGGAGGAGCCTGGTAGGCTGCCGTCTATGGGGTCTCACAGAGTCAGACACGACTGAAGCGACTTAGCAGCAGCAGCAGCAGCAGGTATTACATGATGTTAAGGTATTATTGTCAATTTTGTTAGCTGTGATAGCAGAATTGTGGTGATGTAGGAAAATATTCCCAAATTTCACCACTGGAAACAGCCATTGTTAATGCAGATGAATTTCATTCAGATATTATTTAATGAGTAAAAGAGCAGTGTGAAAATATTTTTATAAAGATAAAAATAATGCTACCATATACACATTATTATATATGAAACAGATAACCAACAAGGACCCACTGTATAGTATATGAAACTGTACTCAGTATTATGTAATAACCCATAGAGGAAAGGAATCTGAAAAAGAATAAATACATATGTATTTGAATCACTTTGCTGCACACCTGAAACTAACACAATACTGTGAATTCATTATACTTCAATTAAAAATGCAAGAAATCATTGGTATATACTAATTTTAAGAAAAAATATTACATTGAAATTTAATTGAATTTCAAGAAAAAAGAGAAACCAAAATTAAACCGAGGAAATGCCTAAACTTTAACTAAATGCTTCTTCACTATAAGAGATTAACCCCTAGGATTAATAACAAAGATTAAGAAGCACGTTTGTTTTTTAAGTAAATTATGGTGAATCCACACACTTAATGGTTTATAATGGAATTGTTGAAATAATGTTGTTAGGTATCATTTAAAGACAAATACTTGCCATATATGGTTTTGTATTTTCTATCATTTTTTTGTATTACTTTATTATCTTTTAAAGTTATCTTTATTTTTAGTGAAGTATAGTTGCTAAACAACATCATGTAAGTTACAGGCATACAATACAGTGATTCACAATTTTTAAAGATTATACTCCATGAATAGTTATTATAAAATATTGGCTATACAGTATTCACCATGTCGTACAACATATCCTTGTAGCTTCAGTTCAGTTCAGTCGCTCAGTTGTGTCGACTCTTTGCAACCCTATGGACTGCAGCATGCCAGGCCTCCCTGTCCATCATCAACTCCCGGAGTTCACTCAAACTCATGCCCATTGAGTCAGTGATGCCATCCAGCCCTCTCATCCTCTGCTGTCCCCTTCTCCTCCTGCCTTCAATCTTTATGCCTAATATTTTGTACCTCTTACTCCCCTACCTCTGTATTGCCCCTCCCTTCTTCCCTCTCTTCACTGGTAACCACTAGTTCGTTCTCTTTATCTATGATTTAGTTCTTTATTTTAAGAATATAAATTTTTTAAAAATATGGAACCCAGAATTGCCAAGGCAAACCAGTGGAAAAAGAACAAGGCAGGAGGTATAACCCTCCCAGACTTCAGACGACACTACAGTTCAGTTCAGTTGCTCAGTCGTGTCCGATTCTTGGCGACCCCATGAATCACAGCACGCCAAGCCTCCCTGTCCATCACCAACTCCCGGAGCTCACTCAGACTCACGCCCATCAAGTCAGTGATGCCATCCAGCCATCTCATCCTCGGTCGTCCCCTTCTCCTCCTGCCCCCAACCCCTTCCAGCATCAGAGTCTTTTCCAATGAGTCAACTCTTCGCATGAGGTGGCCAAAGTACTGGAGCTTCAGCTTTAGCATCATTCCTTCCAAAGAAATCCCAGGGCCAATCTCCTTCAGAATGGACTGGTTGGATCTAAAGCTACACTAATCAAAATAGCATGATACTGGCACAAATATGAGACACAGGAATCAATGCAACAGAATAAATGGAAACATCATTCCTGTCATTGTGAAACTAGTATATCTTCCTAAAGAGACCTGAACATTGTTTTTATCAGCCTAAATTAGACTATTTCAAAGTATACTATTTTCCCATAATAAGAGAGAAGGAAAGTAGCTATTGATTGTCTCAACTTAAGGTATATATATGAATTTAAAATAAATTAAACAAAAAAAATTTTTAATATATAAATTTTTAGTTCTCTTTTTAGTTCACCTCTTGATTGGCTGGCTTTTATCAAGACATTTTTATAAAGTTCATGAATGCCTCAAAACACTTATTAAAGCAAAAGAGAGTGAAAAATTGTGTATTTCTAATTAGAAAAAAAAATCACAGGATTTCATGCTAGAGAGCATTTGTGCAGTTGCACAGAAAGGAGTTTCTTTTCAGTTTGACCACAAAGGATGCAGGAACTCATAGTTAATGGTTTTAAGAGCCCCAGGGCAAGGATTTCCAGGAGTGACTTTTGATCTTGATCAGTACTAGCTCTAAGGCTTGAGAGATCAAAAGCATCTAAGCCTCAATTTCCCCATCTGGAAAATGTAAACATTATCTATTTGTTGTTATTGTTGTTGTTGTTCAGTCACTAAGTTGAGTCCAAGTTTTTGTGTCCCTTTTGTCCTCCATTATCTCCCAGAGTTTGCTCAAATTCATGTCCATTGAGTTGATGATGCTATCTAATCATCTTATCCTCTGCCACTCCCTTCTCCTTTTGCATTCAGTTTTGCCCAGCATCAGGGTCTTTTCCAACAAGTCAGCTCTCTGCATCAGGTGTCCAAAATATTAAAGCTTCAGCTTCAGCCACAGTCCTTCCAATGAATATTCAGGGTTGATTTCCTTTAGGATTGACTGGTTTGATCTCCTCACAGTTCAAGGAACTCTGAAGAATTTTCTCCAACACCACAGTCCGAAAGCCTCGNTTTGCCCAGCATCAGGGTCTTTTCCAACAAGTCAGCTCTCTGCATCAGGTGTCCAAAATATTAAAGCTTCAGCTTCAGCCACAGTCCTTCCAATGAATATTCAGGGTTGATTTCCTTTAGGATTGACTGGTTTGATCTCCTCACAGTTCAAGGAACTCTGAAGAATTTTCTCCACCACAGTCCGAAAGCCTCATTTCTTTGGCACTCATCCTTCTTTATGGTCCAACTTTCATATCTGTACATGACTATTGGGAAAACCATAGCTTTGACTACATAGACTTTTGTCTGCAAAGTGATGTCTCTGTTTACTCATGTGTGTTAGTCACTCAGTCATGTCTGACTCTGTGCTACCCCATGAGTAGCCTGCCGGGCTCCTCTGTCCATGGGATTTTCCAGCAAAAGAATCCCATGGACCGAGGTAGGTATGCTTACTCTTACCTATCTTAAGAAGCAACTGAAAGAGTTATAGGAGAAAAATCTGTATAAAATGCCAGGACAGTGCCTAACATTTAATTAACTATAAACGCTAGCTTACATGACATTCACCGGCACAAACTCAGTAAATGCTAGTTATCATTCATAATTGAGATTCCTAGGACGGTAACTTTGATGTCTTCTGATGACGTTAGAAGGAAGTCAAATTAGAGGTAAGGGGTTATCATGCATTGCCTTCCAAGATTTCTAAGGCAGAATTGGCCAGAGTTGTAGAGTTCTGATGCACCATGGGCAGACACCAAGATGAAGTTAAAGCATTTGAAGAATTCACTTGAAAAGTTTCATTCAAGTCTTAAAGAACAATACATCAAGCCAAGTTATGACTGATACTAAGTAGTATGATTAAGCATTCAGTTCAATTCAGTTCAGTCACTCAGTCATGTCCGATTCTTGGCGACCCCATGAATCTCAGCACACCAGACCTCCCTGTCCATCACCAACTCCCGGAATTCACTCAGCACGTCCATTGAGTCAGTGATGCCATCCAGCCATCTTGTCTTCTGTCATCCCCTTCTCCTTCTGCCCTCAATCCCTCCCAGCATCAGAGTCTTTTCCGATGAGTCAACTCTTCACATGAGGTGGACAAAGTACTGGAGTTTCAGCTTTAGCATCATTCCTTACAAAGAAACCCCAGGGNTCTATGTCCTTCCCATTGTGTCCTCAGTACTCGACGTGTAACAAGTGCTTGCTCAATACTTGTTGAATGAATTGATAAATAGGGTTTTCTTTTTTCAAATTTTATTGAAGTTTTGTGGACTTCTGATATTGTGTTAATTTCTGATATACAGCCGAGTGATTCAGTTGTACATATATATATTCTTTTTCATATTCTTTTCCATTATGTATTAGAGGATATTGAATATAGTTCCTTAAGCTATAGAGTAGGACCTCGTTACTTACCCATTTCCACATGTAATAGTGAAAGGGGTGTTCCATAGGAGGGGGGATGTGGTCAGATTTGCTGTAGAAGGATTTCACTTATGTGAAAGTCTGGAGGAGGTGAGACCCAGTCACTGGATTCAGCAGCTGGATTCAGGAGTGAGGATGGCCCTTTGGAGGAAGGGAGTGGCCATGGGGGTGGAGAGCAGACAGGGAACCTGGGAGCATCAGGAGGTAGGCAGGACAGGCTCTGAAATTAATTGGATGGAGGTGAGGACAAGGGTGAGTCAAGACTGACTCCCACGTTTCCAGTTTAGGCAACCTGCACCTTGACCCCAGGTGGGGAACATCTGGGAGGAACAAGGCAGACTGGACTGGCAGAGCACGTGGTCCCTAGACCACATCAACAGAAAACATGGAAAAGGTCTCAAAATCTTTGTGCGCTAACTCTTCTATGCCTAAACTCTAGCTTGGTCAAGTATATTTGTCCCACCTCACCTCTTCAGCTATCCCAACAGCTCCTCCCCAAAGCCCCAGTCTTCCCTATCATAGGAGGCTTGTAAGCTCCGTTGCCCTCCTTTACCCCTCCTTGAAACTTGACAAGATTCAGCTTCAAGGACATCTCTGGGATCCCTCCCCACTCCCTCCACCCCTTCCTGGGATTAACATGTTTTCTGCTGTTTCCAGGATTCATTGAGTCAGAAATATTTCTCTGCCTGTCTCTCCTAATGGCTATTTTTCTCAATTCTAAATTGCCAGCACCTGGGATAAGGCCGGGATCAAGGTTAATTAAAAAAAAAAAAAAGTTGTTTTATTGGTTTCTCCAAGGATTTTGCTTTCTTGTATTAAAAGTAGGGCCAGGAGTCAGACCTTGAATCCTGATGGCACCACTTAAGAGACTGGACAAGTCACTTCTTTCAAATTCTATTTCCTCATCCGTCAAATGGAGATGATAATACAGTGGACCCACCTAGAAGAGTTGTTTTAAGGGTCAAAGGAAATAGCCTATGTTAAGTGTTTAGCACAAGGCCTGGAACATTATTAGCTTCCTCAAAAATTTAACTCAATTTATATTAAGAAAAAGTCTTCCTACCTTAACTCCGGGAAACGGCATAAGCGGAATCGAAGGTTGCAGTTCCTGCTATGGCCACACGAGGGAAGTGGTGAGCAGCCTTGGCACAGACTGGCTCCGCTGCGCTAAGGCACCTGCTGTGGACCCAGATGGCTAGGCTGGGATTTCCGGGGCTTCCCGGCCCCTGAACAGGTGGACCCTGGCCAGGGTGCCATGGGAGGAGCCTTCTCGATGTACTCTTCCTTGACTGTCACTGCTACATCCGTCCCTTCTGCTCATGCCCTTCGAGGCTTGGGGGAGGGGCTGGCAGGCCAGAGGGGCAAGAGAAGAGGGCAACTGGAATGCAGCCCTTCCCGTTTGTATNAGGGTGCCATGGGAGGAGCCTTCTCGATGTACTCTTCCTTGACTGTCACTGCTACATCCGTCCCTTCTGCTCATGCCCTTCGAGGCTTGGGGGAGGGGCTGGCAGGCCAGAGGGGCAAGAGAAGAGGGCAACTGGAATGCAGCCCTTCCCGTTTGTATTTCAAGCCTTTCAAACTTGAACGTGATCACACTTCTCTATAGAGGTTTTTATAGTTTTATAATTTTTACAGTCAAATTCATCAATGGTTTCCCTTTGGCGTACAGCTTTCATCATGCTTAGAAAAACCTTTTCCATTCCACCACTCCCCCTCCAGATTGTGATGACATTCACTTACTTTTCTTCTGGTACATTATGGTATTTTTATTTAAATATGGGCTCCACCTGGAATTTATACCCGTGTAGGGTAAGAACACCACTCTCTCTTATTTTCCCAAATAACTTGCTTGATAGTCCACCTATTTGTTAAAGGGCCCATACTGAATTTCCCGGCATTTACCTTCATCCTACACCGAATTCCCCGGTGTGGTTGTCCATTTCTGCTCGCCATTTTGTTTCACTGATTCCTCTAGGTCCGCTTCAATACCACACTGGTTTGAATACCCTGCTTTTAGAATATGGTTTTTGTTTTATTTATTTTTGGCTCTGCTGGGTCTTTGTGGCTGCTCGTGCTTTTCTCCAGTTGTGGTGAGTAGCAGCTGCCCTCCAGGTGCCGTGCGAAGGCCTCTCACTGTGGTGGCTTCTCTGGTTTTGGAGCCCCGGCTCCAGGGAGAGCGAGCTTCAGAAGTTGTGGCACATGGGCTCAGCAGTTGTGGCTCCCAGGCCGGAGAGCACAGGCGTAACAGTTGCTGTGCATGGGCCTAGTTGATCCACAGCATGGGGGGTCTTCCCGGACCAAGGATTGAACCCGTGTCTCCTGCATAAGAAGGTAGATTCTTTACCACTGAGCCACCAGGGAAGCCCCTTGACTATGTTTTCGTATCAGGTAAGGTGCAGGCATTCCCTAGAGGCCCAGCGGTTAGGACTGGCCACTTTCACTGCTCAGCGTGGCTTCAATCTCCAGTCCAGGAAATAAGATCCCACAAGCTGCACTCTTCAGAGGGTGGGAGGGACATCAGGTAAGGCGAATACCCCTTTTCATTCCTTTTTTCTAGCTTTATTTTTTTTGTCCCTGCATGTTTATTCTCCTATGTGCACTTCAGGATCAACCTCTATCCCTCCCTCTACCCCCTGCCCAATCCTTCTGGAAGCCATTATGGAGCTTTGGAGCCCCTGAAATTATGTAAGGAGTGACATCTGCACATTTCTCCAAGTTTTCATCAGATGTGCAGAGGGACCTCAGTTCCCAAGGGAGCCACTGGTTCCCACAGCTTTGTGATGGGGCACATGGGAGGAGCACAGAGCAGCCTGGATTCCTCCCATCTCTTCCACATCTTCACAGACTCTGCTCTCCCTGTCCTTCACCTCCACCATCCCCAGGAGGGTTGTTTTTATTAAATAATCCCAGTCATTTTCCTTCCCCCCCTCCCCTTCACCTTTCCATTCCCCAGTCACATTGTAATCCATGCCCTCAGCAGGGAGACTACTTGCTTTGCCTGCCTTCAGGGAACAGTTAGGAAGCCAAATAGTAATAATACTGGCGCCTCTCTAAGTCAGTGAATTTAGAACACTGGAGCCCCAAAGTGGAATTGCCCAGCTGAGCAACGTTAGGCACAGTAAGATGGGACAAGCACGACTCTAGGAGAGACTGTATACAGCGTCCTTGAGTCCCAGTGCTCGGGGAGCCCACTTGGAAGCTCCAGTTAGGCAGAGGGCAAAGTCCTAGGGCAGGGTTTTCAGCTTTGGCATTAGTGACATTTGGGCGTGTCCCGTGCTCTGGTAGATGTCTTGCAGCAACCTTCATATCTTCTCACTAGATGCCAGTAGCAATCTCAGATGTGAAAACCAAAGATGTCTCCAGACACTCTGGAACTGGGGGAGCAGAATTACGCTAAGTTGAAACCCACTGCTACAGAAGAAGAGGAGAGCGGAGGGTCTCAGGGCAGGACACTACTCTCTTACCCTGTGTCTGAAAGGGACATCGTAAAGTCTTTTTCTTCATTGCAGGCACTTGGGCAAGCGTTCTTTCCTCTCTGGGCTTCAGGTTTTGCATCTGTAAACTGGATTTGAAGTTTGTAGATCATTTCCCCCTTCTCTCACCATCTGACCATCCTGGATCTGGTCCACGGTGTGACAGGGGTATAGTGGTGCCAGTAAGGTCCTGGGAGATCCCCAGAGAGAAGATGAGAAGGAGCAGAAAGACGTAGAGGTGGGGGCGGGGGGAGACAAGCACTAGCAGGAGCATTCTGGAGAAAAGTAGAGGCTTGGAGTGTCTTCTGACCCCGCCCCTTCGAGGCCTTATTAGCGTAGGTCGCCCCCAACCAGGCAAACCGAGACTCTCCAGATTCCCTTGGGCCCCGCCCACAACCACAGGCCCTGCCCCACCTGCCCCGCCCCTTCCAGTGGCCCCACCCGCCCGCCCGAGGCCCCGCCCCCATCAGGCCCCGCCTNGCCCCCAACCAGGCAAACCGAGACTCTCCAGATTCCCTTGGGCCCCGCCCACAACCACAGGCCCTGCCCCACCTGCCCCGCCCCTTCCAGTGGCCCCACCCGCCCGCCCGAGGCCCCGCCCCCATCAGGCCCCGCCTCCCTCTTTGCCTCCCGCCAGCCGGGGCTTGGGCTTTGCACCCGGCGGCGGCTGAGAACCGTGGCGGCTTGCGGAGCCGGCAGCGCAGGCGGGCGGAGCGGAGGTGCCCGGCCCGGTGGCGGGCGATGCCCCCGTGAGCCTCTCTCGCCGCCCCTCCCCGCCCCGCGCCCCTGCCCCTCCGAGTCCGCTGCGCGCCTGGGACCGGGCCGCGCTTACCGCCGGGTCCGCGGGGCGGGGTCCCGGGGCAGCACCTGCCCCGCCTTGCGGAGTCGCCTGGGCCAGCCGAGATCCCTCCCTGTCTGGACCCCGGCCCCACCTCCGGGTAAGTCGATAGGCCTTGCTTGCCTAGGAATGGATGTGTGGAGGGGATGGCGGAGGTCCGGGGGACCACGGGGCGGGGGAAGGGTCTCTGATGGTGAGGCGCCACGTAGGGACCTAAGTGTTCAGGGTCTAGGGAGGGGCTTTTGCGGAGGATGACAGTGTGTGTGATGACTCGGGTGGGGGCTAAGGTTTGAGAAGGGAACATTAGGTGTTTGGAGAAGCCCGGAAAATGGAGTAGAGGGCCCCAGAGTCTTGAGTTCTTTGCTGATGCTCAGAGCACCTGGGCCCCTGCTCCTGAACAGCATTGCCTCCCATGGCATTTTTGGAAAGTGCTTAAAATCTATCCTGGAAAGGGAGCTGGCAGGCAGCCTGCCTTTCTTTTTGCTGCCTGTGCCTGGTTGAGAAGCTGGCCACTCTTTCCTCCAACGAGACATCATGGTGGTGCCCAGAGGACCCCCCACCCCCACCCCATATAAAGGAAAGGGGTAATACCCACTCCAGCCTTAGGGTGGGGAGAAGGGACTCCTGGGAAGCCAGGAAAGACAGTTGGTTACTCCATGGTGGGGAATCCAGGGTTCAAGGAGGCTTGGCAAGACCCTTGGTGCACAAACTGGGCATCCTCTCCTTTAAGAGGAGGGTGTTTTCACCTCCTGGCCCCAGGATGCCTGGACTGACGCCCATATCACCTTCTCTGGACAACCCATCCTGAGAAAGAGGTTCCTTCCCAGTACCCTGGGCCTGGAAACCCAGGGAAGGCCCATAGTCCCCATGGTCCTGGTTGGGGAGAGCAATGCCGTACCAAGGCCAAAGAACAGGGGTGCTGGCTGCCCTGCCACCTGGCGGCTCTCTGGATGTGGCCCTTTGTGGTTGGGGAGCCTGGATAAAGATCACTGTCCAATTCCAGCCCCAGGGGTGTGGTCTGGATGGAGAGAGGAAGGCTGCCACCCCTTTGGTCCAGTCTTCTGTTCATGATGACTTAAGTCTGGGGTCCTTGAATTTGGGGCCTGAAGTGGTGGGGGGTAAGGGCCTTTCTGGGCCAGGCCTGGTCACCAAGGGGTTAACTAACCAGCCCCATCGTTGCTGCCAGCCACCAATTAGTCTGTCATTAGGCAGCTGCCAACTATCCCTGGGGACATGTGGGCAGCCTAATGGGGCATTCTCTTGTGGAGGTGAGGCGGGGGGGGGGGGGGGG
>SJYA01000455.1:395632-483930 GCA_006410615.1 Neotragus moschatus | reverse complement strand
GGTGAGGCGGGGGGGGGGGGGGGAAAGGGGTCTGAAACCTGTGCGCAGCCCAAGCTCTGTGCTCTTCGGAGCCTGTTTAGGGCCCACAGATCCCTTCCCCACCCTCTGTCCAGATGCCTAGCTTAGAGACCTCCAGGCCTGGGATTCCATACCTACCCAACCCTCTGCAGGGAACGAAGCCCAGAGTCAGGCAAACTTGGCTTCCAACCCAGGCTCTGCCACTTTCTGGCTATGCGCTATTGAGGAAATCACTTTTCTCTGAGCCTCCTTCAGTAAAACATACCCACCTTCTAGATCTGCTGGGAGGATGAAATGAAATGGTGGATTTGAGCCGCTTAGTACAGAGGCTGGCACTCAGGGGAGCTCAGTAGGTAACTGCTGAACTCCTGAGCAAGCCCCAGGGCCAAGGACCCAACGGGACAGACAGACAGGAGCCCAGGGCTGAGGACTCAGCAGGGACCAAGATCCCGTCCCTTGGGGCTTGAGATCTTAGTGGGCCAGGCACTGTCTCTGCCTGAACTGTCTCTTTCCCTCCCTCCTTGCCCACAGACACTTCTGGTTCTCTGTACATAATTGGATTTTACTGTGTGGAGCTCAGGGCCGAGCTGCTCCTTTCTGGGCGTGCCCTGTCCCTAACCAGGTGCTAAGCTCTGCGGGGTCTGTCAGGGGTCTGGGTGATGCCTGCAGCTGCAACAGCAGCTGGCCCTTTAAGGAGGGAAGAAAACAATTATCTGGCCTGGGCATTGCATCAGCTGGAGGCTGGAGGGTCCCTGGGGAGGAGGGGGCAGGCTGGTGGTTGATTTCATTAGTGCCATGTGAGAACTCTCACCCAGGTCTATCCCACTCCCAGACTGCAGCCTTGTCTGCCCTGGGCAGCAGCCAAAACCCAGCCCCACTGACTCCCACACCCCACCCCACCCCATCCCACCCCCAACCCCGGGAGCACCACCTTGGAGGACTTTGTATACACCCAAGACATGCAGGGGGAGGTAGGGAAGTGTCTCCCACACTGGCCTTTTTGCTGACTTGAGGTGCAAGAATGCTTCCTTGCTGACAGTTAGGGGTGTCTCCCCTTCTACTGTTTGGATGACCTGGGGCGTGATTCTCCCCCACTGGCATCTTGGTAACTCAGGGGAGGGCTGCCTTCTGCACGGGCTTCTCACTGACAGTGGGGCTGTCTCCTGCCCTGGTGTTTTGCTGACCTGACAAAGGAGCTGTGCTGCCGGGGCTGTGTGTGAACTGAGGCCACGAGTTAGAAACAGTTGCTCTCTGGTTGGAGGTGAGCTGCTTGGGAACTGTGAGTCACAGAGGCAGAGAGGACTCCAGGTTCTTGAGCACCAGAGAGACCTGGGTTGAGGACCCACACCCTCCACTTCAGCCTCTGTTACACTTCAGGACTCAGATGTCTCTGGAAAATAGGAATCATTTACACCCACACTGCCCCACCCCATCTGGAAGATGCTCGGTGGAGTCAATGTAGCTGGATGAACAGCCCGCAGCCCAGGACTGACGGACGGAAGGTGCGGGCTATGTGATGATTCTCTTGCCTTTGTAAATTTGGGCTCCTCACACCTTGAGTTCAGGATGCCTGGACAAGAAAAGAAGGGTGGGAGAGGCACAGGGGGAAGGGGAGAAAGAGCACAGGGCCCTTCTGCATCTGTCGCAGGACACCTGATGCGCTCAGCTTTGTGTGTCGGGCAGCTCCTGCCTCCACGGGGTGGGCATTCTAGCTGGGAGATGGCCCAGAGCGGGTGATAACACATGTGACGTGTGTTGGAAAAAAAAGATGCAGGGAGGCTAGCATGACAAGGAGTCGAGGAGGCAGAGGAGGAGGGGACTGGGCGTGCTAGGGCCTTGATGTTGCAGAAACAGGCCTGGCATGATGGGGAGGGCAGCAGAGGGGAGGAGGGGGAGCGAGGGGACAGGAGTCAGCACAGTCAGGCCAGACCTCCTGGTCTATCTAGCAGGACACTAAAGACTTGGGAATTATCCTGAAGCCGATGGCAGCCTCTAAAGATTCTGAAGCAGAAAGGGCAACCGCTGATTTCCAGAGCATGCGGGCTGGGGTCTGTGGCCCTCAGGCAGAGCCTTCTCGGGGGTGACCTTCTGCCCTCTCATTCCCCTTCCCTGCGCAGCAGCCTGGGTGCCCAGGGGGCAGGTTGTTTATGTGACTCATTCCGAGGGGAAGGAGGCCAGTCCCAGTCCCTTCAGCTCCCTCTCTCTGGGCCTTGTTGACGAAGTTTATCTTTTGGGCCCATGTTCTCCCTACCTCCCCGGGGAACCAGAGCGTAAGAGACAGGGCTTTGGCACCAGGCAGGCGTTTATTCACATCCCAGCTCTGCAGTTCATGGGGGTGGGGAACCTCTGGCAAGGCACACCTGTCTCTGATATGCAGTATCCTCGGCTATGTTGACATTATGTGTCCATAGGAAGGATAAAATGAAATTCCAGATGGAAATCACAAAACCCTATTGCAATGTCAGTTGGCATTTTAACTCTCTTGCATTGAGGCTGACCCTGAATCCAGGCCAGGCCCTGGGCTGGCAGGGGGTGGGGGCTGGGTTGGATTCACCAGTCTGTGTTTGCACAAAGCAACCTGTGCTTGGAAGGAACCCACACTTCATTCAATGTTTGGCTGTCACCATCTTGCAATTCTTAGTAGTTTTGAACAAGTAGCTTTTTCATTTAGCACTGTGCCCTGCATATTATATGGCCCCATAAACTAGGTTGGAATAGGAAGAGCCAGGGAGCAACACAGACTGCAAATAGTCCCCAAATGGAGGAGGTGTGAGGTGGAGGGCATGACTAACTGTCCCAAGGTGGGTGGGATGTTAATAATAGTAACATTTATTTAGTGCTTACTGTGTGCTAGGTTCTCTGCTAAGCACTTGACATCTTCATCTTCAAACAGCCCTATGAAGTAGGTAGGAAGATTATTGCCCTTGTATAGATGGTGAGAGTGAGAGTCAGCTTCTCGGCCAAAGTCACACAGCCATCAAGTGACAGAGCGGGGGTTCCAGCCCCAGGTTGTCACATGGGAGAGCACATGCCTCGACCCGGGAAGTCTTCACCAGGATGAGCCGGGTCTGCAGGGTAACTTGGAGTTTGCCAAGAAGTGAGAAGGGGTGTGGGGAAGGGAAGGGAACTGCCTGTGCCTAGAAGTGACACTTGGCTAGGAGAGATGGAACTGAAGCCAGATGCCTCCCAGGGTTGAGAGGTGGCCTTTGGATTTCACGGTTCTGATTTTCCAAGCTCAGAGCTTCTGGTCCCTCTGCTCCCAGGCCCTGCTGTGACCACGATTCCTCATAGCTGTCCTGTATCGCCCACTCTTCGCCCACTCCCGGGTAATCTCCTTGACTTGACTTTAATCTCTTCTGGGCCCAAGACCTGCCTGACTGCCTCATGGACCACATTTAGATGTCTCACCATCAGTCTCAGGTGGAAACTCGGGCCCCAGCTCCGCCCGCTGGCACCTGCGCTGCCTCGTGTCCCCAGCTCGTCTCTGCCACCACCAGCCACCCACTTGCTCAAGCTGGAAAGCTGGAAGTCCTCCTGGACACCTCCCTCTCCTTCACCCCCACATTCCACAGCCGGTCCTTAGCAAGTGCTGTTGGTTCTCCTGACGCCCTCCCCATTCCGTCATCTTTCTCTCTGTTCACTGCCCTGCTCCAGCCCAGCCTCAGCTCTCAACCTGGACCGCAGTGATGGCCTCCTAAACTGGCCTCCTGATGTTTCTCTTCTTGCCCGGCTTCATTTCATGTTTCACACTATAGTCAGAGTGATCTTCTAAAGATAAATGTTTGATTGTGTCATTCCCCTGCTTAAGACCCTCGCAAGATTTCTTGGAATAAAAGCCAGACTGACGTAGTCTGCAAGGCCCTGTGGGATCTGGTCCTTGCCTACCTTTTTGAATTGTCTGTGCCCTTCGCCTTCTCCCTTGGTATTGTCCCCTCACTCTAGAGTGCCCTCCCCCTCCTTATCTATCTCCTTCAGATACCAGCTCGAACAGCATTTCCCGAGAAGCCTAAACCAGAAACTAAACATCAGCCCCCTCCATAGGACCCTGTACTTCTCCACGACACTCATCACACCTGACCTGCTTTTCCTTGCCCCTCTTTCTCGCTAGACTATGAACTCTGTAGGAGCAGGAATCTAGTTTTGCCTGGTCCTTGCGCATAGTAGGTAAACAGTGAGTTGTTCTATGAATGAAAGGACTAGGTGAATCGTTGCTGCAGCATCCTGACTGGCCTCTCTGCCTCCAGGCTTGCCTTCGCCAGGCCTTTCTCTGTCCAACCCCCAAGCGATCTTCCCAAAACACAGAACTGACCCTGTCACCCCCTGCTACTTAAAATACTTCAATAGCTCCCCATTGAGGGCAGGAAGTGCCTCGGCTTTTTAGCATGGGATTCAAAGCCCTTTATGATCTGTACCCCCTCCAGCCTCGTCTCCCCTCTTACCCCCTCTCCGCACTTTGAACTCCTGGTCCTCTAACACATCCGGCTGTTTTGGGCCTTTGTGCCTCTGCCCTTGTAGTTCCCCCTGCCCAGAACACCTCCCCACCTCTGCTTTGTCTCCCTGGAGAACATCCTTCCTTCTTCAAAATCAAGCTTAGCTGCCTCTTTTGCTGTGAAGCATCCCAGGAACACTCCCAGCCCTTCCTGAGCCAAGTCCCCTACCCCCACCCCCACTCTCAGAAATATCTGCACAGAGTCGACATCTTTTCTTCCTTGTCTCCTGTGAAACAGCTTCTTCCAGGGCAGGCATTGTGATTGTCCATCTTTGTGCCTCTGGATTCCAGCTTCTCCCCGTCCTTAATTAGGTCTTTGCTTACATACAGAAACCCACTCAAACCAGCCTCAGTAATAAAGAAGGGTTTCTTATGAGGACACAAGGGGTTCCTGGGAACTGAGGAGTAGGTAAATCATTAGCTTCTAGAAGGTGAGACCTGTTGGCCAAGAGAAATTGAAGCAACTGATTTCTGTGCCTTGTTGACTGCCTTCACCTTTCTCTCTCCACCTACTA
The DNA here is from genome assembly GCA_006410615.1 of Neotragus moschatus. Lineage (NCBI taxonomy): Eukaryota > Metazoa > Chordata > Mammalia > Artiodactyla > Bovidae > Neotragus > Neotragus moschatus. The sequence continues at coordinate 478,908 of SJYA01000455.1, read as the reverse complement.
GGTTTTCTCTGCTTTTCCAGACATGGGGGCCACCTATAGTTCCTGTATTTCATCCCTCAGTTCCAGCTACATTCAGAGGTAGAACCCAGGGCTTGGCAGACCCAAGTCCAGACTCCCAGAAGAGGATCTGATTGGCTTTGGGGAGGTCAGGTACCCACCTTGGTCCAATCAACTGCAGCCTGCAGGGAAGGATCACAAAGTCAGACACACAGACACGGCTCTTGTTTGTCAGTTATCTGGGCAAGTACTTCAAGAGACATCTGCTATAATCCTTACAGGCCACGTGGGCCTGGCTCCAGCCTTCTGTTTGGTAGCACCTGGAGAAAACAGACCTAGCATTCTGACTGTAAGGGGAGTCTTTTCCTGGGGCAGCAGCAGTACCCAGGGCAGGAACTGAAGAACCCATCAAATGTCATTCAGAGGCCTGAACAGAGAGTTAGGGAGGTGAGACCCTGATTTTCTCACCTCTCTTTAGAGTAGAGAGAGAGGCTAGAGAAGGGCATGAGCAGTCAGGACAGTTCTCTCTGCCAGAATCATATTCATCTCCTAGAACTCAACTCATTTCCTCCCCTCAGTGAAGCACCATGCATGCCTTCATTTCTGCCCATCAGGCATTCTTTACCTCTATACTAGTCTGCTGCTGCTGCTGCTGCTAAGTCGCTTCAGTCGTGTCCGACTCTGTGCGACCCCATAGGCGGCAGCCCACTAGGCTCCTCTGTCCCTGAGATTCTCCAGGCAAGAGCACTGGAGTGGGTTGCCATTTCCTTCTCCAGCGTATGAAAGTGAAAGGTGAAAGTGAAGTTGCTCAGTCGTGACTGACTCAGTGACCCCATGGACTGCAGCCTACCAGGCTCCTCCGTCCATGGGATTTTCCAGGCAAGAGTACTGGAGTGGGGTGCCATCTAGTCTTCTGCTTCCCTAGTAAGAAGCAGTTTTTTGAGCACTTACTCTGTAGCAGACTCTATACACATGCATTATTATTATTTAAATTTTTTAAAAATTACTTTGGCTGTGCTGGGTCTTTGTTGCTGTTCGGGCTTCTCTCTAGTTGCAGCAAGTTGGAGCTACTCTCTAGTTGCAGTGGGTGGGCTTCTCTCTGCAGTGGCTTCTCTTATTGTAGATCATGGGCTGCAGGGTGCAGGGGCTTCAGGAGCTGGGGCGTGTGGCTCAGTGGTTGAGGTTCCTGGGCTCTAGAGCACAGACGTATAGTGGCACATGGACTTAGTTGCTCTTGGGCATGTGGGATCAAACTCCCTAGTGTCTCCTGCCTTGAGATTCTTTACCAGTGAGCCACCAAGGAAGCCCCCACATGTATTATTTCATTTAATCCTCACACCCTATAAGATAGGTACTATTATTATTCACACTTTATTATTTTTTAAGTATTTATTTATTTAGCTGATTCAGCTCTTTGTTGTGGCATGCAGGATCTTCTGTCTTTGTTGCCTCATTTGGGATCTTTAGTTGCAGCCTGTGGGATCTAGTTCCCTGACCAGAATCAAACCCAGACCCCCTGAAACTGAGAGCACAGAGTCCTAGCCATGGACCACCAGGAAAGTCTCTGTTATCCCCATTTTAAAGACAAGGAAACTGAGGTTCAGAGAAGTGACATTTACAGGCTAGGGACAGACAGCAGTGTGTGACTCCCAAGGAACAGTTCTTAACCTTAGCTCCTTACTGACTTGCCCCTTTGCCTTTCAGGATCGTTTGGGCCTCACAGGCAGACACCAGGTTACCATGCCTGCTCCCTACTGCCCAGCATGGGGCCAGCCCAGAGCAAGGGCTCTCAACTGTGGGGTGGAAGGATGCAGGCAGGGTAGAAAAAGCATCCGCCTAGGAGTTGAGGGGCTCCTCCGTGTGGACCTACCCCATGTAGCTGTGTGGCTCTGGGAGTCTTTTAACCTTTCAGAACCGCATTTTCTCATTCAGAAATGGGCATGGTCATCCCTGCCGTGAGGCTTGTATTAGATAGTAGGTGTAAGAACCATTCGTAAATAGGAGAGAACCTAGCAATTTTTAAGGATTGTTATTACCAGAATGGAATGTGGCAACAGGGCGCCAGCTGGCCTCTGTGCCGTCCAAGCTCCTGCAGGAGGCAGGCAGGCCTAGAGCTTCCTTCCCAACATGGGCCTGCTACCATCAGAGAGAACTGAGATGACTTTCAGTGGCTCATGGACGTGTTACTGCCCGCCCTTGGCTCGCATACTGAGAAAATTGGTTCCCTTTCAACTCTATCAAGTCCACAGTTGTCCCATAGAGAAAGTGCCTTGGTGATGTGTCTTTAACAACTTTCCAAGACTTGCTGCCCTCCCCTTTAAACAGAGATATTGGGGATTCCCTGGCAGTCCAGAGGTTAGGACTCAGTACTTTCTCTGCAGGGATCTGGGTTTGATCCCTGTCTGGGGAACCAAGAGCCTGCAAACTATGTGGCATAGTAAAAAAACAAACCCTGCAGAGATCTTGACTGGCAGCTCTGTGTAGCTAAATTTTAATAATATATCTTTGTTTTCACTGTACTCATTTTACTGTCATTTTCTATTTATTAAAATTGGTATTGGCTTTCCGTATAGTCATGCAAAATTTCTACTTAAAATAAATGCATTTAAGTTAATAGTGTCAATTTCAAGAAAATAAATAATAAGCCATATGGGGGTATGGAGATTTGGCATAAATCATTGAGGGACACACAGTGTTATGTAGACAGTGCAAGACTGGGAAGTTGTCCAGAGACATCAAATATGTGGACCTGGATACTCTTTAAGCTGCCTTCCATCTGCCAGGAGCATTTGGGAGTGTCTTATACTATGCCAGCCTACTCCCTTCTCCTCACACGGTGCCCTGGCATGGAGTGCTTTCAGAGAATCCTGCCATGATTGTCGTGCAGATAGAAGAACATGGGCCGCTGTCCTCCACCTTGCTTGAGAGGGGGACTATTGGAGTTGGGGTGTCTGGATGGGTGTCCCTTGCCTCTGAGCAGGACTTGGGAAACTCCTGGGGAGAGCAGGAGCTGCAGACTCCACAATCCGCCCGATCTCCAGGCACAAGACAGGCCTCAAGTCCTCCCAGAGGGCTGGAGTCCCAGACAGCGCTGAGGCTGTGGGTGAGGGTGAGGCTGTCCCGAAAGCTTAGGGCCCAGCCACAGCAAAGCCAGGAGGCTCTGGGGTCTCAAAGGCCCTGTTCTGCTTGCTTTCCCCTTTGCCATCTCTTTGTGCCGCTGAACTCCTGCCCCTGCGGATTGGACAGTGACCTTGAGGGCCAGGTGGGCAGGAGGGAAGGCCCGCCTGCCCCTCCCCATTCCCATGCTCTCAGTGGGAGGGCAGGCCTGGGCTCCAGGAGGGTGGAGGCCTGGGTAGTGTGGGGCATGTGCTTGTGCATCCATGGCAAATGTCTAAGGGTCTCTGTGAAGGCAGATATTGTGTGTGTGTGCTTGAGAGAGAGAGTTTGTAATATATGTGTGCATGGTGAATGGACCTCTGAGTGATAGTCTGAGGGTCTATGTGGGGAGGCTCTATGCATTGTGTGAGTGTGCGTGTGAACGGCAGGGTGTCTTCTGTGTGATGTGCTTGTGGGTCTGTGGTGAATGTGTCTGTGTGTAATGTGTGTCTGTGAGGCATCTGGTGTTGTATATGTGTGTGCTGTGTGTCTAGGTTGCTTGTGTGCTGGGTGTGGTGTGAGCCTGTTGTTTTGTGTATGTCCTAATCTTTTAGAGTGCATGTCTGGCTGTGTGGTGTGTCTGAGTGGCTGTGTGCAAGCATGTGGTATGCACTTGGGGCTTTGTGCCTCAGAGAGGGTGCGGGGCAGGGTTGCAGGGCGGGGAGGCGGAGGGCTTTGAGGGCGGTGTCTGTCTGGGCTGGGGCCGCGAGGATTGCTGGCTTCCCTGGGAGGGTCCCTAGGGCAGGAGGCGGGTGCAGGCGGCGCCTTCCGGCTCAGAGCGGGCCTGGTAACCGGAGCCCCTTACTCCATGAAATATTGATCCAACCTAGCCGTGGCCCTGACCAAATAGGGCCAGGCGAGCAGGGAGCGTGCGGTGAGGGTGGGGGTGGGAGTGGCGGCGCTGTCCGTGGTGCTGCCACGTCCCTGGCGGGGGCGTCAGCTCTCAGGCTAAAGCAGGGCTGGGAGAGGGAGAGATTTCTCTATCCACCCACATCCTTAGCGGGACTTCTGCTTCTGAGGCTGAGCTAGTCTGTCCCTATCACCTGTCAGTTCCACCACCCCTTCTAGGAAGGGAGGACAGGGACCAAATGAATATTTGGGGGAATCCAGTATCCCCCTGGGCTAAGGTTTGCCTGGGACAGTCTTAACTTACTGTGGTGTGATTGTTAGTAGTGTCTCTGCTCACTCTTAGAAAGAGTCCTAATTGGATGATAAATTGTGCTGCCCAGCAATAAACTTTGCTTCAAAGACCTCTTCCCCCAGTTGTCTGCTTTGCCCCTGGGCATTCCATAGTCGGTGGACGTGCAGGTGCTGTGGATTGGAAATACTGTCTTTCTTGTGCATGGGCTGAGCTGGAATAAGAGCTTGGGAGTCCCAGGCCCCTTGGCAACCTGCTGCAACCCAGACCTTCTCCAGCGAATCCAGCTCCCTTCTCCACTAGTCCAAATTCTGCTTTCCATTCAAGCTGTGCTCTTGCTCTGGGCTTCCTTTGCCCTCCTGCATCCTGAGCTACGCAGGCCTCTCCTTGGTCTCCATGTCAAGGGGTGGCCGGGTCTTCAGATTGGTCATCCTGTACTCGTGACATTTTCTCTGAGTTCTCCTCCCCTGACATTGCTGACTTCCCTCCTTTGGTAGATTTCGTTTTCCTCCGCTACCCCCCCACCTCCCGCCAACTGTGGGCATCACCTCTCACTCTTTCCTCACCCTCTGCCGGGCATTCTTCCTTTCCACACCCCACTTTTCCCTCTGGGGTACACACCCAAATCCTGCCCACCCATTCTGCTCTCCTGAACTCCAGGGAATCTGCTTACCTGCCCAACACCTCCATGGGGGAATTGCAAAATTATCTCAGACTCACCATATCCGAAATGGGCACTTCATGTTTCCTTTAAGCCAGCTTTCCCTTCCAGGACCACATGCTCTGCTGGTGGCACCTGTCTGCCCCCACCCTTCCTGTAAATCATGTTGGATTCTGTTTTTTTTTTTCCCTTCCCCCAACTCTGTCCCATCACCAACTCCAGGCAGTCCCCCAAGCCCTTCCACGACTCCTGCACCCCTTTTCTCTTTCCACCAACACTGTCTGAAGCAGTGCAGCCCTTCTTATGTGCCTCCTGACTGCTCTTCCAGCCGTCAGGCTTTCTTCTGATTCTGCCCTGCGTCCGATTGATCTCTGTAAAATGTTACATCTAAGCCATGTCAGATTTCACTCCCTTCAGGATTAAAGCCAACCTTCTCAGCCCTGCATTCGGAGCCCTTTCTGGGCTGTTCCCAGCCTACGTTCCCAGCCCTCTCTTCCGCAGCTGCACCCACCTCCTGCTTCAACTGCACTGCTCTGCTCACCAGCCTCTGAACATACCATTCCTCCTCTGGTCCTTCCCAGCTAGTTTCCACCTCTTTCTTCTCCAAATTGCACCTATCTCTTGAGGTGTTCTGCAGTGAATTGATCCATGATGCCTGCTCTGGTCTTCCTATCTTAAAGAGTTCACTCTTTCTGCAGAGCAACCAGGGTATTTTTATCTTTACCTCTTGGTGCTTTGGGTGGTCCTCCAACTAACTTTGTAGTATCACCTGAGAGCTTGTTTGAAATGCAAAAACTCAAGCTCCACCTTTCTGTGACCCCTGGAATGAGAATCTGTATTTAAACCTGATTCCCGGTGATTTCTATGCACATGGACTGGTGTGTCCACCAAGGGCAGCATCTTGCTTCTGTTTGGGAGTGGCCTTCAGCCCCAGGGTGTTTTCTAGTGGGATGCTTAAGGACCAGGTCTTGCAGCCCCTGTCAGGCAATAACAGCCACATCTGGCCATGAGCTGTGAGAGGGATTGGGTGATGGAGATGGTCAGGAAGCATGTGCACTCTGCCTGGGTGTTTTCCCCTGAAATCTATGCCCTGCAAGGCCCCAGAGCTCAAGCTGTAAATCTGACTCCAGAAGGCACTCCTGTGACATTAGAAGAAATCAATTAATCAATAAAAAGACAGTTATCAAGAGAGCAGAACTTCTCCCTGTTCACAACACACACGCTGGTGGAAATGTCTGTTACTTTAATGTATGTTTTGAAATGAAAAATACGTATTTTCACTTTTTCTTTATGAGAGCATTAATACGGTTTCTAAAGTAGTAACTCTAGAAAACACAATATGTCACATGAAGAAAATAAAAATGACTCACAATTCTACTATCCAGCTATAAATACCATTTTTTACGTTAATGCTTATTTTAGGTCACCGTGCATTCATTCAACAAATATTTACAGAGTCCTACTGTGTGCCAGGCACCAGGGGATTCTGGATGCAGAAGATGGCATGGTTTCTAAGCAACACACAGCTGGGGTGGGGAGTGGAGGTGGCAGGCATGGTGTGGGAGGCAGGCATTGATTAAGATAAGACAAGCAGTGTATTCATTTCCTAGGACCAGCTGTAACAAAGTACCACAGAGCAGGTGGCCTAAAACAACAGAAATGTATTGTGTCACAGTTCTGGAGGCTGGGAATCTAAAATCAAGGTGTCAGCAGGGTTGGCTCCTGCCGAGGGAGGCTGCCGCAGGGCTTCCTCCTGGCTTCTGGTGACCGCTGGCAGAGCTTGGCATTCCTTGGCTTGTTGCTCCGTCACCCTAGTCTCTGCCTTCATCATTACATGGATTCTTTCTGTGGTCTATCTCTGTCTTCCCATAGCCAAAGTCTTATAAGTCCTTCTGGATTAGGGACCCACCCTCCTTCAGGATGCCCTCAGTTTGGCTAACCACATCTGCCATCTGCAGTGACTCTATTTCCAACAAGGTCTGAGGTACCAGGGGTTAAGTCTTTAAACTTATCTGTTTTTAGAGGGTGGGGGGACAGAATTCAACCCATAACAGGCAAAGACAGTTTAGGGTCTGGGGGAGCACAACAGGGGGTGTAACCTTGTCTGGAAAGACTCTCCCAGCATGTGACGTCCAGTCAGGGGCTTAGCACAGCGTGGGGCTGAGCCAGCAAAGGTTAGGGTTAGAAGTGGGGCTGAGCCAGCAAAGGTGGTGACAGACCGATGCCAGGTCGTCAGAACACAAGGGTGGGGACAGGCTGGAGAAGAGCATTCCAGGCCGACAGGAGGCAAAGTGGTGCTTTTGAGGAATAAAAAGAATGCCAGTGTGGCTGGAATACTGAGGAAGGGCAGGAGTCCAAGATGACCTGGGTCACTTCTCTTGTTGGCCTTGCGAGGGGTTTTCACTTTCTCCTGAAGGAAATGGAGCCGCGGGAGGCTGTCATGCAGGAGTGATTCATCCTACCTTGTGAGCCGTCTCCTCACAAGACTAAGCTGTCTGGAGCTGAGTTGTTCCTCTGTGAACCCAGTTCTGAGGGCAGATGTGTGGCCATGTCCTCAGGAGCCCCCTGGCTGAGAGAAGACACAAGGGAGCCCCCTCTGAGGACGGGAGGCCTGGCTGTGCCCCCACCAGCTCAGCCCAAGTAGGGAAGCCCAGCCTTACCCTCAGGAACCTTGTCCTGAACAGGAGACTGGGCTTGCTCAGCTCTTGGTCTGTCTCACCTGGAGTCTTTGGAGTCTGGAGGACACAGGTTGGGTCCAGACACCCAACCCACTGCCCTGCTGTGAGGACTATGTCTGAGAATGGGTCCAGGGCAAGTGCGTGAACCATATGGGCCCCGGAGGCCAGAAGCCCCGAGGCTGGGGGAGACCTGAGTTTTGCAGGGGCCAGGTGCTTAGCACCCTGCTCTCCCCAGGCGATGTCTTGCTGTGGCCTTTGTATCAGGATGCAGACTCCACTCCTCCTTTACCATACCCTCAGAGGCCATGCCTTTACCGTGTGTGACGGGAGAGGGCCCCCGGCCCAAAGCTGCTTGTCCCTCCTTGTCTGGGCTAGGTGGGCCAGGCTGGGTGGAGGAGAAGTGGGTCAGCTCCGTAGCCATGGTGACAGTAGCTGCTCCCTGCCAGCCTTCTCATCTCCTTGCCACAAACCTCGTGATGAGATCCTTTGTCCGGCCTGTGGGGATGGGGGCCAGGAGGGTGAGACTGGGGACCAGAGTGTGTATGAATGTGTGTGTGTGTGTGTGTGTGTGTGCGTGCGCAGGCTCACACAAGCGCCTGCTCAGAGCTAGCGTGCATGCCTGGCCAAGGGAACCCATAGATCCAGGTAGGACACTTCCTACTTCCCTGCCCACTGAAGGGATGGGGTTCATCCTGCCTCTCTGAGCTGGGCAGGAGCCAGGGGAAGGGTGTGTGTGTGTGTGTGTGTGTCTGCCAGTGGCTGTCAGTGTGGCTGCTTCTGTGTGTTCTGCACTGGATGAGTATCTTAGGTGTATGTGTGTGTGCCTGTCTGTGTACACAGGTGATTGTGTCCTTAAATGAATATGATTTATATGGATCTGTATGATGTGTAGTCACACATTTGAAATTCTGTGTCCTGTGTCTCTCCCTGTTATGTGTAGTGTGTGTGCAAACCTGGTTTGGAGCAGATAAAAGTCATGTAATCAGGAGAGGAGCTGGCAGAGTGCTCCCCACTCAGGCTGATGTCCTCCCTGGGCCCAGCTCACCCTCCCCAACCGTGCACCAGCTCTGTCGCCCACCTTTCTCACCCTGATCGGGGAAATTCAGCTAGAAATGAGGGACCCCCCCCCCCCGCTTCTGCAGATATAGGTTTAAAAAAATCAGTTTTACGTCATGAACTGGTTCTCATTAGTTGGTAAGGCTGTACTACTATTTTAAGAGGGATTCTGAGGTTAAGTCTGGCTTCNGATGTCCTCCCTGGGCCCAGCTCACCCTCCCCAACCGTGCACCAGCTCTATCGCCCACCTTTCTCACCCTGATCGGGGAAATTCAGCTAGAAATGAGGGACCCCCCCCGCTTCTGCAGATATAGGTTTAAAAAAATCAGTTTTACGTCATAAACTGGTTCTCATTAGTTGGTAAGGCTGTACTACTATTTTAAGAGGGATTCTGAGGTTAAGTCTGGCTTCTGACATGGGCACAGATAGGCCTGAGTGGTGTGGTGGGCAAGCCCTAGTGCTGGATCAAGGTTGAGGCAGGGGCCTTAAACCCAGCATCCAGCATCTGTTGAGGGGCCAGGAGCTGAGATGCTGGCAGGGAAGACCACAGCATCACATGCTAGCTCCCACCTCGACTGAGAAGTGCAGGGGCCCAGGTCTCACATTTATGCTAGACTCTGGGTGGAAGCACCCAGGGTTGCAGTGGGAGGTGATCCTGTTGGTCTCGGAGCCTTCCCATGAAGTGGTTATACCTGGTGTGCAATCCAGACTAATAAGCACCAACACCTATGGAGTCCTTTGCTGTTTACAAAGGCACATTATGCAAAGTAATCATATGATGGCCCAACTGAGCATGTAGCATGTACCAATCTTTATTTTAGCAATGCTTATATTTCATCTAAGAATCCTAAAGCAGGCATTATTATCGGCACTTCAGAGATGAGGAACTGTAGGCTCAGGGAAATTGCCCTGCGTCATACAGCTTGTAAGTGACAGATCTAGGTTTTGAACTAAGTCTGCCTCCAAAGCCTTTTTTTTTTTTCTTTTTGGCTGCACAGCATTGCAGCAAGTGGGAATCTTATCTCTCTGACCAGGGATTGAATCCACTTCCCCCCACAGTGGAAGCACAGAGCCTTAACCACTGGACCACCAGGCAAAGCCTGTGCATTTAATCACTGTGCTGAGACTTCCCTGGTAGCTCAGTGGTACCCGCCTGCCAACACGGGAGACATGGGTTCCATCCCTGGTCTGGGAAGATCTCACATGCCGCCGACCCGCTGAGCCCCTGCACCACTATTGAGCCTGTGCTCCAGAGCCTGTTGACCACAACTGCTGAAGCCCAAGCACCCTAGAGCCTGTGCTCTATAAGAGAAGCCGCCACCATGGGAGATAGCCCCTGCTTGCTCCAACTAGAGAAAAGCCTGTGCAGCCACCGAGACCCAGCACAACCAATAAATAGGTAAATATATATATAGGAACTTTGCTTTAAAAAAGAAAATCACTGTACTTTCTTACTCATTAACTCATCTGGTCTCCATTCCAGCCCAGAGAGCTGGGCTGGGTCCAGGTGGCCAGTAAACTTCACTTTATAGAAGAGGAGATGGAGGTTCAGAGAAGCTGAATGACATGCTCAGGGTCATACACTGGGGGCAGGAGCTGGAGCTGGAGCTGGGAGTGGGCCCCTGCCCTCCAACACCCTCTCCCCAGTACACACACTCCTGACTGCTGGTTGTGTCACAGAGCGTCTCGGGAGGGACACACACCCATCAGTCAGAGGGAAGACAGAGGGAGAATAGGATCTAGAACTCATTAGCCTTTGGACCTGGAGGAGTCCCTTGGCATTAGCACCAGCAATTTACCATTGAGTTCCCTGAAAGGCAGGTCAGGGGACCCAGGAGTTTGAACAGTTTTAAAGGAGGAAATAGCATCAAAGAGTTTGAATGGGGCTTCCCTGGTGGTCCAGTGGCTAAGACTCAGTGCCCCCAATTCAGGAGACCTGGGTTCAGTCCCTGGTCAGGGAACTAGATCTCACATGCTACAACTAAGAGTCCCCATGCTGCAGCTAAAACTTGGTGAAGCCAAATAAATAAATTTGAAACAAAAAAAAAAAGAGTTTGAATGATTGGCTCAAGAGCACACAACTATCTCCAAAGTCTATCTTTTTTACCCCATAGACTACTGGAAGCCCTGGAGGACAGCTCCTCTCCAGCTCTTCCTCTAAGCTCTCCTTTTTTCTTCCAGACTCTCATCACATCACCTCCTCCTGGAAGCTACTTTGACTATCTTCACCTCCTTTCTTGAAAACTGGTGTCTCAGAAGTTAACAGAAGGCTTGTGTAAATGCCCTAGGGGTTTACTGTTGGCAGGGACACACCCCCCTGTGATGGGAACACTACACGTGGATTCATCAGTTCGGTGAGTTGGGGTTTTCTTTAAGGTGAGAGGGGAGGAGGAAACACCTGACAGGTGATACAGGACCTGGGAGTTAGAAGTCTTGGGTTAGAACTCTGGTTTTGTTGACAGCTTTCTCTATGACCCTGGATGTGTCTCCTTCCCATTCTAAGCCTTTATTTCCTCTTCTGCAAAATGAAAGGCTTGGGTTGGAATAGGGAGGCAAATCAGTTTGACCTCATGAGCTAATTCTCATCAGTTGGCGATGCAGCACTGTGTTAAGAAGAATTCTGAAGTTAACCATGGCCCCAGTAAGAAGGAGAGATGGATTAGTGATGTCTAGGGAGGGGTGGTAAGAGCCTTAGCAACTTGCCATTCCTTCCAGACTAACAGTCCACCACTCTGTGACAGATTCCTTGGTTTTTCTGTTGAAAGAGTGAGTAGGTAGTTTCATCTTGGGCTTTTGGGTAGCCTTACTGACACTCACGGGCTTCCCTGGTGGCTCAAATGGTAAATGCCTGCAATGTGGGAGATCCAGGTTTGATCCCTGGGTCAGGAAGATCCCCTGGAAAAGGAAATGTCTACCCACTCCAGTTTTCCTGCCTGGAGAATTCCAGGGACAGGGGAGCCTGGTGGGCTACAGTCCATGGAGTCGCAAAGAGCCGGACGTGACTGAGAGACGAACACTTTCTTCTTTCACTTTCACTGACACTCAGAGGTTTATTACTTGGTTAGACACATGGTCAAAAGGAGCAAGGGGCCCAGGGTGGCCAGGCAGAAACTTGAGTCCTGCTTTTGTCAGGATTCAGGGAGGGTGTGGGGAGCCTTTAGGGTACTGAGACCCCAGGGCAGAGGTCAAACATTGAAGACTGGAAAGAAAACACTCCTTCCTTGGGGAGCTTGGACGGTATCTGCTGGCATGGAGCTTGGCAGGTACGGGGGACAGTGGGAAGGGACCCCTGGAGGGGATGTCCAAGCTGTCACCACAGAGGCTTCAGCAGGGAGAACTTAAGAGTGATTCTTCCATGACCTAGCAAGATCATGGGAGGGTTTCCTTCCATCAGGAGCCATGACCTGGGTTGGAAAAGGGACAGTCCTCCTCGGAGGTAGGGCATTGTTGCACTGACTTTTGCAGACATTCCTTTAGTCATCTCTTGCTGCTGCTGCTGCTAAGTCACTTCAGTCGTGTCCGACTCTGTGCGACCCCATAGACAGCAGCCCACCAGGCTCCCCCGTCCCTGGGATTCTCCAGGCAAGAACACTGGAGTGGGTTGCCCTTTCCTTCTCCACTGCATGAAAGTGAAAAGTGAAAGTGAAGTCATTTAGGACCACCAATATGTGAAATGCTTAGCCCCTCTCCACTCTGCTCCCATCTCCACCTGCTGCCCTGTTCCCACCCCTGTGCTCTGATGACTTGGGGGCTGCTGTGAGCAGCACTGCCTTCCTCAGAGAGGCCAGGTGTGGTTGGCCACGACTGGCTCTCCATCTTGTCCATCTTGAGCTAGACTGGCTGCCCAAGAAGCAACCAGAGCTCTGATTCTGAGCCTGCTGCTGCCTTGTGTGTGGAAAGGACTCAAGAGTCAGACTTTATCCGACCCTTTTGGTTTACACACAGATGAGGAGCCCAGGCCCAGAGAAGGTCACACAAAGAATCTGTATGTACATTATCACCCAGCCTCCTGATTCTGAACTCTCCCCAGCTGCCCTGCTCTGGACTTGGGACCAGAGGTCAGGCCCTGAGACCCTGGGCTCTCCCAAACATTCAGCAGTTCTCCCAGGCAGTTAAAGATGAGAACGCAGCTGTGGATGGTGCAGAGTCCTGGATGTCAAGCCATCTGCTTGCCGGTTCCATTCATTATTCATAAGGAAACGTGAGCCCCTGGGTTGGCAGGGTCAAGAATTTTGTCCCTTACCCTCTTTTCTTCCCTTCCCCTGTGGCACCCAGGAAGCACTTGCTTCTCCAACTGTGATCTGCATGGTGTCTCTGCTGCCCCTCAGATGCTCATTGCCAACCTGGGAACCTGGGCCAGAGCAGGTTTTCGGATCACAGACACTTTGCCTGCGGTTTTCTCCAGCCTGGAGATCCAGGACAAACCTGTGCAGGAGGGCTGGGCTCGCCTTTTTGGGTGAGCTCTGGGGCGAAAGGGCAGGGGCTGCTGAGCGTATTTGTCTCTTTGTGAGAACAAGAGCCCCAGAACAGGAGTCCAGGCCTGGCTACTTCTTAGCTGAGTTGGATGGGTGAGGCCTTCAGTTCTCTGAGACTCATTTTTCTCATCTGTGACATGGAGATAACTGCGCAGGTAACAGAAATACCCTAAGGAGTAAATTAGGTTTATGCTGTAGCCAATTCAAAGTATCAGATAAGCCCTTTCCCATCGTCCACCAGAAGACCATGCAGATACCAAACAAACACACAGACTGGCACTAGAATTGGAAACTAAAGAGGCCATCACAGACCCAAGTCCAGGAGGACTTTCCATTAGCTGCAAGGCTGATGGGGGATGGATGGAGAAATACAATCTGAGACTCTGCAGACTTCACAGGGCCAGCGAGTACAGGCCAGACAGCCACAAAGAAGGCAAGAGGCGGCTCTGACTCATCCCTACTGTCAGCCCTCATTCTCTAGACCGACAGGAGCCGTGCTGACCAGGAGCACAGGCAGCCGTGCTCAGCTGTCTGGGCCTGTCTTGCTATCTGCCCAGAGTGATGCCTTCCCTTCCACCCCTGTTTCCCCTCCCCTTTCTGTGTCCTTTTGAAAAATCAGATTCCCTCGGGATGACAGGGCCCTGGAAGTGGGACACCGTCCTGGGGAAACTGCTGGGGGCCAGGACCGAACTGGGAAGGGCCAGGTGCAGAGCCAACCTGCAGCCATCCCTTTTGAACTCTGCCCAGGCCTCGGACTTCGAGGTCGACAGCAGGAGATCCCACGTCCGCACTAAACAGAGCCCTGGGCTCTTGCAGTCCTGCTCCCGGAGTAGTTCCCAGTGCCCCTGTGCTCTTTCCTAGCTCTCATCAGAACTGCCGCTAAACGCGGAGCTGCATAACTAGCTGCTCACTGTCTGTCTTCTCCCCCAAACCGGAGGCTCTGGCAGGGCAGGATGCATTTGGCCCGGCTCGTTACTGCATCGTTGGCACTCAGTGTAGGCCCAGGAGTTTTGCGGGCTTACTTTTTTCTTAATTTTATTCTCTGAGAAAAGATATTTTTCTAAAGTATATTATTAAATAAAATGATGACCCTTAGCACGAATATGAGTAATAGTTCAAACTTGGGGTCACTTGTGGTGACCATTTTGTAATGTATCGAACCACCAAATCACTGTGTTCTGTCCCGGGCTCTAACCTAGTGCTGTAGGCCTTTATGGTTCCATGTGAAAAAATGAATAGATAAAAATTTTTTAATTGCTTTGGTTTTTTTAGGACATTGTCTTGCCAATTTCTACAAGAAGCCCTATTAGAATATTGATTGGGATCACACTGAAACTATAGCTCAATTTAGAGATAACTGACTTTTTTTGGGGGGGGAGAATAGTTTTTAAAATTTAAGTATAGTCGATGTACAGTGTTATATGTTATAGGTATACAACATAATAATTGACAATTTTGAAAAGTAATACTCCATTTGGGCTTCCCTGGTAGTTAAGACTGCAAAGAATCTGTGTGAAATGCAGGAGACCCAGGTTCAATCCCTGGGGTGGGAAGATCCCCTGGAGAACGGAATGGCAACCCACTCCAATATATAGTTACTATAAGTGAAGTCACTCAGTTGTGTCTGACTCTTTGCAACCTCATGGACTGTAGCCTACCAGGCTCCTCTGTCCATGGAATTTTCGAGGCAAGAGTGCCGGGGTCCAGCCCTGGTGGATCCAGGGTAATTCGAAGGGGAGATGAAGTAGGCAAGGAAAAACTTATTTATTTAGAAATATAAAGAAAGATTAGGAAAAAATAGTGTAGTAGGAAAATTTAGTGGAGAAAAGAGGCTGAATAACTTGGTTTATGTGGAAAACCAATAAAGTTCCAAGACAAGGAACTTGTACTGTCAATGTTTGGCCACTGGCACCCGCTTGAAGAGCGGAGGGTGCCCTGCCTTGGGCCCCCTCTCACGTGGGTCTTAGAAGCCAGGGCAAGTAAGTAGACTCGGTGAGCCTCCACGCCCCAGATGGGAATTCAGCCTGAAAAGGAGAGGGAGGGAGAGGGAGAAAGAGAGAGAGAGAAAGTCAACACGGGGGAAACCAGTCTTTCCAGTGTCTGGCCCCTCTTTTATTGTCCAGAAAGGCTTTTTATACTTTTGCTTGTACATAGAGATCAATGGATAATACAAAATTATGCAGCATCAGCAGCCCTGACTTTTATTGAGACCAGGCTTTCTCTCTGCATACCTAGCTGTATACACAAGTCTTAGGTGATTTACATCATCTTCTGGCCAGAAAGCCAATTAGCACTTTACGGCCCTTTCCTGATAAGGGTCTGTCAACCAGAGAACTTATTTGCCTTAATAGTGTTGTTCTTTTCCAAAATCTGGTGCCACTCTCAGAAAGCACTAAATAAAGTTACATTCTCACAGAGCAAGAACACAACAATTTATAACAAAGAAAGAGGAGTACAGTGATTTATAACAAAGAGAAAGTTCATTAACTCAAAAGTCTAGTGTTGCTAACATCAAAACTACTATATTCCTCTTTCTATATCCCAGTTACATTGATTAATATCCTTCAGGTGCCTAAAAGATAAAGAATATGGAGGCCTGGCAGCAGTCATTAACTCAACAGTGAAACCCATCACCAATATAATTTTTAACTTTTTTAGAAAAGGCTGTATATCTTTAAGATGTTTTAAGCTTCTTGCCTCTTGCGGTTGGGGGGCTGTAAACAATCATAAATTGTAAAAGTCTGGAGGAACCTGTCAGGCATGTTAGAGAGCCATCAGAGGGATTTGAGTGGAAACATTCCTTTCATANTATAATTTTTAACTTTTTTAGAAAAGGCTGTATATCTTTAAGATGTTTTAAGCTTCTTGCCTCTTGCGGTTGGGGGGCTGTAAACAATCATAAATTGTAAAAGTCTGGAGGAACCTGTCAGGCATGTTAGAGAGCCATCAGAGGGATTTGAGTGGAAACATTCCTTTCATATGCAGGAGACCAGTTGGAGCTCTAAGTTAACTTTTTCTAGAGAAAGGTGGTGGGGGACAGCCCCTGTTAATGTCAGAAGAGTGGAAAGCACAGTACAATAAGGCAGGNGAACCTGTCAGGCATGTTAGAGAGCCATCAGAGGGATTTGAGTGGAAACATTCCTTTCATATGCAGGAGACCAGTTGGAGCTCTAAGTTAACTTTTTCTAGAGAAAGGTGGTGGGGGACAGCCCCTGTTAATGTCAGAAGAGTGGAAAGCACAGTACAATAAGGCAGGCAGACTCTGTTTTGGGGGGGTAGATGCTCAGGAAAATCCAGGGGAACCCCTGAAGCCAGATCACGCCTTTGTGTATGTCAGGATTCCTTCCTCATGATGTTTGCCATGGGCGGGATTCCTCACGCTGGCTCCCAGCACAAAAGTACTGGAATGGGTTGCCATTTCCTTCTCCAGGGATCTTCCCAACCCAGGGATCAAACCCAGGTCTCCTGCATAGCAGGCAGACGCTTTACCATCTGAGCCACAGGAAGGCCCAAAGAGAGCATCAAGACGTCATGGTGGTGGTTGTTTCATTGCTAAGTCATGTCTGACTCTTTTGCGACCCCATGGACTGTAGCCCACCAGGCTCGTCTGTCCATGGAGTTCTCCAGATAAGAATACTGGAGTGGGTTGCCATTCCCATCTCCAGGGGATTTTTCCCAACTCAGGGATTGAACCTGCCTCCTCTGCTTGGCAGGTGGATTCTTTGCCTCTGAGCCATCAGGGAAACCCAGTTACTATGAATTGCTGGCTACATTCCCTTTGAATATGTGTTGAATGCAGCATTGGAGAGTAAATTTGTCGACTTTGGAAAGGAATTTGGCCGTGTATTCCGAGAATCAGAAATATGTTTATGCTGTCAGTGTCAGAATGCTTCTGGATGTGACAGAGAACCCCGATTCAAGCTGGCTTAAGCGATGGAAAGCACACCGTCTCACAGAACTGGAAAGCCAGAGAAGCCGGGTTCCAGGCTGGTGTCTCTATGCCGTGCCACCCTCAGCAGCACTGGCTTCTTCCTGGGGCTGGGCCGTCTCTTAGGGAGAGGTCTTGAGGAAGGGAAAAGAGACACACAGAAAGAGAAGCACCTACTTCTCTTGTAAGCCTGGAATCCAAATCTTCCCTTAAGTCAGATTGAACCAACTTAGTCATATGCCCACTCTTGGCCAAGTAAGGGTAACCAAGGTCAGTGCCGCTCACTGATTGTTTTAAACAGATCAAGATCTGCCTCTGAAACAAAGGATGGGGTGGATAAAACCAGTAGACTGCCAGGAAGCAGGAAGGGAGAAGCTACCAGCGGCATTCACACTCGATAGCCCAGTCACTTCATTTCCCGGAGTTGATCCTAAGGAAATAAGCAGATAAAAATCAGTGTACAAAGATCCTTATTGCAGTGCTGTTTAAAAGACAGGAGAGAAAGGGAAAGGGAGAGAGATGAGAAAGTTGGACTTGACCTAAGCAGTAACTGTATTGAAGTATTTAATTATACTGCCTCCACACAATGGAAAATTATGGTGGCAGAAATTAATATGTAGAATTATGTAGAAATTAAACATCTCTACAAAGTGTTAATGACATTGGGAAGGTCTTGTGATATAACATTAAGTGAAAAATAGCAGGATAGAAAATTGTATTGGCAGGATGAGTTGTTATTTTTTTAAACGTGTAGAAAAGAGACTGGGAGGAAATAGGTTAAAATGCCTGTCGTGGCTACCTCCCAGTCATGCAATTAAGGGTGATTTTTTCCTGCTTCTTTATGCTTTTCTGTCCCGCTCCCTTCAAGCAGGAGGACCCCTTCGGCAGTCTGCCCGGCTAGAGCCACATTTGTTCTCGCTGCTCTCATTACTGGCTGTGAAAACAACAGTCCCGCCTGCTGAATATTTATGCTGTGCCTGACACAGTTCCAGGCACTTCCATCTGCGCTAATTTAATCCTCCCAGCAATCCTATGAGGTAAGTGCTTCCGTTTCTCATTCCCCCGAGTTGCTCGCTGAACCCCGAGATGTCTGGTCACGAGGTCACACAGCGAGTATGGAGACGCCCTTGGAATTCAAGAGCGGGTCACGTGCACAGCCTCCACCTTCCCTGCCAAACCAGGTCGCTTGTCGGGGCAGCCACACGCTGACGGGACAAGCCCGCTGATGGAGCCAGATTCTGTGCACACCCTTTACCCGGACTTGTTCGTTCAACCCTCGCGACCTCAGAGAGGCTGAGTGCCTTGCCCAAGGTCACACAGCTAGGGAGGGCTGGGGCCGAGGTCAAGTGGCCCGGGGTCTGATGCGTGACCCCTTTCTCCCTCTCCTTCCCCGACAGGGTTGCCTGAGGTCCTGCCGCCCCTGGACCATGTTTAACGGGGAGTCAGGTCCGGCTTCGGCTGCAGCCTCCAGGAATGTGGTGCGGAGCTCCAGCATCAGTGGGGAAATCTGTGGGTCCCAGCAGGCCGGGGACGGCACCGGGACCAGCACTGCCAAGAAGCGACGCAGCAGCCTCGGGGCCAAGATGGTGGCCATTGTGGGCCTGACCCAGTGGAGCAAGGGCACACTCCAGCTGCCCCAGGCTGGTGAGGCCGTGGGCACCCCACGCTGGGGGTGGGGGGGCACGCTGCAGCTGCCCCAGGCTGGTGAGGCCGTGGGCACCCCACGCCGGGGGTAGGGGAGCACGCTCCAGCTGCCCCAGGCTGGTGAGGCCGTGGGCACTCCACACCAGGGGTGGGGGGGCAGCTGCCCCAGGCTGGTGAGGCCGTGGGCACCCCATGCTGGAGGGGGGGGCACCTCACTTTGCGGTCACAGGGTGCCCAGGGACTGTCCTCGTGGGTGTACACTCCCACCCCCACAAACACTAATGTCGCACTACCATACACCAGGTGGTGTTCTGGGTCCAGTCTGCGTCCTGACTCACTAACTCCTCATGGAACTCTCTGAGACAGGTTCTGAAGCACAGAGAAGGGAAGACGCCCTAATCTGCACGGCTAGTAGGTGGTGGAGCCTGGATTCAAACCCCAGCATCAGGCTTCTGAGCTCACGCTCCCAGCCTTTATACTCTGCCGCCTCCCTACCCAGACTCACCCACTATTCAGCAATTAGGCAACATATAGCCATCGTGTTCCTAACGCCGTGCTGTGACACTGTGACTTCACGGACACATCCAGGAGGTGCAGTCTCACCTGGAATGTCTGAGTTTCTTAAGTACAAGTAGCTGCACACATATGTTACAATCCACAAGAGAGACACACACACACAAAGACACCTGCCCTGCATAGTCACCTGACTAGCACGCTCGGCTGCTCATAAAAGCTACCGCTACTGCCAGCAGAGCACAGGACATTCGTTGACACTACACATGGTCGCAATAAAACCAGTTATGCAAATCATATACAGGCCTCTGTTTACAGATGCACACACCCCGACTGTGGAAGCACAGTAACATACACACACCCTCAGTGGCCCGTGGTCACAGAAGCACATCACACGTGTGTGCACACATACCTCACAAAGCTACATTCACACACTACCTTCATAGCTGCCTCCTGACAAGTGCATTATACTTTCCCAAACAGCTGGTTATAGAAGCCCACTTACGCCCCAGACGGGTGGGTGACACACCTCGTCACACACTGTCAGCCCTGGAGCTCACGTCACAGAGGAGCCAGTCCTCCCTCCCCACCAGGACCTCCTCCCTTGGTGGCATCAACCCAGACACCAGCTGGTTTTGTTTTAAAATCTCTTCCTGCTTATTTTGCTCAGAGTAACAACTTCCCTAAGAAACCATCAAATAGGCAGCTGGATGGGGGTGGTGAGGGGGTGGGGGCACCAGAGGATCTGGGGAGAATGCTCCTGGAGACTCCCAGTTGGGGCTGGGGTGGGGGGGATTTTTCCAGGCCTTAAAATAGATTTTTACAAAGCCCTCCACAGGAGCATGTGGGATGGTCTCTTCCAGCAATCAAGCTGCAGTGTGGTTTCTGGCTCAAAGAAATGCCAGACGTGGAGGGGGCTTGAGATTATTATCAGCATCCCTGGGTGGGCATGGCCCCTGTGAATGTGCCTGGCACTAAGGGAGTCGGGGAGATGGGGATCTAAGAATCTAGGAGCTGGGCTAGAACAGGACCAAGGGGGTGAGATTAAGGTTGGGAGACTAGATTAGGACAGTGGAGGAGATGTTGGGCCCCAGGAGTCTGGCTTTAGGAAACCAAGCCCTGCTGATCCCTGGCTGAATTNCCTGGCACTAAGGGAGTCGGGGAGATGGGGATCTAAGAATCTAGGAGCTGGGCTAGAACAGGACCAAGGGGGTGAGATTAAGGTTGGGAGACTAGATTAGGACAGTGGAGGAGATGTTGGGCCCCAGGAGTCTGGCTTTAGGAAACCAAGCCCTGCTGATCCCTGGCTGAATTGGCTGATTCAGCTTTAGACCCAAAGGTCTCTTTATGTCCAGATAATTTGGAGAGACAGTGTTCCAAGGCCAGGGCAAGTGCCTGAGTCACTGACAGACATGTCAGTGATGCGCCTGGAACTGTCCACCTACCCAGACTCCACAGTCAGCAGGCAGGGATAGCAGACACCAGGATGACCTCCAGCCTTGTAGAGGAACAATCAACAGTGGGGCTTCTGGATCTCTTGTCTCTGCAGTGTGCAAAGGCATGGATGGAGGCCTGGGGAGGGGGCAGGGGAATTGCCCACTGCCCTTTTACCTGAAGGCCTCTGTGAATCATCCAGCTGCCAAATGTCAGAGCAGAAAGGGGCCCTGGAGACCCTCTGGTCCGGTGTACTCATTTCACTGATGAGGCATCTGAGCCTGGAAAAGATAAGAACTTTAAATTGACCTTCAGAGAGACACCCTGTCATTTACTACCTGGGCAGCTTAGGCAAGCTGCTTCACCTCTGTGAGCCTGCTTCCTCAGTTATAGCTTGAGGACAATAACACATGCCTTGCTGAGTTGTCCAGGGGACTGAATGAGAGGATGTGTAGAGGTACCCCCACCTCTTGCCTGACACATAGTAGACACTTAGTAAATTGTTGGTTATTATTACTGATGGTCACACAGTAGGGCCAAAAAAGAAGTGACTTCTTTAGCCACCCCTTGCTTGTAGCATACTCCCCTCCCATCTACAATTCCTTGTCCCTGTGTTTTTCTCCAAGGCCTTGGGGTTGCCAGTGTCCCAGTTTAGAGCCCATCCTCCTGGATGGGACAGTCTGGCCTCAGAGGGAGGTATGGGGCTGATCACTGTGGGCACTGGCCCTGGAAGCTCTGTTCTGGGTTAAGATCCTAGCAGCATGCCCCTGCTGCTCCTGCTGGGATGGCCCAGTTCCCTGAAGGGCAGGGCTGTGTAAAGTGGGGACAGACCCCTCTCTGGGACCCAGTCTTCTGGGTTCTGGGTCTGCCCATCACTGGATCTTCCATACCTCTCATTGACTTGAGCCTCACCCATTCCCTCCTCTTCATTTCAAAGCCTGGATGATTGCACCAGCCTCCCCTCTGGTTCCCCTGCTTTTTGCCTTTCCTTCCATTTTATTTTCCTCATGTTGTCCTAGAAAGGCCTTCCAAAAACTCACCCTGAAACTTAAGAGGACTAGTCCTGGCTCTCAGTTGAGGGACCTTGAGAAACTCACTTTCCCCCTGGGCCTCTGTTTCTTCTGTAAGATGGAGGTTAAAAGTCTGTCTCCCAGCTTCCTTCTAGATCTAACATTCTTTAGGTTGTGGGAGCAGAGAGGAAAGTGGGGTCAGAGTTTTGGGTTCCCAGGACACAGGTGGGTTCTGGCCTGGCCTTCAGCTGGGTCCACACAGGGCCATCTTTGGCTGTTCTTGCCTTTAATCAAATGGAGCTTCTCTTTTCAGTACCAAGNTCTAGATCTAACATTCTTTAGGTTGTGGGAGCAGAGAGGAAAGTGGGGTCAGAGTTTTGGGTTCCCAGGACACAGGTGGGTTCTGGCCTGGCCTTCAGCTGGGTCCACACAGGGCCATCTTTGGCTGTTCTTGCCTTTAATCAAATGGAGCTTCTCTTTTCAGTACCAAGGACAGCTGCTGCCTCGCTCTGGGCTCTGGACTGTGGACCAGGGTGGGGCAAGGGCTCAGGATCATTCCAGGAGATCCCCTGGGGGGTGCTGCTGGAGGCTGACTTCCTCTTCCTTGTCTGTGGTGGGATAGATAGGACGGCTCCTGGAGTCTGTTGGTCCCCAAGGACCACCAAATCGTTGCAAGCAACTTAGTCCAATTCTCTAGGGAGAGAGGCTACGTAAAGTTACTTCCTAGATCAACAGGGTTCAGATACTGGACTGGTGTGAAACCAGTAGAGGAATTTTCACTGAGGTTGCAAGACCTTCCTTCCCACCCAGAGGCGTAGAACTTAATCTCTGCTGAATCCCATCTCAAACCAACGTGGAGTTGGTGGAGGGGAGTGGAAAGTAGCACATCAGTGGACTGGGAGTCAGCGGGCCTAGGTCTCACTCCAGTTCTATGAGTGCCTGGACTTTAGGGTCCCCATCTGTGANATTGTGGGGCGACAGACACTGGCAACACCGCCAATGGGTGAGTCGTCTTCTTTATTATTTATTTTAATCTTGGCTGCGCTGGGTCTTCATTGCTACACATGCGCTTTCTCTGGTTGCAGCCAGTGGGGGCAGCTCTCTAGTTGGGGTGCTTGGACTTCTCATTGCAGTGGCTTCCCTTGTTATGAGCACGGGCCCTAAGGCTCTCAGGCTTCTATTGTTGTGGCGTGTGGGCTTAGTTGCCCCGAGGCAAGTAGAGTCTTCCTGCACGAGGAATTGAACCCATGTCCCCTGCATTGGCAGGCAGATTCTTAACCATTGGACCATCAGGGAAATCCTGGGTGAGTCTTCTTAAGGGCAGGGTGAGTAGGGGAGTGGCAGCCGAGCAGCAGACCAGGTGAGCTCAGCCCCACATGATGCAATACAAGCCGCAGAAAGGAGCCCTCGCTCCGGTTCTTGTGCCAGTGAGGAGGCATCAGCATAGCGAGCCTCAGTCCTTCCACAGCACAGAGGAGAGGGGTTCCAGCCTTTCTCTGCTGGCCACACTGCAGCAGCTTTTCTGGCACATTCTCGCCCTCACATCACCACTCTCACCCACTGTCTCACCGCCTACCATGTGCCCGGCAGTGCTAGTGCCAGGCATAAGATGGTGAACAAAGATTATCATGACATCGACGTCCATGGAGTCTGCTCTGTCACTGATTCTTTGTGGGACACTGGACAAGTCACATCCCTTCTGTGAGCCTCAGTTTGCTCATCTGTGAGATGGGAATAATAATGCCTGCCTTAGTCTTGCAATCTGAAGACTATTTTTTGAGTCCCTGTTTGATGCCTTGCATGAAATATTTCATTTACGCCTTAGGAACTGTGTCTTATTTGACTTGCTACTTCTAACAGTGCCTGGCACCTAGAAGCCTTTTAGTAATTTTCTCATCCCTCCTCGCAGTAGCTAGCAAGTACTCCCTACAGTCTATTCTTGGTCCTCTTAGCTGCACTTCTGGCTCCTTCCCCCCCTCTCTCTCCCTCAGATTCTGGCTGTGTTGGCTTCAAGCAGCAGCTCCCAGGCTAGCTTCCCTAGAGATGCCCGCTTGCCTCAACCCCTCCCTCCCCATCAGTCTGACCTGAGCAGTGTCTGGCCCAGACGTCTGCACTCAGCCCTCACATAGACAGTGTCTAACCTTCGACCTCACAGCAAATGAGAAAGTTGAGTGCAGACAGTGCCCTGCTGTGACCATGCAGTGGAGCTGACATTCCATTCCAGGCCAGGACTCCTCCCACTGCACTGCCCTGTCTTCCTGGAAACGGCTCACACAGGAGCCTTTGTCTACTGGGAGAGGGGTCCATAGGGACTCTCTCAGAGGATAAGTGGCAGTTCCCATCTGGCTCTTGGGTGGGATTTGGCTAATTCCCAGTCCTTGCTTTCAGGCTTTTAAGGGCCTGGAGAGTCTGGTTTTTCCAGCTCTAGGCCCAGCCAAGGGCTGGGAGGTGGTGAGAAAAACCAGCCACTTGCACAAAGCTTATGCGCCATCGCAGCCTGGAACACTCGTATATGGCGCCCCCTGGTGTCCGAAGTTGGGAAGGACAGATTTGCATTGGCTCTTCCTTGTTGGGAATGTTACATTGAGAGTTGCTGCGGCTGCTGCTATTGCTGCTAAGTCGGTCGTGTCCGACTCTGTGTGACCCCAGAGACGGCAGCCCACCAGGCTCCCCCGTCCCTGGGATTCTCCAGGCAAGAACACTGGAGTGGGGTGCCATTTCCTTCTCCAGTGCATCAAAGTGAAAAGTGAAAATGAAGTCGCTCAGTCATGTCTGACTCTTAGTGACCCCATGGACTGCAGCCTACCAGGCTCCTCCATCCATGGGGTTTTCCAGGCAAGAGTACTGGAGTTGGGGTGCCATTGCCTTCTCCGAACAGTGAGAGTTAAGATTAATTAATTCCTGAGACTTCCTCCTCCCCATTCCCCGTGGGTAGGTCAGGAATAGCTAGAGGGAGAGGGATGAATTGCAGGATGTCTCCTGGAAGTCATAAGTCCCCAGCTTCCAAAGTGTGCAAATACACAGTGGCATAATGGTTCAGAGACTCCAAAATGAATGGCTGAACCCAAAGTCTGGCCCATTTTAATTTTAATTTTTAATTTTTCTGAATCAGGCTTATGATTCTGAACCCCCTTTTTTTGGCCACGCAGCATGCAGGATTTGAATTCCCTGACCAGGAATCAAACCCATGCCTCTGCAGTGGAAGCAGAGTCTTAACCACTGGACTGCCAGAGAATCCCCTCTATATTCCTTTGAAGGACGTCCCAAGTGACTAGCAAACATGGGCACAATAAAGGACAGAAATGGTATGGACCTAACAGAAACTTAAGTTATTAAGAAGAGGTGGCAAGAATATACAGAACTATACAAAAAAGATCTTAATGACCCAGGGAAACAATGGAAACAGTGACAGACTTTATTTTCTTGCGCTCCAAAATCACTGCAGATGGTGACCACAGCCATAAAATTAAAAGACTCTTGCTCCTTGGAAGAAAAGCTATGACAAACCTAGACTGTGTGTTAAAAAGCAGAGACATTACTTTGCAAACAAAGGTCCATCTAGTCAAAGCCAGTAGTCATGTATGGAATGTGAGAGTTGGACCATAAAGAAGGCTGAACACTGAAGAACTGATGCTTTTGAGCTGTGGTGTTGGAAAAGACTCTTGAGAGTCCCTTGGACTGCAAGGAGATCAAATCAGTCAATCCTAAAGGAAATCAATCCTCAATATTTGTTGGAAGGACTGATGCTGAAGCTGAAGCTCCAGTATTTTGGCCGCCTGATGCCAAGAGTCAGCTCATTAGAAAAGACCCCAATGCTGGGAAAGATTGAAGGCAGGAGAAGGGGATGACAGAGGATGAGATGGTTGGATGGTATCACTGACTCAATGAACGTGAGTTTGAGCAAGTTCCAGGAGATGGGGAAGCTCAGGGAAGCCTGGATGCTGCAGTCCATGGGGTTGCGAAGAGTTGGACGTGGCTGAGTGACTGAACAACAACTCTGTACTCCTAGGCCATCTCCTGCTTTCCTTTCTCCCATCCTTTATCAAGGGTGGGGACAGGCCCTCATTTCTGGGGCCTGCCTCATGGCCTGGGCAGTCTTATATCTCATCCCCTCTCCAAAGTGATATTCTTTAAGTATCTGTTTGACGTTTATTTAGGGGAGTAGCTGATGGCTGCTGTGTAGAAGGTGAAGACATCTATTGAGCACACAGCCTCCCCTGTCTTCCTGATACAGAAATCTGTCCCCAGACTTGCTATTCCACTCAGTCAAACAGAGCTGCCTCCCTTCTCCCAACCCAGCTTACCTTTGTGATTCCCTAAGCAGGGCCCTGGAGGGTCACGCCCCCACCCCACCCCAAGGGCCCTATCAGAACATTTCTCAACTGCTTTAAATTGGCCTCTGGAGAGCAGCTCCAGTGCATGCAGGTTTTATCCTTCTTGTGCCCTTTCAGTGCCGGAGCATCGTCTGCAGACTGCATGCTATGGGGCAGCCTGCCCCTTGGTCTGACTCTGCCTCAACTGTCCTCCTTCTCCCTTGCAGGGGATGTGCACGTTGCCATCATGGACCGGAGTGGCCAGCTGGAGGTGGAAGTGATTGAGGCTCGGGGCCTGACCCCCAAACCCGGCTCCAAATCCCTCCCAGGTGAGGCCGAGCAGCTGGGATGAGGGATCTTGGAAATGGGGTCGTACCAGGGAGGGATTCACAGCTGAGCTATGAGTCTACCAAGTCCTGGCTCCCCACTGGCCTAATCAGTATTCTCAACAGTGGAGTCATGGATTCCCTGAAAGGCCAGTGTGGGGCGGGAATGGGAGGGGAGGACGGAGGAGTTGGTATTCAAGTCCATCTTGTCCACCTCCTGTCCACTGGTCAGCTCCTCCTGCTCACCTGCTTCCCTCCAGGATCACGTGGAAGTTAGGGGATGGGGCAGGCCACAGCAGTTTCCCCAGGACTGGCCCCCCCCATCATGCTCTCTTCTGTCCCTCAGCCACCTATATCAAGGTTTACCTACTCGAGAACGGGGCCTGCTTGGCCAAGAAGAAGACAAAGGTGGCCAAGAAGACCTGTGACCCCCTGTACCAGCAGGCTCTGCTGTTCGATGAGGGCCCACAGGGCAAGGTGCTGCAGGTGAGCATCACGAGGCCAGGGGGCGAGGCAACTCTCAAAGACTACAGATTGTCATTTAGAATTTATTTATGGTTTCTCCTGTGCCAGCACTTTAATACCTTTTACCCATTTTTTTGTTACAACCTAATGAGGTGTTATTGCCTCCTGTTGATTGAAAAGGAAACCAAGGTTTGAGGGGATAACTTGATTGCCCCCAGGTTGCACAGCTGATAGGTAGAAGCAGGTTTTATTTTTTTAAGATGTTTTTGTTTTGATGTGGACCATTTTTAAAGTCTTTATTGAATTTGTTACAATATTGCCTCTGTCTTAAGTTTGGCCAAGAGACATGTGGTATCTTAACTCCCCAATCAGGGATCTAACCTGCACTTCCTGCATTAGAGAGCATGTTCTTAACCACTGGGCCACCAGGGAAGTCCCCTAGAAGCAGAGTTTGACCACCGCCTTCTTCCACCAAGTGGTAATGTTTATCATCCCATTCTGATCCAGCAGCAGAGTGATAGCTGTGGCCCAGGTCCTGGACTCTCAGCCTGCTTCCGGCTCTGGGAGCCTGTCATCCTGGATGCTAGGAAGCTCTGGAAGTCAGGGCCAGGTTCTAATCCCAGCTATGCCACCAACTGCCGTGTATCTTTGGGTTAGTTGTTCACTCTGAGCTACATTTCCTTTTTGTGGAAATAATAATCCATATAGCACCTCTACCTAGATGGTTTAACAGCGGAGAGAATATGTATAAAGTCTGTACGCCATAATGCATACCATAAATGCTTAATAAGCCTGGCACACCACAAGTGCTCAATAAGTTGTTGCCTGAAGTCAGTCTGAATTCTGCCTCTCACAGTCCCGTCTGTGCCTGGGCAGTCTCTACATGGTTCCTAGGCCCACCGCCCAGCCCTGGAGCTGGAGAGCTGGCTCAGCTGCTCTCTCCTCCTCCCGCCCGTAGGTGATCGTCTGGGGAGACTACGGCCGCATGGACCACAAGTGCTTCATGGGCATGGCCCAGATCATGCTGGACGAGCTGGACCTGAGTGCTGCAGTCACCGGCTGGTACAAACTCTTCCCCACGTCCTCAGTGGCGGACTCTACGCTCGGCTCCCTCACCAGGCGCCTCTCCCAGTCCTCCCTGGAGAGCGCCACCAGCCCCTCGTGCTCCTAAGGACCTCAGGGAGACGCTGGGGTGTGACGTGAGACCAGGCGGGGCCGCTTCCCACCTCCTCCCCCCTGTACATAGTCTCCACGTCTTTCTGGCCCCCTTGCCCTGCTGCATGCCTGTTGGCTACTGGGCCTGTCCCAGCCGTCTTTGGAGACTAGCGCGTGTGCGTGTGTTTGTGTGTGTGTGTGTGTCTGTGTGTGACCATGTTAGATCTATTCATTTGTCTGGGTGTAGTCTGTCTTGGTGACTATATGGGCTGAAACCCCTGTCTCTTCGTGTCTCGTTGTAAAGAAACCCAAAGGAGAATTGTGTGGCCAGGACTCCCCGCCGCCGAATCCAGGGGTGGGAGTGGGGGACACGCCCATTGGTTCCTCCCGCCTGGCCCCGGGCTCAGGGCAGAGCCTGCGTGTTCCCACTCGTGCCTGTTCTTGGTGATCTCTGCTCAGTTTTCCGTCTTGTCCTTTGTTCCACTGCTGCCTCTCCCAGCACCGCTGCTCTTTTTTGAGGAATGTAGCATCCACTGCAGCCGGCCACACTGAGCCCCTCTGGGAAGCCTGATGCCCTCCTTTCCACCGAGCTCTCCAGCCACTCTTCCCGCCGAATGCACCCGCAGCATGTAGCAGCTCACCCAGGGCCCTGGCCAGCGCCCCGGGGAGCAGAAGATGCTGGGGGGCTGCAGGCTTGGAGATCGCTTTCTCCCTCCAGCTGGCACCTCCCCCTTCCTAAAAGTGAGATCCGAGGGGGTGTTGGTTCCAGGGCTGCAGGCCAGGTACCTCGGCGGGAAGTGCGGGTGCCTCCTTTTGCATTGTTCACCTCCGGTCTCCCTTTTAGCCTCCTTGCTTCTGACATGCCAAAGGAGCTCTCCCAGGGGACCTCAGGAGGTGCAGACTGGATGGTCTTAACCTGCAAGAGGTTGGCCTCAGAGGGGATGTTGTCTGCCAGAGTGGGCAGCCCGACAGCACCCGTGTCCTTCCCAGGCCCTGAGGGTGGTCCTGTGCCCCTCGGGGCTCATCCTGAAGGGGCCTGGCTTGTTGAGGGGCCACAGAGGGCAGGGCTGCTGGCAGGAAGGAAGAGGGCTGGGACTGACTTGCTCTAAGAATCCTGTCCGACCTTCAGGGATTAGCTGCATGAAGCTGACTATTAGGGGCTCTATTTCTTTTTTTTTTGCTCATTTCCAGACCAGGGTCTGTGTTTGAGAGCTCAGACTTACTGAGGAGCCTCTGGGCTCCTGCACAGCCTGGTTCTACACTCCGTAGACCATGGCAGTCACCAGCTCTGTACAAGCAATACTCACCCCCTCGGCCTCCCCGCCGCCTGCGCTCTGCCGCTGCCCTCCGGAGAGCAGCCGGGCCTGCTCTTGACGCCACACCTGTCTCTGCTGTCTTTCTACCCTTGTCTGTTTGGAGCTTGCCAAAGCCACTCACACCCTGACCTGATTGCACAGCTGGGCGCCTGGGGGTGGGCACCAGGGCCTGGACTGGACCTTGGGAGATGCCGGTGGGGAGTCCTGAAGTCTGGCTCGGGAGCCCAAATCTGTCCCTCTGCCTCCTCGGGTCTAGTGTGAAAGGCAAGAGGTTGCCCAGGAGATGGACATGGCGGGGTCAAGGGCGGGGGCCACCCGGCCCCTTCCCCAGACATCACTCCCGAGCACGGCATGACTCTCACCCAGAGACGTGAGGGGAGCCGTGGAGAGGTGCTTGGACTCCATTCGTCGCCAAAGCCAGATGGACATGGGGATGGATGCTGAGGCGGGGACGTGGAGGCAGAGGCCCTGAGACAGACCCTTCTCCACCAAGGGGTTTCCTTTTCTGGCAGGATCTGCACTGGGCTGAAGCCAGGGCCTGACCACCTCCCTCCCAAGAAAACTGCCCACAGACAAAATGTGGGTGAGGGCAATAAGAACTAACAAAACGAGAGCCTGGGCTGACTCCTGCCAGAGCCGGACAGGAACTGTTGTGTTTGCGGAGAGAGAGGAGACAGCTGGGTTGAGTTTTCTCTTTCTCAGAAATTCTCTTCCGGCGTTGAGACTGGGTAATGCATTTCTCATGTGTCTATGGCCAAGGACTCTCTAGTCTTGGATCCTAGGGTGGGTAGAGGGAGGAAACTTGCAGAAGAGTATTTGTATGTCCTTTGGGCGGTGCAGAGCCGTCACCCTCAGAATGGTGTGCAAATACTCGACCGCTTTGGAGTGGTGGGATTATTAGTGACTCATAGGTCCGTGCAGATCTTTCTTGATGTGGCCTGGAGCGGTGACACCCAGACTGTGTGGTCATCCCCAGGGAATGAGGACTATCAGAGAGGGTGTCACCCTTCTTCCCCTAGGGACCCAGGAAGACAAAAATGGGGAGCTACCAGCTGAGGCTGCTGCTGGGGAGTCAAAGGCTGCTGGCCTCTTGCCTCCAGGGAAGATTGGCTAGCAGGGGGCACATACTAGCCAGAGGGGTGGCTTGACCTGTCCTGGAAGTGGGCCGCTCCATTGTTCTGCCCTAATGGGAAGTCATTCCCCACACAAGTCGACCCTGGGGGATTTTTTTTAACTCTTTGTACCAAATCAAGTTAATCCAGTTACCCCACCTGGACTTTCTCCCATGAGAATGAAGTCTAGTGAGGCTCCATATATGTGTGGTGGTAAGCGGCTGGACTTACAGGTCTGTCTGGGCCTCCTGGATGCAGGGGCTTGTCTGAGAGGCTGCTCTGGAGGAAGCCTGCCCCAGGGGAGGAGGGAGCACGTGTGACTGCTGGCCTTCCCTGGAAGGGGGAGTCCATGCCTTGAGGAGGGCGCAGTGGGAAGGGGGAGTGTCCATGCCTTGAGGAGGGCGCAGTGGGAAGGGGGAGCATCCATGCCTTGAGGAGGGCACAGTGGGAAGGGGGAGTGTCCATGCCTTGAGGAGGGCACAGCAGGGAGGGAAGGAACATGATTCCTCCCAGGCACTGCCGAATGCCACAGCTCCACAGGCCCGCTCCTCACCCCGGGGGCCCTGGGGCGGGTGACAGGCTGGGCTTTTTGTCACTCCATCTCCCTCTGCTCAGGCAGGTTTCGTGGAAGACGTGGCACAGACAGCCCTGCAGCGCTGCCGGGCTGCGGGCAGGAACCATGACAGATTATTCCGAGCATCTGTCTTCATGTTTCTGCTGTGTTCAATCTGTCCCACTTCCTCCACAGACTCTTTCCTAAAGGGATAGCTATGATGGGCCTTTAGTATGAATCAGACTCCAGCGAATGGGGCCAAGTCTTGGTTTTTCCCTGAAGGATCGCATCCCTTTTGTCAAACAATCTCCCGAACTACTCCCCACCCAGTTTCTCGCCCAACCCAGCACTCCTAGGAAAGGAGGCTTTCAGTATGCAGCAGGCCCAGGTACTGCCAGCATTTCAGACGGCCGAGAGAGAGGGTTGCCCCTCTTGCTCGCCACTCATGGGATCACTGGTTCTCCCCGGGGCCTGACCCCCACCAGGGCCAACATGCCTGAGTTCTTTACCGCCAGCCTTGAGGAAAGCGGAAGCCTCCCGCCCCCTTCAAAGATGCTAGAGCCCTGCAAGGGCACTTCTTTGGAAATGAAATGTAGCACAATCTCAGACTGTGTTACCAGGAGCCCTGGCATGCAACCAGGGTCCTTATTCCACGCCCTGCTGCCCAGGAGAAGCTGGGCTCCCTGCCCCCCACCCCCACCCCCCAGCTGGGGCTCCAGAGCTCCTAATAACCTCCGAGTCCCTGTCTTCTTCAGCCCAGAAAGCAGCAGGGCTTCAGAAAGGCTGCTCTTCTGCTTCTTTGGTTGCTTCCTGCACTGTGTAACCCTGTGGACAAATTGCTGCCTTTGTTCATCGGTGGAGGGGGGGTGTGTGTCCTAAGGAACAGGAGGCTGGCCATCCTGCAAGGTATCTGCAGTGGCTGCCAGGAAAGGGAGGGGGAGAGGCCTGCTGCCCACTGGCTCCTTTCTCCCTCTTTCTTCCTCTCCCCAGAGTTTTCTTCTCCAATATCCTGACCCAGAAAGAGGTTCCTTAAAATGCTGCTTCCTGTACTGGACTGCTGTCCACTTGCATGATCAGGGAGGAGATAGGAACGTAGGCTCGTCCCCTACCTTCTCCCTCAAGTCTGCTTTTCACTCAGG
The DNA here is from genome assembly GCA_006410615.1 of Neotragus moschatus. Taxonomy (NCBI): domain Eukaryota; kingdom Metazoa; phylum Chordata; class Mammalia; order Artiodactyla; family Bovidae; genus Neotragus; species Neotragus moschatus. The sequence goes on along the minus strand of SJYA01000455.1, from coordinate 446,839 downwards.
TCAGAAGAGATTGGGGCAAAACAGAAACAGTCTTGACTGAAGGGCAAGCATGCCCCGCCTGATCCAGTGAGGCCTGATGGGGACTGGATCAGCCTGGGCTGGCTGGGCAAGGGTTATTTTGAAAGAGTGCCTGACCATCTCAGAGTGATGTCAGTGATGCCAAAGAGAGCAACTTGGCCTCCTTGGGCAGCAGCTCTGCCAGCTGAGCCACACACGTGCAGCTCAGGTGTCAGCATGCCCTATGGTGGGACCTTGTTCTCTGACAAAGGGCTTAATCTTTCCATGTAGCAAAGCAACTTCCTCTCCCCCCAACCCTGAGCTCAGGCCTTTATGGGCCCAGTAAGGCTGTGCCTGTGAGGGGTACTTGTATTCTCCCAGGGGCCCAGACTGGCGTGGGGAGGGTGCTCGCCACAAAACATGCATGTTACTGCTCCAGGAGAACCTCCCCACATTCTGGTTGGAAACTTGGCCAGCAAGGATAGGAGCCTTCAGCCTCCCAGGCAGTTCGCACTGATGCCAGGAAGATCCTTAGGCCTGGGTTCCAGAGAGCTTGGCAAACAGAAATGGGCCCTAGGAATCCCAAAGGCAACAGAGCATCCACCCCAAAGGTCAATGGCCTGGACAGCCAGCTACAGAGAATCTAAGGTTGTTATATACAGAGAAACTGACATGCAAGTCTCCTCCCTTTTCTGGGTCTCAGCTTCCTCATCTGCAAAACCAGAGCATTTGCCAGTTATTCCATGGTTCCCTCCAGGTTTTTAAAGTCTGATCTGGAGCTGATGAGGACTGTGAGCCTGATATACCTGGCACCTGGTCCCACAGGCTGGTTCTTGCCAGCCCTGGGGGCAGGTCCTCACCCATCCATGCCCAGATGCTGCTTCTGACAAGAACTCTGGGAATCCTAGCGGACTCTGCTCCTTCCACCCCCTCTTGGTTTACTGTTCTCTTCCTCTTATGTGATGAGATAATTAAGGGTTGTCTGCAATGGACAATTTCCAAGGTGCTGATGTGAGGTTACAGCCTCAGCTACATCCTGTGTAGGCCAGTATCCCCACCAGCAGACGATGCTGCGTTGGTCCTCATCTCTGCTCCTAGAACGGGATCAGTGGGAGAATCTTAAAAGAAGAGGCTCTCTGATGGGAGGAGAGAGGGAACTTATTTCCCTTCAAAGTGTTTTGCTTCTTGAATTAAAAAAAAAAAAATATATATATATATATATCACTCTTCTCCAGAATGCCTTTTGCAGACACCATCTCAACAGGCAGAGTGGCTGCTCCTTCCTTAGGAAAAGCTGGCCTGATTGTTTCATCCACTCCTTGAGAATGTAAATTCACAGGAGGCAAGAACCCCTTTTTTAGAATTTCCAAATGCATCCTGCAGAGAGAGCAGATAGGGACTGACAAGCACACTGTTTAGATAAGAAGCAATTAGCCTTTTACATTTTCTATATGCAGCATCTTCCCAAACTTGTTGTGGCTCCCAGGTGGCAGGTGGATGGCTGGGAAGGACTACCGGCTGCTTCTCACAACATTCTTGCCAATTCCCTTGAGAAAAAAAATCCTTCACATGGCTTCTGCATGTACAGTATTTGGGCAGTGCACACACACAAAAATTATTAAAGTCAGTTTGAAAATGGTTTCACGTGTTGCTTCCTGAAGATGGCTCTTAATTCTAGGAGACAGCAAAGAGTTCCAGAGGACTGAAACTCGGAAGAGGAAGATGCCTTGGCTGAGAAGCAGAAGGGAGAAGTACTTCTCAGAAAAGGCCCTGAAAGATCCGAGCTGGGCATCCGGGAAATCTGTTGTCACAGTATGTCACTGAGCCGTGGAGTCTGACTGCTTCAGGCAGCTTCCTGGTTCTGTCTCCCAGGATCCCTGCTTACAGGCCCTCAAAGCCTTCTATTCCCACATATTCCACAAGGGATGCCCGGAACCAAATAGAGGGAGAGGTAAGATGGAGCTGAGGCCACTGCCCTTGACCCACTGCTGCTTTCTGAGCACGTGGGTCCAGAAGTTCTGCTCAGGCATGTGGCTGGGCAGTTTCCTTGCTCAGCCACACCTGATACAAGCAGTAAGCACAGCTGTTGACCTCCAGTGCTGTGACCCCTGGAATACCCCTTTCTCTCCTTGCCTCAAGGATATAGTCACTTCTGGGCAGTGCCACTGTCCTCTCAGGACTGGATCTGGGGTATGGAAGATGGATAAAGTATAGCAATGTCACAGCACGTGCTTGCCAGGAGAAAGGCGGACACTTGCCTACCAAGAGCCTTTCAGAGTAAACTCCACTGCTTCGGCTCTGGCCCTTGACCTTGCGGTTCCACTGGGCACCACCTCTTGTTGGGCGGCTCATGAGACCTGTATCTAAGCTCTGGTGCTCCCCCAGCATTCTGTCTTTTCTTTCTTTCCCACTTCTGCTCTCTGAGACATCTCATATACTCTCATGGGTTTGAAGAACTTCCATGCTTCTAGCCAGTAAAAAAAAAAAATTTTTTTTTTTAAAAAGAGAGTAAAATTAAGAAAAGAGGGACAGACAACAAAACTGAGATCCATAGAGACATTCTGAAAGATGTTCTTCAAACAGAAGGAAAATGGTACACACTTCATAGGGTTATTGGGGGAATTCAAGTGAGGTAATATGTTTAAAGCGCTCAGAATAGTGCCTGGCACATAGCATTTACTATGTTTGCTGTTGTAAAGAAAATGATGGAATGGCTGAAATGTAAGAAAGAAGTGTGAGCAAAGAAATAAGATTAGTAACTATTAACATACAGATTATAAAACTAATAATCCTTACTTTTTAAAATTAAATATCAGTTCAGTTCAGTTCAGTCGCTCAGTCGTGTCCGACTCTGCAACCCCATGAATCGCAGCACGCCAGGCCTCCCTGTCCATCACCAACTCCCGGAGTTCACTCAGACTCATGCCCATTGAGTAAAATTAAATATAGTCATGAACTAAAATACTAGAGAATGATAGCACATAAATTGGTCCTTGGAATGTTCTTGGAGGTGAAAGATACTGAATAACTTCAATCTTCCTTAAGCATCCATTCTAAAATCTAGAGTAAATACTAAGAAAATACAAATAGAATCAAGTAGATTCAAAAATCCTACATATAAACTATGAAGTTTAGTAGTGGATTAAGAATGATATAATCATGATCAACTGGGCTTCCCAGGTGGTGCTAGTGGTAAAGAATCCCCACTCAGGGGCCCCTAGATTTCCTCTCTCACCTAAGAGGAGATGAAAAGCTCAAAAAACACTTGTGAAAGTCATGACACAGGGAAATGGACCCAATAAAAGAATGAGGTGCAATCATATTATAGAAGGCTTCCTCTGCCCCACAACTTATCCCCTACAAACAGGGATCTAATGGCTTACAATTGAAATAGCTGCAAGACACAGCCTATTAGGGAAGCCCCACATCAAGAGGGGAGATTAAAAAACTGGTCACCAGCGGAATTTGAAAATCTATGACACCTATGTGCGTGAGACCATCCAACCATCTCATCCTCTGTCATCCCCTTCTCCTCCTGCCTTCAATCTTTCCCAACATCAGTCTTTTCAAATGAGTCAGCTCTTCACATCAGGTGGCTGAAATAGTGGAGCTTCAGCTTTAACATCAGCCCTTCCAATGAACACCCAGGACCAACTTCCCCTAGGATGGACTGGTTGGATCTCCTCTCAGTCCAAGGGACTCTCAAGAGTCTTCTCCAACACCACAGTTGTACAGGAATCCTGTACAAAGCCATAAAAAAAGAGAGGAAGGATTGAAAAAGATATAAAGCTATCATTTATAGATAATTTGATTACTACCTTATTAAGAATAACAATTATTAGAACTCATGAGAGTATTCAGCAACAAGGTTGCTGGATACAAGATCAGTTGTTCAGTTGAGTCGCTCAGTCGTGTCCGACTCTTTGCGACCCCATGAATCGCAGCACGCCAGGCCTCCCTGTCCATCACCAACTCCTGGAGTTCACTCAGACTCACGTCCATCAAGTCAGTGATGCCATCCAGCCATCTCATCCTCTGTCGTCCCCTTCTCCTCCTGGCCCCAATCCCTCCCAGCATCAGAGTCTTTTCCAATGAGTCAACTCTTCACATGAGGTGGCCAAAGTATTGGAGCTTCAGCTTCAGCATCATTCCTTCCAAAGAAATCCCAGGGCTGATCTCCTTCAGAATGGACTGGTTGGATCTCCTTGCAGTCCAAGGGACTCTCAAGAGTCTTCTCCAACACCACAGTTCAAAAGCATCAATTCTTCGGCGCTCAGCCTTCTTCACAGTCCAACTCTCACATCCATACATGACTACTGGAAAAACCATAGCCTTGACTAGGTGGACCTTAGTTGGCAAAGTAATGTCTCTGCTTTTGAATATGTTATCTAGGTTGGTNCCAGGGCTGATCTCCTTCAGAATGGACTGGTTGGATCTCCTTGCAGTCCAAGGGACTCTCAAGAGTCTTCTCCAACACCACAGTTCAAAAGCATCAATTCTTCGGCGCTCAGCCTTCTTCACAGTCCAACTCTCACATCCATACATGACTACTGGAAAAACCATAGCCTTGACTAGGTGGACCTTAGTTGGCAAAGTAATGTCTCTGCTTTTGAATATGTTATCTAGGTTGGTCATAACTTTCCTTCCAAGGAGTAAGTGTTTCTTAATTTCATGGCCGCAGTCACCATCTGCAGTGATCTTGGAGCGCAGAAAAATAAAGTCTGACACTGTTTCCGTTGTTTCCCCATCTATTTCCCATGAAGTGATGGGACCAGATGCCATGATCTTCGTTTTCTGAATGTTGAGTTTTAAGCCAACTTTTTCACTCTCCTCTTTCACTTTCATCAAGAGGCTCTTTAGTTCCTCTTCATTTTCTGCCATAAGGGTGGTGTCATCTGATAATTTGATTACTACCTTATTAAGAAGAACAATTATTAGAACTCATGAGAGTATTCAACAACAAGGTTGCTGGATACAAGATCACTCTACCAAAGTCAGTTGCATTTTTTTTTTTCTGTAACAGCTATAACCAGTAAACAGACATTATCCACAATAGCAATTTAAATTATTAAATAATAAGAATATATACGACCTCTACAGAGAGAATTTTCAAATTCTTAAGAGTTGATGATCTGAATAAATGAACTGGCATTCCCTGTTCTTGGGTAAGGCAGTTTAATATAAAGATATTAACTTTCCAAGTTGATCTGTAAACCCAACACAAGCTAAAAATTTCAGTTGGTATGTTAAGTATGTTAAGTAAACTTACTCTACAACTTATGTGCAATAAGATAAATCTATTAATGGTTAGATCAACTTCTGTTTAAAGAAGAGAGAACTCAAGGATTGGTATGTAATGTATCTAGGAAATTAATATACGATGAGAGGGGTACCTTAAAACAATGAGGAAAAGTGGATTGTTTAAAATATGTATTAGAGACGCTTTCACTATCTGGACAAAAAAAGAAAGAAATCCCTGCTGTTGGGTTGCACTCCACAGACTTGCAAGCCTTGTAGCTGCCTAGCCTGCAGAGGGAAGAGGAGTCTGGAGACAGCGCCAGAATCATCAGCAGTTAATTGGACAGGGGATATCACACATCCAAAGCAAAAGATCCTGGAGTGACACCCCACTGTACATGACCAGCAGGCCATGGCAGCAATACCTGAGAGGAGAGGGAGGCTACCATTTATGGGGGAATGACATGATCAGTTACCAGGGAGACCGTGGCTGGGGCAGGAGGCAAGCACGTAGGCAGTTACTGATTAAGCCCATAATTAAGAGGATTGGATAGTCATGTGAGTGAGGCAGGCCCTGGTGGAGCAGGGTGGGGTGCACAGAGAGCAAGAGAACAGCCATCTTGGGTGGTCTGACCATATACCACACCTGTATACCTGGCTGGACCCTTACAGTCTTGGTCCAGTCTCTTCCATGCTATCCCTGGGATCAGGTATGTAGACGTGCTCTGCAACCAAATACCACGAAGGCTATACAGACACCAGCAATTAGAGGGTATCAAGAGTAAGATACCTGCTACACTAAAAACAGGGATTGCCAAGAGGCGGGCAGTTTTAGAGCCAGGCACTTGGCATGCAGGACAGGAGGAAGGTGAGAGTCGTCAGTCGTCCCTACATGGTCACATTAGCTGGGTCACTCTTCCGTGGAAAATCGCTGCAGACCTAGCAGTGTGACTCATTTCACAGTGAAGCCACCATTATCACGCAGTCTGTGAACAGATTCCCTCCACTCAGGCTAGGGAGGAAATGTGAGATGTTTAACAAGCACAGTACAGGGGAGATCATGATCATTATACAAAATAAAAACAGAAACTGCATTCTGAGATAATACCATGCCTGCCTGAGGCGTTTGTCCTGGCCTAAAATACCATATCACTTGTCCATCTCTTGGAGAAGGAAATGGCACCCCACTCCAGTGTTCTTGCCTAGAGAATCCCAGGGACCGAGGAGACTGGTGGGCTGCCGTCTATGGGGTCGCACAGAGTCGGACACGACTGAAGTGACGCAGCAGCAGCAGCAGTCCACTCTGTCCCCATAGCTGGTGCCCAATCCCGGAGAGGTGGTATAGCAATGACACAGAGTTAATAGGATGGGGAGGGGGGCATCTTTGCCTAGTAGGGTTGCAGATTAATTACCTTAGTCATGTTGGGTGGGGCCAGGAAGAAGATAGGTGAAATCTCTAAGTCCCTTCCTAATTCTCCCCATCGAGCGGCACACCCAAACCACCAGGAGCTAACCTGCCAGTCCCAGGGCCATCTTAAAATGTTTCCCTGGGGGCAGATCCTATGATAGCAAAAAAGTGAGCCGCTATCCTGACCAACAGTTGGCCACAGTCCTTCGGTAGTAAACAGTTGAACTCAGATGGTGTTGACTAGTTGCCTCTGGGTTCACATGGCATTCACAATCACTCCTGGGTTGTCCAGTTATGGTTTGTAGGACTTGAGTTAGCCTCCTGGCCCATAGGTTGAGAGCAGGATTCCTGTCTCAGTGGTGGTTCTGTCCCTTTCCCTAGCTGGGACCAGAAGTCCAAGGGGCCTCTTATTTTGCCATTGCCAAAGGCCTTAACCAAACCTTTCTGAGTAACTGGCCACGTCTGATTCACAAGCCTGCCCTTATCCCTGAGTTAATATCCCTGAAGTCTGTGTCAGTGCTTGTTTAGGGGTGGTGGGCCAGGGGTATCCTTGTATTCTGTACATAATTCAGGTCTTTGCACTTTGTCGCTATTCACCAGCCATCCCCGTGCAATCAGATGAGTCACAAGCATGGCGCTGCTACTTTTTAACTGGAAAGAGACTCTGAGGTTAAGAAAATATCAGCAGTAGAATGAAAGAGAAAGACATCTCTTCATGTAGTCAGCTGCCGCAGAGCCCCTAGCTAACGTCAGGATCACCCCACAAGCTTCCATTCCCCATCCTTATTTCTTCTTGACATCTCGGCGCTCAGAGGAGTTCGCTCAGCCTCCTCACTGGCTCACCTATTGTTGGACTGCACGCCGCAGGCCTACAAACCTTGTAGTTGCTCAGCCTCAAGATGGAAGAAAGGGCTTGGAGATAGCAACAGAGACATCAGCAGTTTATCAGATAGGGAAATCTTACATGTCTGAAGCACCCCACTGTGGCTGGCTGGCTGGCTGGCAGGCCGGCCGGCCACAGCAGCAACCTTTGCTCCTCAGGGAGGAGGGAAGCTACCACTTTTAGTGGGAATTGAAGTCAGGTTGGCTTCTCAGTTACCGGGGAAACCTGTGGCTGGAGCAAGAGGCAAGCACGTAGGCAGTTACTGATTAAGGCCTATACTTAAGAGGACCGGATAGTCAGGTGCGTGAAGCAGGCCCTGGTGGAGCAGGGGGTGTGCAGAGAGCACGAGGACAGCCATCTCGAGTGACCTGACCATATACCCACCCAAACCGAGACACAAAGATAAACCCTAGATGGCTCAGTAGACCCAAAAATGAAAGGTGAAATATAAAGTTAATGAGGGAAAAGTGTAAGAGAAATAGTTCTGTGAAAGAAAAGCAAGGAGGAACTTTGAATATTTCAAAAGCACAAACTATAATTTAAAAAGCTGTGTCATGTGATTACATTAAAAGTAAACATTTCTATTTAATGAATGGCGCCATGGACAGAAGTCAATAAACAGATTAAAGAATGGGAATTTACAATGCCAAAAAATGGCAAGGGACTAACAGCTATAGAATATACAAGGAAGTCCTGCAAATCAACAACAAAAAGGTAACGACTTTCATGGGAAAATGGGCAAAGGAAATAAACAGGCAAATTTCAAAAGTTGATAAGCATATGACAATAGCCTCAGAATCATTATAATAAGATATGCAAATTAAAGAAATAATGAGCTATCACTTTGTATTATTAATAATTGGTAAAAATTAGAACACTAATAATGCCAAAGGACATCAAGGACATGGAGGTGTAATCGGTGTAGCCATTTTGAAGAGCAAGCTGACATTACCTGGTCTAATTATACGCAGACCCTATGACCTATACATTTGTATATATCTCCATTAAAGGCACATGTACAAGGAATATTCATCATGACATTATTTGTGGTAAAGCGTGGCTGGCAGAATAGTGAACCCCCTGAAGATGCCCACATCCTAATGCCCCAAACCTGTGACTATGTTAATTTACATGACAGATGGGACTTTGTAGATATGACTAAATTAAGGACTTTGAGACAGGGAGATTAGCCCGCAGTATGTGGATGGGTCCAGTCTAATGATCTGGGTCTTAAAAGTGGAAGACTTCCCAGCTGTGGTCAAAAGGAGATGTGATTGCAGAAGGATGGACAGAGACGTAGTGTGACAAAAATTAAAACCTGAAGATATGGATAGTTAATTATACTCTGTTTATGCACTGGAAGACACTATACTGTGACGATGTCAATTCCTCCCAAACTTACCTCTAGAATCAGTGCACTTTCAGTAAAAATCCCAACAGGTTTTCTCTGAAGAACTTGGCATGCTGATACTCAAGTTTATTTGGAAATGCAAAAGACCTTGAATAGCTAAAGGAATTTCAAAAAGGAAGAGCTGAGTTAGAAGATTTTATTATCTGATTGCAAGACTGATTATAAAGTAACAACGGTACTGGCATAAAGATAGACCAATGGAACAGAACACTATGGAAATAGTTTTTGACAAAGGTGCCAAAGTCATTCAATAATCTATACGAGTGGTGATGCAATAACTGGATATTGGAGTGCCAAATACGAACGCTTCATGATATACACAAAAATTAACTCAAAATGGTTCATAGACCTAAATATAAAAGTTAAAATTATAAAACATCTACAAGAAAATACAGGAAAAAATACCTTCACAATTTTATGGTAGATAGCAATTTCTTAGAACATAAAAAGCAGTAACCCTAAAATAGAAATCAAAAGATAAATCAATATTAAAACTGGCATGAATGTGCCAATTTTAATGGCATTAAAATTTCATCAATATTAAAATTTCTTCTCTTTGAAATATTCCATTATGACTCATAATAAGATGACAACTTAAAAAGACAAAGTTAAAAAAAAATGGGTGAAAGACAAACAGATGGGTCACAAAAGAAGTTATACAAATTGCCAATTTGATGGAAACATAAAATGGTATAGTCACTTTGGAAAACAGTTTGGCAATTCCTTTAAACTTATACACTTACCCCAAGAACCAGCAATTCCAATTCTAGCTGTTTATCAGGAAAAATGAAAGGCTATGTCCACCCAAAGACAAAAATACTCATGGCGACTTTATTCATAATAGCCCCACGTTGGAAACAACACAAATGCCTAATGTAGCTGTCCGCAGCTGATCAAAAAATAGAGACCACACAGTTACTTGAACAAGGGAATGTTAATGTTAAAAATTATTAACTCTTCAAGTGTTAGAGAAGGTGATAAGAGAAATATACAGAATATTCTAAAGCTGAGGGAGTGTCCAAGGAAGGAACAAATTGAAAAGACAACCTCTCTTTCAAGTTGGCACTCAAAATTTGTTGGAAAACATGTGTTGTGATGTGAGGTGTGCTAGGAACCCAGGCCACTGGAGAAGGAAATGGCAACCCACTCCAGTGTTCTTGCCTGGAGAATCTCAGGGACGGGGGAGCCTGGTGGGCTTCCGTCTATGGGGTCACACAGAGTCAGACATGACTGAAGTGATTTAGGAGCAGCAGGAACCCAGGCCAGGCCTGATTCATAGCCTTCAGGCCAGTAGGAAACATCCCTCTGGGGTACTGATGGCAGAGGCTGCCAGGGAGATCCTGGAGAGTCCAGCTCAGGAACCTACTTACAGGCTGAGTGGTGAAGGCTTAGGACACTTGTGCCCATGTCTGGAGGAAACAGCCTTCCAGGGAGCTGCTGGGTGGAGGCTGGCAGGTGGATGCACAGGGAAGTCGGAAGCCTGCTCATGACTGGGATGATGCCTGAGGACCACAGAGTCCACTGTGGGGGGCTCTAGTGAGGTGAGCACAAGCTGTGAGTTCACAGGCATGTTCTGGACACACGGCTGGAGCAGAATGTTAATGGATGCTGCCAGGCATCTGCTTCTGGGAGCAGGGCAATTGCAAGAGAAACGGATCAGAGACCCAGGAAAAGCCTCTTCCTGCAGTGTCCCTCCATCGCCATCTACTGACACAGCTTAATACTGTTCTCACTGCGAAGGAGAAATCCGTAAAGGGGGCTATCCGGCCATCAGAGAGCAGGCAATGAAGGGCAGATTTGGAATGAGAGGCAACCAACTGACAACAGTCATATCTCACTACATGTGCCACAGAGAAGCAACTGGTGGCAAATCAGTGTGACGGGACACCACTCAGCACCAAACAGAATGAATCAGTGGTATATGCAATAGCACAGAAGGATGGTAAAACAGGACCCTAAAACAAAGACACCAGACACAAAGAGTAAGTTCTGTTATGTCAAATTCTAGGCCACACGAGACTCATCTATAGGGGAAAATGTCAGTCAGCATTGCCTGAGGATTTGGAGTGACCGGAATTTTTTTTTAACATTTTGTTTATTTATCTGTATCAGATCTTAGTTATATTTTAAAGGGACTTGCTGTTTTCAGTGCAGAGGGCCAAGGTTCAACCACTGGTCAGGGAACTAGGATCCTGCAAGCTTCTTAGTGTGGCCAAAAATAATAATAAAACTTATAAATTAATTTAAACAAATTTTAAAATGTATACAGCAAAAAACAAGACTGGGAGCTGACTGTGGCTCAGATCATGAACTTCTTATTGCCAAATTCAGACTTAAATTGAACAAAGTAGGGAAAACCACTGGACCATTCAGATATGACCTAAATAAAATCCCTTATGATTATAAGTAGAAGTGACAAATAGATTCAAGGGATTAGATCTGATAGAGTGCCTGATGAACTATGGACGGAAGTTCATGACAGTGTACACAGGCGGTGATCAAAACCATCCCCAAGAAAGAGAAATGCAAAAAGGCAAAATGNTGGACCATTCAGATATGACCTAAATAAAATCCCTTATGATTATAAGTAGAAGTGACAAATAGATTCAAGGGATTAGATCTGATAGAGTGCCTGATGAACTATGGACGGAAGTTCATGACAGTGTACACAGGCGGTGATCAAAACCATCCCCAAGAAAGAGAAATGCAAAAAGGCAAAATGATTGTCTGAGGCCTTACAATAGCTGTGAAAAGAAGAGAAGTGAAAAGCAAAGGAGAAAAGGAAAGATANAGGGGTCGACAGAGGAAGAGATGGTTGGATGGCATCACTGACTCAATGGACATTAGTTTGAGTAAGCCCCAGGAGTTGGTGATGGACAGGGAGGCCTGGCATGCTGCAGTCCATGGGGTTGCAAAGAGTTGGACATGACTGAGTGACTGAACTGAACTGAACTGAACTGAAAAAATATATTCACAACTAAGACTTGGCACAACCAAATAAATAATAAGTAAAAATAAATATTAAACAAAAAATAAAAATAATATGATCTCCATTTATATTTGATTTAAGGAGTGGGAATAGAGACATGCTAAACTCAGGCAGCAAGATAACCAAGACATGAAAGTAGCTGTCAACATGAAAGTAGCCCATCTTGGGAAAGAGACTCTTACCTGAGGGAGCTGCCCCACCAGGCTGTGTGTCTGCTTGCCATCATCCAGTGTCCCCCATGTCCCCCAGGTCACCAGGATGCTGCAGACCACATTCTCAGGACTTCTGGGAGGGGCCAGGTGCCCCACTGGAAGGGACAGGAGGCCCATGATGGAGAGTGGGGATCATCAGGCCTGGTGAGGGCTGGCTGGGGCAGATGTCCTAGCAGAGGTAAGGGAGGCTTATGTGGGCCCAAGGTCTAGGCAGGTGGGGAAGAGGCAGGGTGTGGAGGAGGGGCAAGGGGCAAAGTTCAAGGGAGGTGTGTCAGAGAAGAGGGGAACAAGTTGGAAGGGAGAGGGAGAGGGGAAGGTGGGTGGTAGGAGGAGCAGGGGGATAGACCAGGGTAGAGGTGATCCAGGCAGCAAGGTGGGAAAGGGCAAAACTAGTACGAGGAGCAAGATGGTCTGGGCATGTGGTAGGAAGGGGACCAGTGTGGTCTGAGTAGCTACTGACTGAGGCAGGCATCCGGTGAAGAGACGGGGATGATATAGGGACAAAAGGCAGGACAGGAGGCAGGAAGCGAGCCAAAAGCTGAACCTGGGCAGACGAAGAGGCCATCGAGCAGGAAGGAGCCCGGGCAGCTCCTTCTGTGTGACTCTGGGTTGAGAGGTGACAGGTTCAGTGTTCGGCATTCTTTTTGTGCTTAATGCCTTTATGACTCAGATTCCATCAACAGGCAGTGCTAAATTCTGTGGCATTTTGACTTGGAAGATACCTTTAAGATCCATGAGTATGCCTTCTCCATCTTATAAATAGAGAAACAAAGGCTCAGAGGGTTGCCCAAAGTCCCTCAACAGTTAGTTAGGGGCACGGTTTGGACAAAATTCAATCCAGGGATCACAAAAACAGTCCTAGGTTGACCAGGGAGTGGGTCAAATGTGAGGATTCTCGAGGGCCTGGAGGGGGTCCCTCTGGCTATTAGAGCCCACCCTAGATAGAGGCACTGGAGATACCTACTCTCCATTTTTGAAAGGTACCTTCTATCCCCGACTAGCATTGTCAGAACCTGCAAGGAGCCTCTTGTCTCCCCACCATGGGAAAGCCCACTACATACGCCCAGGAAAGGGACTGAACATGAAGGAAATACCAATACTGACCTGCTCTCCAAAGGATGAATGAGTGAGTGAGTCAAAGTCGCTCAGTCACGTCCAACTCTTTGCGACTCCATGGACTGTAGCCCACCAGGCTCCTCTGTCTATAGGGATTCTCCAGGCAAGAATACTGGAGTGGGTAGCCATTCTCTTCTCTAGGGGATCTTCCCAACCCAGGGATCAAACCCAGGTCTCCTGCATTGCAGATGGATTCTTTACCAGCTGAGCTACCAGGGAAGCCCTCTCAGGCAATAATTTAGCTCAAATGGGCTAGAGGTATGGGGAATGGGGGAGGAAGGACTTGGAGCAGGGGGATGGGTCAAGGAGAATTTAGATCCTCCCTCTAGTCTTTGCATTAGATGCTGCTACATCTTGCTTACTATCTCATTGGGAGTTCACCAGGTAGGGACATTACTTCCATTTTAAGCAAGAAGAAACTATGCCCAGATTGGTGGAGGCACTTGCCCAGGGCCACTCAGCATTGGAATAACAATACTAAAACCAGAATCCTAGCACCTGAGTCTGTACTCTTTCCATTAAATGACTATTGGAAAATGGAATGGAAACACAAGGGAACAAGCCCCTACACTAGAATGAGAATTTGGTTGAGTTTAAAGTTTTAGAGGTGGGGCAGTGCCGATGGTGGCGGCAGATGGTGAAGAGAAGGGGAATTAGCTGAGAATTAGGGAGATTTTGCAAAAAATGATGGTGAGCAGCAGTCCCTTCTGGAAAGGCTTTGGAAGCCACCTTAGACAGAATGGACTTCATTCTATGACATATGGGGAGGCTCCCAAATCTATGAAGAAAGAGAAAGGCATGTTTAGAATCATGCTTTAGAAACACTACTCTGACTCCAGCGTGTGGGATGTAGGGACAGGAGGAACTGGGTTCCGAGAAAAAGATATTGCACTGAACCAGGAGAGGAAAATCACAGAGGGGGAAATTCGAGATGAATTAAGGAGACAGAATAGGTAGAACTTGCTGGCCCACTGGAGCAAGACATGCAGAGAAGCGGGCTTAACACTCAAGTATCCAGTTTAGGAGACAGGGTGGAAGGGGAATATAGGAAGAGTAGGTTTTTTTTCTTTCTTTCTTTTTTTTTTTTTTTTATGTATTGGTGAGGGGTGGGGGGGTGGTTCCTGGTTTTGACTTACTAGGAATCATGTACAGTTGAGGACATCAGTTGGCATTTGGGTGGCCTACCAGAAGCTCAGGAGAGAGAGTTGAACTATGGATGCCCTTTCGAGAGGCATCTACTGAAATATAATTTTCAAAATGTGTGTCAAATGAGAAAGGACATCACCTGAGCCAATGGGCAGCATTTATGGCCCAAGACACAGTGAGGTGCCCAGGAACGAGGCTGAAATGGCAGCCTGAGAGGTAGGAAGGAACCCAGGAGCTTCTGTCATGGAACCACAGAAAGAGAGGGTTTTAAGAAGGGAGCAATCAGGGAAGGAAATAAAGACTTTCCACATTCAGAGGGTGAAAGAAAGTGAAAGTGAAAGTCGCTCAGTCCTGTCTGACTCTTTGTGACCCCATAGACTATACCGTCCATGGAATTCTCCAGGCCAGAATACTGAAATGAGTACCTTTCCCTTCTCCAAGAGATCTTCCCCACCCAGGGACCGAACCCAGGTCTCCCACGCTGCAGGTGGATTCTTTACCACCTGAGCTATCAGAGCAGCCAGAGGGTAGTGAGAGCAATTTGTTTTTCTTACATTTTTTANCCATGGAATTCTCCAGGCCAGAATACTGAAATGAGTACCTTTCCCTTCTCCAAGAGATCTTCCCCACCCAGGGACCGAACCCAGGTCTCCCACGCTGCAGGTGGATTCTTTACCACCTGAGCTATCAGAGCAGCCAGAGGGTAGTGAGAGCAATTTGTTTTTCTTACATTTTTTATTTTTCAGCCATACCTGGGGCATACAGCTCAACCTGAAAAATAAAATCCCAGTTCCCCAACCAGTGATCCGACCCACACACACCTTGCTTTGGAAGCATGGAGTCTTAACCGCTGGAATGCCCCAGTGAGAGCAATTTTAATTCTGAGAGGAAGTGCTTGGTCAGGGACTGGGAATAATATGTCCCACAACTCCTCAAAATACATGCATCTCTTGCCATTTTAAAGATGCTGCAGTAAACTGTCTTCCCTTGAACCCACCCTACACTGGAGAATTAAAGAAAATGGGTTCAGTGGAAGAAATAAACCAAGAAGGTCCCCACCCTCAGGATTATGCTTTAGGTGATGTTTGGGGGAAAACCCATAACTGAATCAAGGTGATTGGATTTTCAGTCTGGTTGTTAGCTAATCCCATCAAGGACTCCCTAACGGTAGCAATAAATAGGGCCATGCAGAGAAACTGTTCTCATTTCCAGGGAGAGGTAGTGTGGAGCCTGAGTAAGTCCCTGCTCAGCAGAGAGCACCCTCCCTGGCCAGCTTTGCTCAACACAGCTTTCTGCTGCTTCTGGTGAGTCTCAGCCAGGTGGAAGGGCCTTCCCTCCTGGCTTCCTTTTGTAAAATTATGCTCACTCTTTGATCTCTCTGCCTCCCTCAAAGAAATACACAAAATTATTAAAAAAAAAAAAAAAGAAACAAAATTATTAAACACCAACAGCAAGCAATAAGCTCTACCTTCATGGTGTTTAGAGTCTGGAGGCGGGGAGAGTGATAGGGTAATATAATGAATATGTAAATACATAAAGTGTCTAGGATATTTCATGTGCTCTGGAGAAATGTAGAGCAGGGGAGAGGGGAAGCTTGGTAGAGTAGGTGTTTAGGGATGACTGCGTCTTAAAAATTCCTACATTGGTAGATTGAAGCTCCTGTAATTTTAATTGCTGAAGTATTTCGTCTTCAGCTTGTGCCACACAGTTATCAAACTCCCCACTGTTATGGTTTGCCATTTCCCCTTATTATGAATAATTTGACAACTGTACAATTGTTGAAACTAATAGCGTAGCACTCTGTAGATTCTAAGACCCCATCTTTGAACACTTCTGAATGTGCGCGTATTTCCTGCTTCCTCTCTAGGCTTCTGGATTCCACCAGCTGGTTCTGGTTTCTTGCTTCCCCTGCATTCCTAACTCTGCACCCTCAGCTCATGGCCTCCAGAAGTAGCCAACTCAAGCCCCAGAGCTTTCCACTCAACTTGGAGGGAATCCAACAGAACCAGCGGATGTGGCTGGTGAAGGTACCGAAGTACCTATCGCAGCAGTGGTCGGAAGCTTCTGGAAGCGGCAAAGTAGGGAAGCTGAAGATTGCCACAAATCAAGGGAAAACGGAAATCTCCTTTACTCTGAATAAGGAACTTACAGATATTCGGGGTACAGATGGACAACCAGCTCCGGTCCATGCTCCCACGGAGCATCAGTTTCTCTTGCAGACAGACAGAGGGCAGGTCCTAACGGTGCTGACTGAGCATGCTCCGGATCAATTTTCCCTGCAAGGAACCGTGGTCCATCGCGGCGAATGCAGACCCGCTCCCAGTGAAAACTACATGAGGCTGAAGAGGATGCAAATAGAGGGGGCTTCCAAACCTGCCAGGACTGTACAGAAACTGGAGAAGGTGGTCACGACCAGTTATAAACCTGTTGCTAATCATCAGTACAATATTGAATATGAGAAGAGAAAGAAAGAAACCGGAAAGAGAGTGAAGGCGGATAAAGATCAAGTGTTAACCTTGCTATTTGCTGCCTTTGAGAAACACCAGTATTATAACATAAAGGACTTGGTTGGCATCACTATGCAACCTGTAGTGTACCTGAAGGAAATCCTGAATGAAATTGGTGTTCGAAATGTAAAAGGACCCCACAAAAACACTTGGGAGCTGAAGGAAGAGTACCGGTGTTACCAGAGAGCAGCCAAGAGGGAGTGAGACAGCCCTTTGTCACGAAGGAGTCAAGATGAGCTTGAAGATCTTCCAACACAAAAACTGATGTGAGGCTGTGCTATTATGGGGTAGGGAGGTTTACTATCTTTCTAAGTGTTCACGTTTAGATTGTAAAACAGGGAAATAAAATAGGCTGTAAACTGAGAAAATATTGTCTGAGGACTTCTCATCTTTGCTGCATCCACAAAGAGCTCAGCTCATCTAAGTCCGAAGAGATCTGGCATCAGAAACTGGGCAGGGGTGGGCTGGGGATGTGGCTAGGGGTGGAGGTGGGGGTTCTGCTGGGAGAGGGGATGGAGGCAAGCAAATTCAATATTCTAAAATGAATGAAGAACAAAGTTGTTCCTGAAATGTTTACGATACGGTCCCTTCATATGTAGAAACATGAATGAAAACATATTAAGGGTAAGAGGGTGAGATCATTAAAACTGCTAATTGACAGGCAGAGGAGGATGGTGTCTGATGGAGTGGAAACAGGTTGTATTACAGGTCCTTTACTTCAGGGAAGTTGTATGTGGATTGTAGTTTGCTTCTCGTAATGATAATTTGGGATTTTTTTGTTTGTCAAGCTGGTTGGTTTGGGGGCTTTTGTGGGTGTTTTTTTTTTTTGGCTAAGCTGAGTCTGTTGTGGCCCTCGGGCTCTCTAGATGGGGAACTGAAGTTGATCCACAGCATGTGGCATCTTAGTTCCCCAATTAGGGATTAAACCCACCTCTCCTGCACTGGAAGGCAGATTCTTAACTACTTCCCCACCAGGGAAGTCCCTGGATTGTATCTTAAGTTTGGATTCTTAATCATTGCCTGAAATATCTTTTTGAGAGATTGCACTCTGGCAGCGAGCGCTGAAATGAAAACTGACAGGCATAATAGCAGCAGTGGCAATGACAGTGGCCAACACTGACGTTTCTGGTGTAAGCTGGGTGCAGTGCTTAGGATTTGACATTGTTAGTTTTTCTCTCAGCAGCTCCATGGGGGAGATGTGAAGTCTCTCTTCCATTCTCCCGCCCCATCCTTCAAAGTCTTTGGAGGGAGGTGGGGTTGAGGAAGGGTTGGGGCTTTTTTTGCTTTTGTTTTTAAAAATGTCTGCATGTTGTCAGCCAGCAAAGTCAATGACAGTGGAGAGAAGAGGAAGTCCAAGAGGTCCTTGACAGTGAACAGGGTGGGGTCTTGAGCACAGGTTGGGCTGGGGGTTGGGAGTTGGCAAGGATATTTTTAGTGGGCAGAGAGAAAAAGGAATATTAGTGAAGAAGCAGGCATGCTGGTAGATTTGGTGGCAGGAAGAAATAAGTGGGCATCCCTTTCTGGTGCCTCATTATTTCAATAAAATGTGATGCAAAGTCATTAAATGTGAGGAGGGTGAGTGGAGAGAGGAGATCGTAATGACAACTAATGCCCACTGAACACTTACTAGACTTTAAGGACTGTTCTAGGCCCTTTGTTGGCATCAACTCATTTAATCCTTTAAATAAGTTTTCCTTATTCGGGGAAAGTAAGTATATTTGGAGCCCATTCTTCAGATGAGGAAATAGGATACAGAGAAGTTAAACTTCCCTGAGGTCACCTAGCTACTACATGGGCAGACAGTGGATTTGAACCCAGGTGACTCGGGTTCGATTCCTGGNAGGTTAGTATGATGGGTGGAAAGAGGGGAGAGTGTTGAAGCTGTTTGTAGATATCTACGATGATGGAAAAGTGGTAAGCGGAGATAGGAGGGGAGAGACAGAGAGTGGAAAGTAATGGGTCTCAGGTCCTAGGAGACTCCAGTGGGGTTGAAGAATTATTGGCGTGTAAGTACCGGAGAACATGAACTGGAAAGACAGGAGGTGGTGGTCAGTGATGTTAAGTAATTTCTGTGAAGTCATAAATCCACCAAGAGGGGAAATGGCAGCTTTCTGTCATTTAGACTGGTACTCCTCAGCTCCTGCTCATCGTTTCTGTATTATTGGGAACACTTGGAATAAATTTCCCTTTTCATAATATTCCCTCCTGGAAACTATGGTGTCAGCTTGAAAGAATACTATATTTTCTGCCACCAGTTTCCCCCTTGTTTTCTAGTCTCTCTAGGAAATAGCTCTCAGACCCTCCCATACTCTCCCTTCCCTGAGTTTGGTCTCCATCACTCCATGACTGAAACACTGAGTTTCTTACTATTACCTACTGCTGCCACATACCTTCTATTAATAAATAATGTCTCTGCAAATTTTTTCACCTGAAACATCCAGCTTTATTTTATATCTGGTATAAAACCTTAGATGATTCCTTATTCTCTGCTTCAAGTCATAGACATCCACCTAATTTTCTAGGCCATCCACGCTTTCTCCTACTATTATGGAGAGCTTTCCAAGAAATCTGAGTTCCAGTTACTCATAGAAGATGAACAAAGGGAATCGTGCTCTACATGATCTCATTGATGTCCTCAAAAATAACAGTTCTGATTGAAGTTCTGGCTGGCATGCTCAGAGTGATGCGTGTAGTGCTGGCCGACCTGGGNACGCTTTCTCCTACTATTATGGAGAGCTTTCCAAGAAATCTGAGTTCCAGTTACTCATAGAAGATGAACAAAGGGAATCGTGCTCTACATGATCTCATTGATGTCCTCAAAAATAACAGTTCTGATTGAAGTTCTGGCTGGCATGCTCAGAGTGATGCGTGTAGTGCTGGCCGACCTGGGCCAGCTCCCAGAGAGGGCCAGCATTTGCAGTCCGCACAGAGGGGCCCATGGAGAAGCAATGAGCTGGCCAGCCTTTCCCATCAGATCCCCTGGCACAGGACCTGCGCTCTAATGAGTGAATGGCTTTCAGTGCAGGAACATTTACTAAATCTATCCATCCAATTAGATGGCTAAGGACAAGTCATAGTTGAATTTAAGTCCATTTGAATGGTTAAGTGAAGCTCTGGAAATTTAAAATCAAGTGAGGAAAGTGGCTTCAAGGATTTTGTGGCTAGAAGGTTAACAAAATTTGGAATGAGATGAGTATCAAGATCATACACATTCATTTTGAGGATTGCAATTCATTTAACTAGAAAAATATGACTAAATTAAGTAAAGATTGGCTCTGTATCCCAGTTGTTAGTGGAGAGGCACTAACAGTTATATTCAGAACTGGAGAGGGAGATGGAGAGATGGAGAGGCTGGGAAAGAGGGCCAGCTACCTAGTTCTACCAAAGCTACCTTCTTTGTATCAAATTCCTCTACTTATACTGTTAAAAAAAGAACTAGTTTTATGTATAAATATAAAATAATAACATACATATAAATAATAAATATAAAATAAATGCAAAATAAAAAATTTATATACAAATTAAACAAGGTCCTACTGTATAGCACACAGTGGCACAGTCAATATCTTGTAATAGCCTATAATGGAAAAAATATGAAAAAGAATGTAAATATATATATATATGTGATTGAATCACTTTGTTGTACACCAGAAACTACCACAACATTGTAAATTAACTATACTTCAATTTTAAAAAGAATTTATTCAATGCTTATTTTTGTCTCCACTGAGAGTCTTTGGAATAAGCCATGGTCCTCCTTTATTTTTCTTTATTGAGTTATAATCAACCTATATGGTTATATTATTTCAGGTGTACAGCATAATGATTCAATATTTGTATATAACATAAAATGATTATCACAAGACTACAAAATTTTTTTCTTGTGATGAGAACTTTCAGGATTTATCCTCTTAATAATTTTCAAATCTGCAATAAGGTGTATTATTAACTATAGTCACCATGCTGTACATGACTTATTTACTTTATCCTGGAAGTTGTACTTTGTGACCTCCGTTACCCATTTGGCCCCCGACCCCTCTGGCAGCTACCAGCTTGTTCTCTCTGGCTATGACTTGGTTTTTTATGTTGCTGTTTGTTCTTTGGCCATACTGCGCAGGAGGTGGCATCTTAGTTTCCTGATCTGGGACTGAACTCATGCCCCTTACAGTGGAAGCAGAGTCCTAAGCACTGGCTGCCAGAGAATTCACAAGACTGCCTTCTTTTTATGGCTGAATAATATTCTGGTGTGTGTGTGTGTGTGTGTGTGTGTGTGCGTGTTGCTCATGCCTGCATCACATTTTCTTTATCTGTTTAACCAGGATAGACATTTAGGTTGCTTCCATATCTTGGCTATTATAAATAATGCTGCAATAAACATGGGGGTGTAGATATCTTTCTGAGTTAGCCTTTTCCTTTTCCTCAGATAAATACCTAGAAGTGGAATTGCTAGATCATATGACAGCTCTATTTTTAATTTTTTGATGAAACTNATCACATTTTCTTTATCTGTTTAACCAGGATAGACATTTAGGTTGCTTCCATATCTTGGCTATTATAAATAATGCTGCAATAAACATGGGGGTGTAGATATCTTTCTGAGTTAGCCTTTTCCTTTTCCTCAGATAAATACCTAGAAGTGGAATTGCTAGATCATATGACAGCTCTATTTTTAATTTTTTGATGAAACTTCATACTGTTTTCCATAGTGGCTATACCAGTTAAGCCATGCTCAACCTTAATGTTTGAGCAAAAGAACTTGCAATCAGAATTCTGGATGGTGTGGGGCTACACACAAGAAGCCCATCAAGGATTACCAGGAGCTACACTCTCAGAGATTACTTAGCAGCAGGGTAGCCCTGGCCTGAGAGATGTTACTCATTTCTAATTCTAAGGCTCAGTATGTAGGTAAAAGGCATAAAAATAAATCAAAAGTAAAGATGACAGTTATAATCACTTGAGGGTGACATTTCTGAGTTTTGGGAAATAAGGATGGCGGTAGAGGAGAAAAGTAACTCCCTAAGTGCAACCTGATAGCCATTCCAGGGCGTAAACATTAATTTGAAAAGCCTTAACACAAATCAAGACTTTAATGAAAAAAAAATTTCCTATTTAAGAGGAAATCATAATTGGGAGAAAAGTTTCATAAAGAAGTTGATTCAGCTGCTTATGGGTGAATTTGTCAAATATGCTTTGGTGTTCCAGATGACCCAGGTCAGCAAAAGGAATCAGAGAATGTAGAGGGAATAGTTTGTCCTTATTCTCCGTAACTGATAACCTACAGACTGATCATATTAGTTGCTTAATAGTAGATTATTAAAATAAAGGCTTAGGCTGCAAGGCTATATTGTACAGCGTATATTTTGTATTAAATTTGAATGGAATAGAACCTATAAGAATATTGAATCACTATGTGGTACACCTGAAACTATTATAAATCAATTGTACTTCAATTAAAAATAATAATAAAGTTAAATATAACTCTCCTAAAAATAAACAAAATAAAATAACTGTTCATTTGTTAGGGTGCAGTGGACCTTCCAAAAGAGTGATTCTCCTCTATCTCTGCCCCCAGATTTCTCACCTTTAGTCCCAGACAAGTTTGCTGAGAAAGCACTTGGTGAGGAGGCTTCTCCTGACCGCGGCTTGTTTCCTGAAGCAACCTCATCCTCAACTGTTTGCCGATTTCAGGGACGCCGGGTGTAAAATGTCTTAAAATGTCATCAGAACAGGATGGGCAGCACGGTAGCTCTGTCCTTGACAAACGCTCCCTCTTCCTGATCTCTGTGCCCCTCCTCAGCCTGTTTTCTTAACTAGACGCCTGCTCCTTATTGAATTCTACAGATTGTCTCTGACAAAGTATCAGAGCCCTATATAAAGGTTTCTATAGAGAGCCTGGGAGTTGGGGCTCAGAACCTGTGGGCTCACTCACTCCTACGGTACCATGTCTGAAAAGGGGGCGTACATAAAACTTACAGAGCAAAGTGTTCCAGAACCAGAAACATACTTTCAGTGAGGAATTGCTAAGTGAAAATTTATTTTTATATTCTTTAAACAGTACTTGTCCACATATTCAACTGGCTCTGAGTAAGGGCGATCAGAGACGGCTGTAACAGCTCAAACTGCAGAGCCCTCTTCTTGTGCGGTTCCTTTACTCCTCTTAATCATGACCTCAGGAAACTGTCAGCATCAGCACCTTAACAGGATGTTCCAGACCCCACTTTGCCACGAGTGAGATTCTGAATCAGCCAACTTCGAGGAAGCCCAGATTCCATTTAGAAAAGAACGATGAAGCACAGCAGTTCCCAAAACCTGGAACTTAGATGCTTAGTCAGGCCTTCTCACAGAAATGCTGAATCTCAGCCTCCTGGAGTGGAACCCAAGATAACTAGATTTTTAACAAGCTGCAGTTGATTCTGATGCCCACGCACATTTGGAAATCACTGATACAGATTCAGATTAGGCTATAAATTGCATGTTTATACCATTCCATATGACTATTTACAGTAAATAAGCTGATACCAGAGACAGCACAAATTATTTCAGTGACAGACTGAATTTATGCTGATGTTTTTAATTTAATCATCATTGCTCTAAGGATAACTTAACCAGTATCTTACTTAACTACAGAAATTTCTCAATCTGTCTTTTTCCGTATATAACAGACTCATGCCAGACTCCCCTTATCAAGTTGTACATTCCCATACCAAACCATGTTCAAAGCTCTAGAAATAACATCATTTAAAAGCTGAGTTGTGGCTGCTTACCCCCATTATTTTTCACTTGTGGTCATCACCCATCTCATCTTGGGTGATGTCAGAGAATCCTTTGTTAATATTTCTTTTGGCAGCTGATGTGCATTTTCAAGTCTCTTAGATTTTACCTCCTACTTCAATCAATTTATTGGTAGAAATTTCTGTATTCAGTAGGTTCAGCACACTAGTAAAATGCCACCTAAGATTTTGTTTCTTTTTCTTAACCTTATGCAAACATTCCATAGAGCAGTAATTCTCCAACTTTGGTATACATAATAATCACTTNCTTGTACCACTGGACAAGTCATTATAGGAACCCAACTCTTTGTGAGATTTTTCATTCTCCTTATGGGTCCAGGGTGTCCCATAGAAATAATTCTTTTCAACTTTCTTTTTATTGCTTCTTCATAAACAGAACCTTAAGGTGACAGCTTCTGTATCTTGTAACATTAAAATCTTGACAAATAACACTTTCATTTTAATTTCACTTAGGTTGTTGGTATGGTTTATTTCTTATGTGCAACTTCATTATGAGTATATTCATTATGCATGTCCATTATGAATGCAAATTCATTATGTGTAACTTCATTATGAGTGTTGAAGTTTGGGGTGAACTCTCTCCCTCTCCACAGCTGTCCTATTTGTAATAGAGGTCTCTGCTTCATGTCTGTGACTCATAGTTTTGACAATCCTTATTATCACATCGATTATAAAGGATTTCTCTTCCATGTAGATGCTAATAAAGGTATTTCCTTTCTGACTGAAGTCCATATCACATTCGTTAATATCGATTTTCTCTTGTGTGGGTTCTCAGATGAATATGAAGTATTGAAGCCTCAGAGGAGCCTTACTGCACTCATATTTATAGTCTCTCTCCCTATGGGCCCTCTCTCAAATGCCAAGTTTCACACTCATAAAATTCTTACCACATATGCCACACCAATATGCTTTCTCTCCTGAATGGGAATGGAGGGCACAATGGAGAAGGGTGGAGCATCTGGCGAAGCCCTTACTGTGCTCATCATGTGGACATGGTTTCCCTCCCGTGCGGACTCTGAAGACGTCTAAGGTAGGCAGCTCTTCAGTAACTCTCACCACCTTTATGTCCTTCATAGTTTCCCTCCTCCACAGACATTTTCATGATTGCAAATATTTTTCTACTGGCTGATACCCTTAACCCACTCAGACCATTTGCAAGGCCCTTCTACTATGTGAACTCCAAGACTTAAAAGTTTTAGGCTTCCCAGGCGGTGCTAGCAGTAAAGAACATGCCTGCCAATGCAGGAGTCACAGGCAATGCGGGTTTGATCCTTGGGTTGGAAGATTCCCTGGAGGAGGAAATGGCAACCCACTCCAGTATTCTTATCTGGGAAACCCCATGGAAAGAGAAGCCTACAGTCCATGGGGTCACAAAGAGTCAGACACGACTGAGCACGCACACACAATTACACAATCATCTAAAATGGGTGTATAGAAGGAAGCTTCTGACATGGTTGCCATATTCATGCCTACAGGTAGGTAATTACAGCTTTGGATAATCGCTCCGTCTGGAGTTTGGGCTGGACCTTGCTTCTAACAAGTAGAATAAGAAATACTAACAATGTTAATTTCCCTTTCATTTGCTTAAAGCTGAAATGATTATGAATTAGGGTTGTTGTTATACTTCTGTGATTAGGTAACAGAAGATTGCGACTTCTGTCTTGCTGGTCATTTCTTTCTGGCTCTTCTTGCATTTAGTTGTACAATCATCACCACAACCTAATTTTAGGACATTTTTATCCACCCACCTCTCTCAAGTAACTCCACACCATTAGCAGTAAATCCTCTTTTCCACTTTTAGCCCTGAGCAACCACTGATTTACATTCTGTCTCTTCGAACTTGCCTATTTTAAGCATTTTATATAACTTGAATCAAACAACATGTGATATTTTGTGACTGACCTCTTTCACTTAGCATATTTTCAAGGTCCATCCATGTCCTTACATGTGTCCGTACTTTATTTCTTTTTATAGCTGAATAATAATTTCCAGGTACTCAGATGGTAAAGAATCTGCCTGCAATAGGAGAGACATAGGTTCGATCCCTGCGCTGAGAAGATCCCCTGGAGAAGGGCATGGCAACCCACTCCAGTATCCTTGCCTGGAGAATTCCATGGACAGAGGAGCCGGGGCTATAGTCCCTGAGGTTGCAAAGAATCAGACGTGACTGGGCGACTTAACAACAAAGTGATTTGGTGTGATTACCTAAGTTTAATTAGCACATAGGATGAAAACTCTGTAAAACAAAGTTTCACTTAGATCTGATGAATATTCAGAAAATTACTCTCATTCACATGTCTTTGCTCATCATCACCTTGCAAGAATGCTAATGAGGAAAAACAATTCCAAGTTCACATATTTAATCTAAAAACTTATGCTTCCAAGAGCAAACCTGATTTTGTGAATATAGGTTTAAGCTCAACACTGTACCTAGCTTCACAAAAATGTCTGAAGAAAGAGCTTCACTTAAATTTCACTTAAAATCATTTGAGTTTTTAAAGGGAATACACAGAATGTATGTAATGTCAGATTATAAGAGTTGCTGAGTACTTCAAGGAAGCAGACAAGATTTTCAAAATAGCTTGGTATGATACCTATGCTAGTGACCTGGAAATTTCCAAACATGTTTGAGATATCTCTGAATTGATTTCCTAAACAAAAAGCTAATGACTGATTTGAACAATAATATCGACAATTTAATTTAATTTTAGTCAATAATATTGATTTTTAAGAATCTTCTTCCAGAAGTGTTGCAAAATATTTTAACAACTTTTAAAAACTAGGTACTCCAGTTATATGCTGCTTCAGCTAGGCTCACTTCTACTTATGAAGTTGCTCCAACAGAATAGGATGGCTTTTTTTTATGACTGTCTACTTGGAGAAATGCCTTTTTCCCTGTACTAAGTGCTAGGAGTCATACAGAACACAGGTGCTTCTTCTCTTCATTGTCTGTTTAATCAGGATTGAATACACACACACACATATTTTGCATAAAGACAAAAACATATTACATGATGTACTCAGCTGAGCAGAGCAGATGACTTCATGAACGTCCCTGACTATTATTTAAGAGGAGGCTCAAGAAGCTTCAGAACTGCTGCGACTCTTCGCAAGTGCTCCAAAATGGTTAGAGATCAAGCTCATACTGCTGACCTTCATTTCCACAAGAAACCATATTGTTTCACTTACAGTTGGCAGTTCTGTATATGGTGATTTTAGGCTTTGAAGAGACAATGATGGTGTTTACCAAAGATATTAATAGATATATGTTTAGAAGGGGTTTAAGGTTTATGTATTTTTTATTTTAGTAAAATATACATAAAATTTACTATACTCAAACCATTTTTAAGTGTACGATTCATTGGTATTAAGTATGTTCACAATGTAATACAACCATTGCAACAGATATAAACTAGTATAATATGCAAAGCACATATGTCAAATCTATAGATATACAAATTTCTAAAGCAAGGCAGACATTTGTATAATTGGTGTGAACATCACAAATCAGGGGGCAGAGTATATATGCAATTATAGTCAGTTTGGTGCCTAATTATTCCATTTTTTCACAACTTCCTCAATTTTACTGTACGGTAAAGTTGCCTATAGCTCAAATTTTTCCATAATTGTCTCCAAAAAATTAGTAATATCACTTATAGAACATGAATTTCAGACGTGCTCTTCCACATTTATTCAACTGATAGGGTTTTTCTCACAATGAATTCTTTGCTGCTTTAGTAAAAGGCTAATTTTAGGTTTTCCCATATCTACAAAGCTCTCTTGTTTTTATGACTTCTTTGATGGATAACAAGATATGTCTCTGGTTAAAAGATTTCCCACATGTGCTGCCTTTATTTTGTTGCTCTATGTGAGTTATGTTAAAGAAGATGCAAGCTCCTGATGAAGGCTTTGCCATATTCAGTGCACCTCTGAGGTTTCGGGCCTGTGTGAGTTCTCTGATGCATGCTTAGCACTGACAAGTCTGCAAAGGCTTTGCCACACTGTCTGCCTTGGGACAGTTTCTTGCCTGTATGGATTCTGGAGTGTTTATAGACAGATGATCTGTACTTGAATGCTTTCCCACATTCCTTACATTCACATGTGTTCCTGGGTATGTGAGATTTCATATGTTCAGTAAGGGAGTAAGGCCAAGTGAGTGATTTCCTGCACTGACCACATTCGTAAGGCTTCTCTCCAGTGTGAACTCTCTGTTGGATCTTGAGCTGTATTTCATGCATAAACACTTTCCCACAGTCACTGCACACAAAGGGTCTCTCTCCACTAGGAATTTTTTGATGAGCTGTAAGAGGTCCCTTTTATAGTTCATGAGGTTCTCAGGGCAAGGATACTGGGGTGGTTTGCCATTCCCTCCTCCAGAGGATCACATTTTGTCAGAACTCTCTGCTATGACCTGTCTGTCATGGGTGGCCCTACACATCATGGCTCATAGCTTTGAGTTACGCAAGCCCCTTCGCCACAAGCCAGTGATCCATGAAGGGGACTGGAATGCAAAAGTAGGCAGTCAAGATATACCTGGAGTAACAGGCAAGTTTGGCCTTGGAGAACAAAATGAAGCAGGGCAAAGGTTAACTGAATTCTGCCAAGAGAATACAATAGTCATAGCAAATACCCTTTTTCAATAACACAAGAAATGACTTTACACATGGGCATCACCAAATGGTCAATACCAAAATCAAACTGATTACATTCTTTGTAGCGAAAGATGGAGAAGCTGTATACAGTCAGCAAAAACAAGACCTGGAGCTGGCTGTGGCTCGGATCACCAGCTTATCATAGCAAAATTCAGACTTAAACTAGAGAAAACTGGGAAAAACAATAGGCCAGCCAGGTATGACTTAAATCAAATCCTGTATGAATTTGCAGTAGAGGTAACGAGTAGATTCAAGGGGCTAGATCTAGTTAACAGTGTGCCTGAAGAACAATGGATGAGGTTCATAACACTGAACAGGAGGCAGTGAACAAAACCATCCCGAAGAAAAAGAAAAGCAGGAAAGCAAAGTGGTCATCTGAGGAGGCTTCTAAAATAGCAGAACAAAAAGGAGTAAAAGGCAAGGGAGAGAGGGAAAGGTACATCCAATTAAACGCAGAGTTCCAAAATAAAACTAGAAGAGACAAGAAGAGCCTTCTTCAATGAACAGTGCTTAATGACAGAAAGTGCTTAATAAGAAGAAACAACAAAAAGGGAAAGACTAGAGATTCTCTTCAGGAAAACTGAAGAGAATGCTTCAAGGAAGCATTCCACCCAAAGATGGGCACAATAAAGGATAAAAATGGTAGAGACCTAGTAGATGCTGAAGAGATTGCGATGGAAAGAATAAAGGGAAGAACTGTATAAGAAAAGATCTTAATGAATTGGATTACTACAATGGTGTGGTTAGTCACCTAGAGCCAGATATTCTAGAACACCAAGTCAAGTGGGTCTTAAGAAAGAAACACTGCTTTAATAAAGCTAGTGGATGGAATGAAATTCCAGCAGAACTATTCCGATCCCTAAAGGATGATGCCATCAAGGTTTTGTATTCATTATGTCAGCAAATCTGGAAGACCCAGCATGGCCACAGGACTGGCAAAGGTCAATCCTCATCCCAATTCCCAAGAAGGGTAATACCAAAGAATGTGCTAACCATTGGACAATTGCACTCATCTCCCATGATAGTACCGTCATGCTTAAAATCTTGCATTCTAGGCTTCAGCAAAATGTGACATCAAGAACTTCCAGATGTCCAAACTGGGTTTAGAAAAGGAAGAGGAACTAGAGATCAAATTGCCAACATTCGCTGGCTTATAGAGAAAGCACGGGAACTTCAGAAAAACATCTATCTCTGTTTCATTGACTACACTAAAGCCTTTGTGTGGATCATGACAAACTGTGGAAAGCTCCTGCTGCTGCTGCTGCTGCTGCTGCTGCTGCTGCTGCTGCTGCTGCTAAGTTGCTTCTGTCGTGTCCAACTCTGTGCGACCCCACAGACGGCAGCCCACCAGGCTCCCCCGTCCCTGGGATTCTCCAGGCAAGAACAGTGGAGTGAGTTGCCATTTCCTTCTCCAATGCAGGAAAGTGAAAAGTGAAAGTGAAGTCACTCAGTCGTGTCCAACTCTTCGCGACCCCATGGCTGCAGCCCACCAGGCTCCCCCGTCCCTGGGATTTTCCAGGCAAGAGTACTGGAGTGGGGTGCCACAGCCTTCTCCGGTAGAAAGCTCCTAGAGAGATGGAAATACCAGACCATCTTTCTTGTCTCCCGAGAAACCTGTAGGAGAGTCAAGAGGCAACAGTAAGAACCCTGTATGGAATAATTGATTTGTTCAAGAGTGATAAAGGAGTATGACAGGGCTGTCTGCTGTCGCCCTGTTTAATCTATACACTCAGCGCATCATGAGAAATGTCGCGCTGGATGAGTTACAAGCCGGAATAAAGTTAGGCGGGAGAAATATCAACAACCTCAGATATGCGGATGATACATACCACTCTAATGGCACAAAATGAAGAACTAAAGAGTCTTTTGATGAGGGTGAAGAAGGGGAGTGAAAGAGCCAGCTTAAGACTAAATATTAAAAACACTAAGATCATGGCATCCACCCCCATCATTGCATGGCAAATAAAAGGAGAAAAGGTGGAAGTAGTGACAGATTTCCTCTTCTTGGGCTCCAAAATCTGTGCAGATGTTGATTGCAGACACGAAATCAGAAGACAATTGCTTCTTGACAGGAAAGCAACGACAAACCTAGACAGCATATTGAAAAGCAGAGACGTTACTTTGCCGTCATCAAAGGTCCATGTATAATCAAGGCAATGGTCTTCCCAGCGGTGACATACAGTTGTGAGAGTTGGACCATAAAGAAGTCAGAACACTAAAGAAGTGATGCCTTTGAACTATGGTACTGGAGAAGACTCCTGAAAATCCCTTGGACTGCAAGGAGATCAAACCAGTCAATCCTAAAGGAAATCAACCCTGAATATTCATTGGAAGGTCTGATGCTAAAGCTGAAGCTCCAATACTTTGGCCACCTGATAAGAAGAGCCAACTACATTGGAAAGACATTGATGCTGGGAAAGATTGAGGGCAGGAGGACAAAGGGGCAGCAGAGGATGAAACGGTTGGATGGCATCACTGACTCCATGGACATAAGTTTGAGTAATCTCTGGGAGATAGTGAAGGACAGGAAAGCCTGGCGCACTGCAGTCCATGGGGTTGCAAAGAGCTGGACATGACTTAGTGACTCAATGACAACAACAAAAAATAAGAGACCATTGTTTCTTCCTCATTGTGAGTGAGTTTAACCCTTTTTCAGTTAATATTATTGATATGCTCTTGTTTCTACCTTTTTTTTTTTTTTTTGGCCAGGGGGACTTTCTATTTATCGTGCCTTTTTTTCTGCAACTTTCACCTTTCCTGCTTTGTTGGATTTATGAAGTTTTCATTATTCCTTTCTTCAGATTTTTAAGTTATACATTATATTTCTGTTTCTCTAGTTATCATTACATTTTTTCACCTTATAAGGCCTTATCCTTTTTCAGAACTCAAGGATTCCTAATTTCAGATCTCCCTTTCCCACATTCTGTGTTTTCTTCTCTTCATTATCCTTTTCATATTTAATTCTTAAAAATTACCCTGTATGATATGAACAGAAAAAATGGAGCAGGTTCACTGGCGGAAAAAATGCCCTAAAAGAGAAAGAAAGGATTTTTCAGTGATCTTTTTATAAAGTTAAACAAGAAAGAAAGTCTCAATGTATGCCAAACTCTTGGAGGTGGGAAAAATTGAGGGATTTCTCCCTTAGACTGTGTATGGCTGTTTCAGCCAGAGAATACAGAATAGGGAGTTCTGGGAATCTGAGATGTTCGAATGGAGCTAAACATACTTTTGGTTTTCTTCTTGTCAAAATCTTGTACAGCCTGACAATGAGGTCAGTGACAAAAGCTTTCAAGGTGGCAGTTTATATTTGTCTAGTATTGGAAATATATTTTTAACTTGCTTATTGTATTCCTTCTTTCACTTATGCCGCTGCTGCTGTTAAGTCGCTTCTGTATGGAAGGGAGCAAATTAGAGAACCTAGATCACAAGCTTCCTGATGTATTACAATGAAAACTCCCTTATTTTAGGGACTTCTCTGGTGGTCCAGTGGCTAATATTCCATGTTCCCAAGGCAGGGAGTCTGGGTTCAATCCCTGGTCAGGGAGTTAGATCTCACATGCCACAACTAAGAGTTCACATGCCACAACTAAAGATTCCTTATTTTATTCACAGATCTTTACACTTTTGCCACATCTTTACACATTTCTTGCCTACACAGCTGCTCTTCCAAGGGGACCTCACGTCATGCTGACAACAATAGAGCTCCCTGCTTGCTGCTGCCAAGTCGCTTCAGTTGTGTCCGACTCTGTGCAACCCCACAGACGGCAGCCCACCAGGCTCTTCCGTCCCTGGGATTCTCCAGGCAAGAACACTGGAGTGGGTTGCCATTTCCTTCTCCAGTGCATGAAGGTGAAAAGTGAAAGTGAAGTCGCTCACTACTTCCTCTTAAAATGTGTCCTCCTCCTATAGTCTTAAGTAATTTGGAGTTTCTCAAATGAGAAGCATGGGCATGGGAAGGGGAGATAGGATGGGAATGGGAAGCTCTAAGCAGGGCAAAATGAGGATTTCATGTAGGAAATGAGAAAACTGTTGAGTTGAAAAAAAGCAAATTCCATGACTATAACTACTTAAAGAATTCCCAGGACTTCCCTGGTGGTTCAATGGTTAAGACTCCGCACTTCCACTGCAGGGGATACCGGTTTGATCCTGGGTGAGGAACTAAGATCCCTCATGCCGTGTGGCCAAAAACAGAATTCCCTGTGTGGCTGGCAAACTGACTGTGAACACAATTTCAAAATAAGGTAACAGAGATTTGGGAAACTTGAAAGAGTGTAAACAATATGTAGTCTCCTAAAATAACTGGCAAACTGTTAAAGAAAAAAAGGTATTTGATGACATTTGTTAAAGATGACAAATGACAAAGCAGACTTTCTTCAGGACCAGTGTGATAGGCAGCGGGACCATTGCAATGAGGTTTTAGTCAGGCTCAACTCTGAATATACTGTGGACAAGTGGGTATTTACAGCCAAGGAATAGGGTAGGGGTCAGCGAATGGAAAATTATTAAGAGAAAACATTAGGGAAAAGAAGTGAAAACATTAGGGGTAAAGGAGGGTTCTGGCTAAATCATCCTAACAGGATTCTTGCCGAAACAGGCCAGGGTCATCAGACATTACCTGAAGGATGATGGAGGAGGAGAAATCTGATCAGACACTCAGGGTGGAGAGTTCTGTTTAAAATGACTAGCAGGGTTCTTGCTAAAAATAGATTTTTTAAGGAAGTGTGCAGGTGAGCCTCAGAAAGTTTCAGGAAACTGACTAAAGTTTAGTCAAGCAAAAAAATATTCTGTAAAAGATTTAATTTAGATCCTTAAGTTCTAGTATGCTTGTTCAAAAAAGCACTAGTATTAATTTACAAATATTATTCAATATTACTCTTCAAAACATGGTTAATGAAAGAAAAGCAATGTAAAAAGTTGTAACTGAGCCTAAACTTGAAAAGGCCTGATTTCTGAATTTAGGATCAAGCTGTTTTGCCACAACTCAAAAAAAGGCATAAACATTTTTTAACATTATTAAGGAATATTGTGTACAATAATAAAAACTGTAGCTTAAATAATGATTGGTTCATCCTTTTAAGGGAATATTTGGAATTTACCAAATGTCACATTCCAAAGTGAAGTTGCTAAACAAAACATAACAAAAACAGTGCTCTTTTCAACTCAATTAAAGTGCCTATGGAAATTTTCCATGTGCCGTCACATGGAAAATTCTAGGCAGTTCCAAGAGTTAAACCTGTATCAATCTCTTAACAAGAAAACAAAACATAGATCCAAAAACTTGCTCCCTGAAAGTTGCAAAGTATCACGACACCCTACTTTATTAACATGAAATTCAGATGATACCCTAGGTAACTATGCTTACACCTTAGGTGGATACATCAATGAAAAAGAACAGGGATATCTGAAGTGCAGACGTTTTATTTACATATTTCTTTAAATACTTCCTTTTCCACAACTGAGCACTTAGTGTATAGAATACAACTGCTTTCACCATCTCAATTGATATATTGTTAAGTTATACACACTTGTAATTCTATATATCTTTATAACAAGTTTTAGAATTAAAGAGGAGACTCTGAGATTCAGGAACACTGCCATACCCATTAAAAGCACCAGATACATGAAAATATTACTGAAATTCATACTATTCCTTAAACCACATTTTTTAACTTGCATGTTACTATTCAGATTGGAAGGAAAAGTGTGGTATTTACTTCAGAAACTCTTAATAGATACAATTTAATACACTTATTTTATATTCACACTTGCATACTTATATACTTTGTTATAAAAATAATCAGAGATGCTAAATGTAATTTTCACGGATTCCTTGATTGTTTAATTTATACTTTCCAAGCTCTACGTTTTATCATTATAAATTAACGTTTTCTGTGATCTTTCCTCTAAAAACTTTATCACTTCCAGAACATGACTGGCATTGATTTTTTTTAATGGGAATCTATTCTTTCAGTTCCTTCAAATTGTTGCATTTCTCCTCACCATGAATTCTCTACTCAACAACTTATCAAATATTAAAGCTTTCTCCTATTCATAAGTAAATATTACATATGAATTTTCTGATGTACAATAAGATTTGACTTCTGGGAAAATGGTTTCCCACATTTGCTACATTCATAGGGCCTTTCTCCTGTATGAGTTATCTGATGTCTAAGGAGATGAGACTTCTTGATGAAGGCTTTGCCACATTTAATACATCCATAAGGTTTCTCTCCTGTATGAATTCTTTGATGGGTAACAAGCACAGAACTGTTGCCAAAGGCTTTGCCACATACAATGCATTGATACGGTTTCTCTCCTGTATGAAATTTAGAGTGTTTATAAAGTGATGAACTATACCTGAACATTTTCCCACATTCTTTACATTCAAATGAGTTCTCAAGTGTATGCGATTTCATGTGTTGATTAAAGGAAGAATTCCAAGTGAATGACTTTCCACATTGACTGCATTCATAAGGCTTCTCTCCAGTGTGGAGCCTCTGATGGACCACGAGTTGTACTTTATGTGTAAATGCTTTCCCACAATCACTGCACACAAAGGGTCTCTCTCTGTTATGAATTTTCTGATGAGTCACAAGGTGTGCCTTGCTGCTACAGGCTTTCCCACAGTTGTTGCATTCAAACAGTTTTTTTCTTGTATGATTTTTTTCACATCTAATTAAATTAAATTTCTTTTTGAAGGCTTTCCCACATTCATTGCATTCACCAGCAGGTTCTCCATTATAACATCTACTATAATTAAGAAAGGCCAAAGTAGGTTGCAAACTCTTCCCATATGACTTACATTTATATGATTTTCTTCTTGTAGGATTAAGACTTGTGCTCATATTATAACCATGAAGTCTCTCCACAGTCAGAATTTTATTGAACATGAACAAAACTGAATTTAAAAAACTGTCTTTGCTTTTCTGGTGCTTGTCTGATTCATCAACAAGTGGGCAGTCAGCTTCTAAAAAGGAGTACAATGAAATGTTCCTCGTTAATTTTTGCCATTGACAGTCATAGAAAGAAACTTGATTTCAAACCTAGTCTCATTCTGAAACAAGTATGCTTTTACCTTGCTCCTGAACTTTAAGAATAAAACTACTAGGGAGGAAAAAAGAGACAGAATGACAGTGAGAATGGGTGGCTTAATTTGTGACCTGGAAAAAAAACAACAGTAAAATAGCACAAGGTAGTGAGAAGAGTACAAAGAAAATCAAAAAGATACTCAACAGGGTGTATGTCAACTCACAGAACAAAGACAGCCCACTACGGAGATGTGATCAGTGGACAGGGAGAAGAACAAGAGACAATGGAGTTAAGGGAAAATTAGATTTGGAAGAGGGAGATCAGAATCAGAGTCTCACTATATAATTCCTAGATTACCCTGGTTGAATACCTCCCTTTTGTCTTCATTCATATCCCTTTTTTCCTCTTGGTCATCTGGCACAATATCAGTTCTCTTCAGGAACATTTTTATATCTCCAGTCCTCTGCTGCTGCTGCCGCCAAGTCGCTTCAGTCATGTCTGACTCTGTGTGACCCCAGAGACAGCAGCCCACCAGGCTCCTCCATCCCTGGGATTATCCAGGCAAGAATATTGGAGTGGGCTGCCATTTCCTTCTTCCTCTCCAGTCCTCTAACCTTATCCAAAAGAGGTGGTGGAGTAAGACTGCAAATCCACATAAGTTGACTACATTATTAGAACTAGATGTATGGAAAGATCTGCCATCATGTTGAGGAGGAAAGAACAATGAGGATTCTAGGAATTGAGAGAACCAAGCAAGCACTTCGATGCCATGGGCAGTGTGAGGAGTCAAAGTGGAGTGGCAGGACATCCTCCTACACAAGAGCTGAGGAAGAGAAAGAGCAGCCACGTGGGAGAGTGGAACTGAGGGTGTCATTTGGGGATCTGATGATGTCAGATGCATGTCAAGTCCACCCACTCACTTCCAAAGGCATGTGCTTCCTAAAAAGTGTTTCAAAGGTGCCAGTCT
Organism: Neotragus moschatus; assembly: GCA_006410615.1. Classification (NCBI taxonomy): domain Eukaryota; kingdom Metazoa; phylum Chordata; class Mammalia; order Artiodactyla; family Bovidae; genus Neotragus; species Neotragus moschatus. Next base: position 410,493 of record SJYA01000455.1, on the reverse strand, counting down.
CTCACTCACCAACTGGGACCCCAATTTCAAAGACTCCCATCTTCCTGGGTTTCTCTGACTCACCTGGAGAGCTCCAACGTGAGTTCTCTCCCTCCACCATCCATGGTTCTTGTCCTTGTTCCACCTTGAATATCACTGTTGTTTCAGTAACTTGACACCCTGTTCCTAGGAAACAACACAGAACTGGGGACAAAGTGCTAGGAACAACTACCTCATAATTCGGGTTTGCCTCCTGGTGCCTTAGGGCCTGTGAAGGCTGACTAACAGGCTTCAGAACAGAAAAGACTCTTCTTCACTTAGGAGGCAGAAGCATAAACACAGTACCTGATCCCCAAAGGAGATTAAGAATCTTTGACTAATGAAGTTCAAGGCCAAACTTACTAATGCTTCAGAATGTTCACAGCTTTCACAGGTCTTGAAGGAAGGGTACTGTTAAAACATTCTGAGTTACAACTGTCCTTACCCACTGTCCTTACCCACTGAGATGAGGTTTCTAAAGTTCTCCAACATCACATCCCAATACAGCGTTCTCTGATCACAGTCAAGCAGCTGCCACTCCTCTGGGGTGAATTCCACAGCCACATCCTGGAGTGTCAATGATCCCTGTAATAGTACATGGATCTTCAAACTAAATAAGTCAGTCAAAATGAAGTCGCTCAGTCATGTCCAATTCTTTGCGACCCCATGGACTGTAGCCTATCAGGCTTCTCTGTCCATGGGATTCTCCAGGCAAGAATACTGGAGTGGGCTACCATTTCCTTCTCCAGGGGATCTTCCCGACCCAGGGATCGAACCCAGGTCTCCCGCATTAGAGGCAGACACTTTAACCTCTGAGCCACCAGGGAAGCAAAGTGTGCATCATTTGGAGACTTGTAAGAGTCATGGCAACCTCTTAGGATCATATCATGTTCACTGATGAGTTTTCAAAGTTATGTATGAAAACTACTATACACCTGATTCAGAAATATACTTTGTGATAGAAACAGAAATTATATTAAGAATATTCAAATAGTATCAGAACAATTCAATAGCAGAAAGATTAGTCTTTTAAATGAATGGTGTTGGGACAGTTGGATATCCACATGCAAAAGAATGAAGTTGGACTCCCTCCAACCCACACACCTCATATCAGAATAAAAGAAAGTGAAGTCGCTCAGTCATGTCCGACTCTTTGTGACCCCATGGACTGTAGCCTACGAGGCTTCTCCATCCAAGGGATTTTCCAGGCAAGAGTACTGGAGTGGGTTGCCATTTCCTTCTCCAGGGATCTTCCTGATCCAGGGATCGAACCTGGGTCTCCCGCATTGTAGGCAGAAGCTTTTACCCTCTGAGACACCAGAGAAGTCATCATAATAAAAATGAACTAAAAATGGATCAGAGACCCAATGTAAGAATTAAAACTACAGGTAATCATTGAACAACTTGGGGGTTAGGGTGCTAACCCTCCCCACAGTCAAAAATCCACGTAAGTTTACAGACACTTCCATATCTGTGGTTCCACAATCATGAATTCAATGAACCACAGGTAGGTCATGTAGTACTACAGTATGTATTTACTGGAAAACACCTGCACATAAGTGGACCCACACAGCTCAAAGCTGTGTTGTTCAAGGGTCAATTGTATATAATTCTTACATGAAAACAAGGGAGTAAATCTTTATGACCTAGGATTAGGTAACAGTTTCTTAGACATGACAGAAAAAGTGTGATAAAAGAAAAATAGATAGACTGGAATTCATCAAAATTAAGCATTTTTGTGCTTCAAAGGACACCATGAAGAATGTGAAAAAGACAACTCACAAAATAGCAGGAAATATTTGTAAATCATATATCTGAAAAGAGAGTTGTCTCTAAAAGAAAAATAATTCTTACAACAATTAAAAAAAACTCAATTTAAAAATGGGCAAAGGATGTGAACAGACATTTTTCAAAAGACAGATATGATCCAAAAGCACATGAAAAGATGTACAAATCAAAATCACAATGAGATATCACTTTACATCCAATAGGATAGCTAAAATCAAAGGCAGACAATGACAAGTTTTTCACAAGGGTGGAGGGAGAAGCTAGAACTCTCATACACTGCTGATGGAATTGTAAAATGGTGCAGCAACTATGGAAAACAATTCAGGAGTTTTTCAAAACATTAGAGTTACCATATACCCAGCAAATTTTCCTAAGTATATACCCAAAAGAGTTGGGAATATATGTCCACACACATGTCCATGGCAGAATTATCCATAGCAGGCAAAAGTGGTAACAATATGGGAACTGAGCAAGTAATAAATGAATAAACAAAATGAAGTATAGCCATATGATCCAATATTATTCAGTACTAAAAAGGACTCTATGACATAGATGATCCCTGAAAATATTGTGCTGGGTGAAAGAAGCCAATCACAAGAGATCACATATTGTATAGTTCTATTTGTATGAAATTTTCAAAACAGGCAAATCCATAAAAACATAAAGTAATTCAGGGCTGGGGGAAGGAAGGAATGGGGAGTAACTGTTAATGGGTATGGGGTTTCTTCTGAGGATATGAAAATGTTCTGAGATTAGTGATGACAGTTTCACAACTGTGCTAATATACTAATTTTAAGGTGGTCAACTTATAATAAGTGAATTCTTAATAAAATTATTTAAAAATACTGCTTATATGTTCTTCCCTTATTCACTCATATAATATTTAATAAGGACATACCAAGTACAGTACTGCTGCTGCTGCTGCTAAGTCACGTCAGTCATGTCCAACTCTGTGCGACCCTATAGATGCCAGCCCACCAGGATCCCCCGTCCCTGGGATTCTCCAGGCAAGAACACTGGAGTGTGTTGCCATTTCCTTCTCCAATGCATGAAAGTGAAAAGTGAAAGTGAAGTCTCTCAGTTGTGTCCAACTCTTAGCAACCTATGATCTGCAGCCTACCAGGGTCCTCCGGCCATGGGATTCTCCAGGCAAGAGTAATGGAGTAGGGTGCCATCGCCTTCTCTGAGTACAGTACTGTTTTTCTTTTTGGTCTCCCTAGTACAATACTAGTGAGACAAAAAAGAAAAAAATTATTACTGTCCTCAGTAATCTTACAGCCTATTAAACACTACAAAATAAATGTATAAAGATAATTAGATGTTAAATGGGCTATAAAGTTAACAGGCTAGACTTATATAAGCATAATTAAATAGAAAAACACAGATTTTTATATGATAAAATATATCCTCTTAACCATGAATCAAAATCATTTTTAATTTAACTGAAATTAAAAGGCACATAGTAACATTTCTATCACAAAGAGATAGTTAAGACCATATAAGGAAGCAAACTAAACCTACAAGCTTTTTTTTTAATGCCACAGAAATAATTTTATTTAGAAGAAATATAATTTTATAAATAAAATGTAACTGGAAAACAGTTATGCCTATTTGTTTTACTTCAACTACAAGGGCAGAGTTGAGCAGTTGTCACAGAAGCTATGTAGCCTTCAAGCCTAAAATATTTACTGTTTATCCCTTTAATGGGAACAGTATTAGAAATTCTTTAAACTGTTATGTTAAAAGCAGGAAATATATTATTGACAAGTATAAAAAAAGAATATGAGAAAAAAAGTTCGCAATTTATGAAAACAACCTTAAGAAGCTAGGAATCCTTAACTTGATTAAAAATAAAAAAGCAAAGAACAACTATCTATCAGAATACAAGACACTGGAAGAATTCCCATTAAAACTGGACCAGAAAAAAAGAAAAAGAAACTAGACCAGAAAAGATTTTGGCTAGCAATTATATTCAAAATTATTATACTAGAAATCCTGTCCATTGCAATAAGACAAAAAAATAAATAAATGGAGATAAGCAAATAAGGGACAAAACTCCATTTGAAGAGTATATGATGGTCTATCTAGAAAATTTAAGAATAAACTAAAAAACTCTCAGACTTAGTAAGAGTTCTATAAGTTGAATAAAGGCAAACAGACAAATCCATACTTTCCTATGCACTGGAATAGCCAGTTAGAAAATATTATGAAAAAAATATTCATCCCATTCTCAATAGCAACTTAAACCATATGTAAGAATAAACATTATAAGAAATGTATAAGAATTACCATAAAAACCTATACAACTATAATGAAGGACCAAAATAAAAATGGAAATAAAATGGAGAACTCACTATTGTTTTCTCTCTAAATTTATCTAAAAGTATAATGCAATCACAATAATGATACCTAATCTATCCCCTGGGTTGGGAAGATCCCCTGGAGGAGAGCATGGCAACTCACTCCAGTGTTCTTGCCTGGAGAACCTCCATGGACAGAGGAGGCTGGCAGGCTTCAGTCNTGACTTAGCAGCAGCAGCAGCAGCAGTTCTGTAGGTGGATTGAATAAGAGATCTCAAATTAGGTTTTATGAAGAGGCTGGATGCAGGGAAGGGGGGCGGATTTTTTTTTAAGCTGAAGTGTTCAGTTGAGACTCTAAATCTCAGTCTCTCTCTCTGAATCTCACCATCTCCTACAGGCCCAGTCTGGGCTTTTTGAAATTCCAACCAGCACTGCTAGGGCCTTATAAAGGCTAAAATGTGCAAGAGGCACTCTCTGCTTTATTTACGATCATCACTGGAAAATCTGCAGATTCACCAAGGGTTCTTTTTTTGAAAAAAAAAAAAAACAAAACTTCATTTTGTATTGAGGTATTGCCGAGNCAGGCCCAGTCTGGGCTTTTTGAAATTCCAACCAGCACTGCTAGGGCCTTATAAAGGCTAAAATGTGCAAGAGGCACTCTCTGCTTTATTTACGATCATCACTGGAAAATCTGCAGATTCACCAAGGGTTCTTTTTTTGAAAAAAAAAAAAAACAAAACTTCATTTTGTATTGAGGTATTGCCGAGAAGGCAATGGCACCCCACTCCAGTACTCTTGCCTGGAGAATCCCAGGGACAGCGGAGCCTAGTGGACTGCCGTCTATGGGGTCTCGCAGAGTCAAACACGACTGAAGCGATTTAGCAGCATAGCCGATTAACAATGTTGTGGTAGTTTCAGGTGAACAGCAAAGGGACTCAGCCATACATATACCAGGAGTTTTTTTGTTTGTTTGTTTTTTAATGATGACAAACCAAAATTTACTCAGCATATAAAAAATATTTCAAAAGAAAAATAAATCCAATTATTTGTTTTGCAGGTTCTTTTCATGTTGCAAAAATAATGAAATTTGAAGGAAACTCATCTGGAGTTTAACTCTCAGATCGTCTATACTAAACTGCCCGAGTCCAGGCAATTTAAACTCACCTTTCTGCTTCAGTTAACTCATGTACAAAATAGAGATAATATTTACTTCAGATGATTGTTGTGAGTGTTGACTAAAAAATATAGTCACAATCTGAAAGTAGAGAATTATTTTATTTGGTAGGAATATTAGCTTGGGAGACAGCATCTCAGTAACTCTGGGAAAACTGCTCCAAGGAGGCAGGAGAGGAAGTCAGGCTATATACGAGTTTGCAACAAAGGAAGCAGGCAGGCTGAATGTCAAATATCAGTATCAAGTTAAGGAATTTAGCATTCTGTGTATGGGAAGATGTAAGCCTCTGGGCTCACTGAATTCATTCCTTTCATATTCACCTCAACTACCAGGGGCTAATCCTGTTCCCTTGTTCACCTTACTTCTGGCATTCCCCCCAGCTCCAAAGCAGTCACCGTGGGGAGCGGAGCGGGCAGCAGCTTCTGCTGGATCGCACTTTTCGCAGCCCTCATTCACATTTGGAAGCCAGGTATCACTGATAGCTGTGACATTTCTTGTTTATTAATATAGCAGGAGATATTTTCATTTCATATGAAAATACCCCAAAGCATGTACCGAAGTTTCTCTAAAAATGTTTTCTTCCTAGATCCCTTAAAATGGTTTGCTATTTCCTTTTGCAGGCTTTGGTAGGGCCAAAGGTGCTTTTGTCATCAGGAAAGGTGCAGTTTAAAGCACAAGAGCAGGAATGCAAACTGAACTTGCTCCAGCTGCAACTGGCATCTAGGAGCCCACGGAGTGGCAGTTGGACCCTTCCCTTGCTTTCTCTGAACTACTCCAGAATCGGACAGGACCCACACACCCAAACTGGAAGTCACCGCATGTGAAGGTTTTCACATTTTATTTTCGTTGGGTAAGCCAATAAAGCGGTGCCTTTCTTCCTGCCCTTTCCTTACGTCCCCCAATTTCTGTAGTCATACTTGCCAGCTTTGCACCGCCACACTCCCAGCTCCGGCTCTAAGCTGGATATCAGGTTACCGAGATCTCCCACATCCGGGAGATACACCAACTCTCACTTCATGCAGTACTGGTTCAAAGATTACAGAATACCGGCTACTACCCCACTGCGCGTGTCCGGAGGCAACTCTTCGCCCAGAGTTCCCAGGCTCCCGCGGGGTGCAGGCTATTTATCCAATACTACATTTCCCATAAAGCCTATGGAGCTTATTTCTGGAATGCATTGGTTCTGCCTCTTGGAGACTCCAGATCTGATATCTCTGGGGCTGCTTGAAGAGACATGCTCACTTATAAAAGCGAGATGTAGATATCATTTTTGTTTAAAAGCTATAGACCTCAGAATTTGTTTGCTAAGCGAATAATTTGCCTTTACTCAGTACAGTCTTTTCTAGTAACACAGTAGCTTAGGTCAGAAACATGAAGAGGACCCAGCAAAGAAGACTGAGACGGAATAATCCTGAGGCAAATGGAAAAACACGAAGGACTGGATCTACAAAATCAAGGGAAGAGAACGTTTCAAGGAGGAGGGAGTGATCCATTGCGTTAACTGCTGCTGATAGGTTAGGCAGGATGAGAAGTAATAATTGACCATTGGATCGGGCAATGTGTGGATGGCTGAAACATGCCCTTTTGGTGTACTGACTGAAGTCTGATGAAGTCTGACAAGAATTAGTGGGATGAAACAATGGGAGAAGGCAAGTATTTATAGACATACTCCTTCAATTTTTAAAAGATGAATAGGAAAGTAAAACTGTTCATTGGGGATGGATTTGGGGTTCAGAATTTAAGATGGAAGAAATTACAGTGTTTGTACCCTAATTAAAATGATACAATGGAGAGGGGGAAATCAACAATACAGGAGAGACAGGGCAGTTGCAAGAGCAAAGTCCTTGAGGAAAGAAGGGATAGAATCCAGCACACAATTGGGAGGCTCAGTTATAATAAGCAAGAGACTGGGCAATTTACTAATTGAAATAACAGGAGAAGCAGAATCAGTAGGTACAGATTTGGTGGGGGGAGAATGAGGCTATCCTCCCTGAGTGTTTCTATTTTATAAGTGAAATTGGAAGCTCAAAGTGAAGTTAGGGAGAAGGTGTTTGAGATATGAGGAAAGAAAAGAAATTCTGCATTAGACTGATTCTGAGAGGAAAATTAAGTTTTTTGCTAAACCCTTGACAGCAGGTTTTTATCTCATGTAACATGGCAGGTTCTTATCTCATGCAATGTGGCCTTTAGGCTCTCTTAAGAGATGTTTTTCCTTCAGGGACTTTCTAAAAAAATTGTTTTTCAGACCTGGGAATGTGGCCCTGACCAGCCCTATAGGCCTGATAGCAAACGAGCCTATCCCTGTAAAGGTCGAGACATGTGAACCAATCAGATTGCCCCACCCTAGCTACACCCGTTTGTGGTTTTTGTGCTTAAAAATGCTCTGTAACAACTGTTCAGGGTTCGTTCCTCCCTGGAGGTGACTGAACCCCGGCGCGCCTGCTCAATAAATCCTCTTGCTGTTTGCATCGAATCCGAGTCTCGGTGATCTTTGGAGCGACGAGTCTTAGGAAAAGACCGCAAGGTCTAACAATTCTATTATTTTTTTCATATTTCAACATATGCGAAATTGCTATCTCACAAATGATGACATGCCATAGTTTAATTGGTAGTCTTTTTTCTTTCCTAGTAATATGTCAAATAATGATGTATCTTATAATCAGTGGCATCTGAGATTCTAATGTTATTTAGGAATGTGGGGAAGTGAATGGATTCAGAAAATGAAGTACTATTACACAGCACCATTAAGATCTCACTTGATACTAGTAAGCCCTTGACTTTGCTGGCATTTTCAATGTCATAAACACATATTTTTATATCTGATTAAAAAAAATAATTTCTTGACTTTAGCTCACTTGAGCAATTGTGCCATTTCCTAGCTTTCTTTTTTTTTTTTTTTAATGTTTTGACTTTGTCCTGCAGCTTTGATAGTTCTGTGACCAAGGATCAAACCCATGCCCCCTGCAGTTAAAGAGTACTGTTTTTTTTTTTTTTTTGGCTTAACTTTTAATTTGGAAACACTCAAACTCACAGAAAACTTGCAAGCAGAGTACAAAGAACCATTTGTTTAGAACAGCAATGACCTAAAAAAGGAAGTTCAGTTCAGTCTCTCAGTCATGTCAGACTCTTTGTGACCCCATGGACTGCAGCATCCCAGGCTTCCCTGTCCATCACCAACTCCTGGAGCTTGCTCAAACTCATGTCCATCGAGTCGGTAATGTCATCTCATCTTCTGTCATCCCCCTCTCCTCCTGCCTTCAATCTTTCCTGCCTTCTCAGCATCAGGGTCTTTTTCAGTGAGTCAGTTCTTCACATCAGGTGCCAAAGTACTGGAGCTTCAGCTTCAGCCTCAGTCTTTCCAACGAATATTCATGACTGATTTCCTTTAGGACTGACTGCTTTGATTTCCTTGCGGTCCAAGGGACTCTCAAGAGTCTTCCCCAACACCACAGTTCAAAAGCATCAATTCTTCAGTGCTCAGCTTTCTTTAGAGTCCAACTCTCACATCCATATGTTACTGGAAAAATCATAGCTTTGACTATACAGACCTTTGTAGGCAAAGTAATGTCTCTGCTTTTTAATATGTTGTCTAGGTTGGTCATAGCTTTTCTTCCAAGGAGCAAGCGTCTTTTAATTTCATGGCTGCAGTCATAATCTGCAGTGATTTTGGAGCCCAAGAAAATAAAGTTTGTCAATGTTTCCATTGTTTCCCCATCTGTTTGCCATGAAGTGATGAGACTGTATGCCATGATCTTAGTTTTCTGCATGTTGAGTTTTAAGCCAGCTTTTCCACTTTCCTCTTTCCTTTCATCAAGAGGCTCTTTAGTTCTTCTTTGCTTTCTGCCATAAGGGTGGTGTCATCTGCATATCAGAGGTTATTGATATTTCTCCCAGAAATCTTGATTCCAGCATGTGCTTCATCCAGCCCAGCATTTCACATGATGTACTCTGCATATAAGTTAAATAAGTGGGTGACAATATACAGCCTTGACATACTCCCTTCCCAATTTGGAACCAGTCTGTTGTTCCATGTCCAGTTCTAACTGTTGGTTCTTGACCTGCATACAGGTTTCTCAGGAAGCAGGTCAGGTGGCCTGGTATTCCCATCTCTTTCAGAATTTCCCACAGTTTGTGGTGATCCACACAGTCAAAGGCTTTGGCGTAGTCAATAAAGCAGAAGTAGATGTTTCTCTGGAATTCTCTTGCTTTTTCAATGATCCAACGGATGAAACCAGGAGAATAAACAAATATACCTCCTGCCCCCAACTGGAATCAACCAGACAGCACTGTCCCCCAACACGAGGGGTCCCATGATGCCCCCTATCCTTCCTAAGGATGCTTAGCTGGCACTGGCTGGGCCCAGGCCAGCCTCTCAGAGATGGTTGACCAACATCTCCAATGGCTTGGGTCACTTTGTGGAAACGAAGTCTTAATCACTGGGCCACCAAGGAAATACCCCTAGCTTTCTTTCCTAGGAAAATTTCTCTAAAGAGTTGCTTCTTGGTTCTGCCTACATTTTCTCACCTCCAGTTATCTCTTAGTGAAGTGAAGTGAAGTCGCTCAGTCATGCCCGACTCTTTGCGACCCCATGGACAGTGGCCTGCACCAAGTTCTGCCATCCATGGGATTTTCCAGGCAAGAGTACTGGAGTGGGTTGCCATTTCCTTCTCCAGGGAATCTTCCCGACCCAGGGATTGAACCCAGGTCTCCTGCATTGTAGACAGACGCTTTACCGTCTGAGCCACCAGGGAACTCTAACCCTAACCCTAATGCTAACCCTAATTCTCTCTTAAGTCCACTCTAATTGGCTTCTTGACCATAACTACACTCCTGAAACTGCTCTTGTCAATTTACCAATGAAATTCCAGTTGAAAACTTAAATGGGCTTTCTTTGTCCTCATCAGATTTGACTTCAACAGCATTTAAGATAAATGAAATACTTCCTTATTTTCTACATCTCACAAAAGATAATTTCTCCCACTTCACTATTTCTCTATTTTCCTTATTGAATAATCTCCCTCTATTTCATCTGCAAATGTTGGAATACATGGCCTTGGGTCATTTCTTTTTGAAGTTTTCCTCAAATGGTCTCATTCAGCCCCACAATTTTAAATACCATTTATTTGATGACAAATTTATTTAACTTACAAATCTGTATCTCCAGCCCTCATCTCTCCCCTGAATTTCTGATCCCTAATTCCTTATGCCTACTTGAAATCTCCCCTTAAAAGCTACCTTCAACTTCACATGTTCAAATCAACCTATTAATCCTGTCCCCATCTACACTCCCACTATAACACTTCTCTTAGTTCAATAAATGTATCACTCACCTGGTTACTTGAGCAAAAATTTAGGAGCCATCCTTCATTTCTCTTCTTCCTGTTTCCTTTCTTTGATCTATTTGTATTTGGCTTTCACCCCAAATCTGAATAAGAGCTCCTAAAACTCTTGGAATTTCTTAAGATATGAGAATGAGCATGTCTTTTGTTATGTTAATGAGGTGACTTTTGGACAGCACCTAAGGATGAGGGCTGCCTGTCAGGAAAACCAAAGCACATGATTAGAGGGTTAGAACTTTCAGTCCCACATCTCCTATCCTATGGTGAAGGGAGACAGGCTAGAGGTTGAATCAATTGCCAATGGCCAGTGATTTAATCAGTCATGGCTATGAAATGAAGACTCCATAAAACCCCAAAAGGGGACTTCCCTGGTGGTCCAGTGGTTAAGAATCCACCTGCCAATGCAGGGAACACAGGTTCAGTCCCTAGTCTGGGAGATTCCACATACTGCAGGCAACTAAGCCTGTGTGCCACAACTACTGAGACCATGCACCCCAGAGACCATGTTCTGCAACAAGAGAAGCCACCACAATGAGAAGCCCACACACAATAACTAGAGAGTAACCCCTGCTCACAACCAGGTTGGTGAACATGTGAAGGTATGGGGAGAGCCATGTACCCATAGAGGGCATGGAAGATCCGTACCCTTTACTGATACTTTACGTTATGCATCTCTCCATATGGCAATTCTTGATCCTTTAATAATAAACTGGTAGTCTAGTAAGTAAAATGTTTCTCTGAGTTCTGTGAGCCACTCGAGTAAATTAATCAAATCCAGGAGGAGGTTGTTGAAACCTCCAACCCACAGCCAGCAGGTCAGAAACACAAGTAGACAACCTGGACTTGTATCACTAAGTAGGGAAATTTCCCTCCCATTTTCTGGATGTTTGTCTAGACTCCAGTGTCATTTCTAAATATTTGGTAGAATTCAGCAGTAAATCATCTGGGCCTAGAGCTTTCTTTGTGGGGAGGTTTTAAACTACAAAATCAATCTCTTTGTTGGATATAGGGCTATTTAGGTTGCAAATTTCTTGAGAGACCTTTGGTAGTTTGTATCCTTCAAGGAATTTTTCTATCATCTAAGCCGTCAAATGTATTGGTATAAAGTTGTTCTTAATATCCCCCCTTTTTAAAAATAAATCCACACTTTTTATTTACTTTTCAGTAAGTTTAAATTCTCGAAGGGTACAGCATCGAATGGATTCTGTGTTCAATGTCTTCAGCAGGAAGGTTGCTTTGGAATTTGGCAGGAACCATGCCACTGTTTCCATGAGCTTGAGTTATCTTCCCCCAGATTACTAAGGTTTTCTGCCAGGAGTTGTTTGTGTTGTTCTTTGCTGTGTACACAGAAACACATCTCTTGCCCAGACAGAATTCCGTTTCATCTCGAGTATATACACCTTCAATTTTCAGGAGAGCTGCATGCTCCCTCTGGTTCTGTAGACCCCACTTATAGCCAGCAAAAATGGCCTTGGACCACAGCCTTCCAGACATATTTGTCAATTTAGAAGTCCTGTTCCTAGCAGGGCTCCACAGGATCCAAGATGGTTGCATAACAGTCCCTTCTTTTCTTTTAATATCCATAATATTTGTAGTGGTGTCACCTCATTCCTGATATTGGCCATGTGTCTTCCCTCTCCNCTGCCTCCTTCCTAAGACCAGTAGTCTGACTTTTTTTCTGGTTAATTTTGGTTTTATATTGGAGCACTTTTGATTAACAATGTTGTACTAGTTTCAGGTGTGCAGCAAAGTGACTCATATGTATACACGTATATATTTTGGGAGGGAGGCTTCCCTGGTGGCTCAGTGGTAAAAGAATGCACCTGCCAATGCAAGAGATCCCAGTTCGATCCCTGAGTTGGGAAGATTCCCTGGAGAAGGAAATGGCAACGCATTCCAGTATTTTTGCCTGGAAAATCCCATGGCCAAAGGAGACTCGCAGGCTACAATCCACCCGGTCACAAAAGAATTGGACACAACAGCTAAACAACAGCAATCCTGTTTCAAATTCTTTTTCCATTAGGTTACTACAGAATATTGAGCAGTGTTCCCTGTGCTATACAGTAGGTCCTAGTTGGTTATCTATTTTAAATATAGCAGTTTATACATGTCAACCCCAAACTCCCAATGGATCCTTCCCCCCACCACTAGTCTGACTTATATGACAATCATTGTTTTAAAAAACACAGTTTTTAATAACGTATTTGCAAACTTAATTTGTGACAAAGATGGCATCACATAGCAATGGAGGAAAAAAAGATGGTCTTTTCAATGAAGGGTCTGTGACAATAGGGTATCCTTATGGAAAAAAGATAAAGTGAGACACTTAACCTCATTGCATCACAAATATCAATTCCAGGAGGATTTAAGACCTAAATACATTTTGGACTTCATAATAGGGAAATATTTCTTTTAAAAAATACATGAACGCTTACTCAGTTGTGTCCAGCTGTTTGTGGCCCCAAGGACTGTAGCCGACCAGGTTCCTCTGTCCATGGGATTTCCGAGGCAAGAATACTGTAGTGGTATTTAAAAAAAAAAAAAAAAAAGTTCAATAATAAAACTACAAGGGACATTTTGGGTCCGTTGAAGAAGTTAAATGTGCCATATATTAGATAATTAGATAACCAATTACCAACATCCTGAGTGTGATTTTATGGCTGTGTAGGAAAACATCCTTGTTCTCGGAAATGGGCAAGTTGTGGAAAATCTTCTTAATCAAGTGAAATATGAGTGGGCATTGCTTATTGAGGCTGGAGGTTTCTGCCTCCTCCCAAATGTAACTTTCCTTCACCAAGATGTAATTCCCAATGCTGTGAAAGCCCCTCCTCCACTCTTTCACATATGGACCTGTTATCTTCCAATAGAGTTTGAGGAGGCAGTACTGCTGGGTGGAGTCAAGCAAAAGGGACTGAGAAATGATCACACCATGGGAAAAAGATATGTCCAAGTTAACTGGATAATGTTCCCCAAAGCTTTCATTCTCAAATTTCAGAAAATATTACCCTTTCCCCAAAAGGCTATCATAAGAAGCCTAGGTTTTTAAGGGGTGTGTGTGTGTGGGTGTGTGTGTGTGTGTGTGAGTGTGTGTGTGCGCGCGCTCAGTGGTATGTGACTCTGTGACCTCATGGATTGCAATCTGCAGGGCTCCTCTGTCCAAGGAATTTTCCACATAAGAATACTGGAGTGGGTTGCCATTTCCTACTCCAGGGGATTTTCCTGACCCAGGGGTTGAACCCGTGTCTCTTGGGTCTCCTACACTGGCAGGCAGATTCTTTACCATGCGTCTATTTAAGGTCCTCGATTAATGTCCATCTGTATATGAAAATCATTGATTTAGATCTTCTACCTCCAGGGATGTCTGTAACCTGGGAAATACTGTTAGACACAAATCATATTTCCTCTTTCTGTCTTACCTTCCTTACTCTTTCAGAGCATAGAATTTGTACCTCTAAACCACACTGATTACATTCTTTCATTTAAATGTTTATCTATATGAGTGTTCTCTAGAACTCCACTGTCTAATACATTAGCCTGTAGGCACATGGGGCTCTTAAGCATTTGCAATGTAGCTAGACCAAAATGAGATGTGCAGTAACTATAAAACACTGTATTTGTAGATTTAGTTAAAAAAAAAGAAAAACCAATAACTTTTATTTCAATTACATGTTGAATTATAATATTTGGATATGTTGTATCAAATTAAATATATTTAAAAATTCATTTTATTTACTGCCTTTCGTTATATTAGTTTGGTTGCTAGAAAATTTTAAATTCCTTATATGATTTGCATTTTTATTTTGACACGCATTACATCACTCTTGGACAGTGCTCTTCTTGAGCATCAGAATATAAGGGCAGGAAATTTATCTTACTCAAGTTTTTGTTTGTCACAAGTGCTAGAACAATTATTGATATAATTGTTACATGCTTAAGAGAAACCCACTGATAATATTCTGTATTTGAGAATCTCTTCTTCCCTGTGTTAGGATCAGCCTCTCTTTAGCAAAACACCAGTTTCTGGTAATTGAAAAGAGCATTGCTTAGTTGGAGAAAGCCAGAAAAGGTAGCCCTAAAGCTAGGAATTTTCCACTTTGATTGTGATCCACACAGTCAAAGGCTTTGGCATAGTAAATAATGCAGAAATGGAAAATTCTGAAAGAGATGGGAATACCAGACCACCTGACCTGCCTCTTGCGAAATCTGTATGCAGGTCAAGAAGCAACAGTTAGAACTGGACAT